>CM070558.1:46799158-46891658 GCA_036346405.1 Phyllostachys edulis
TAGTCTCGTGGACGCTCCTCCGATGTGCCTATGATTTAGTGTTGTGGGCACACCTTCAAGATACACATGAGTTAGCCTCATGGGTGCCTCTCCAAGTCCACCTGGGGCTACCATCCCTATGCGCCTTTCAGTGCCCCATGAATTAGTCTCGTGGCCACCCCTTGATATATCCATGGCTCGGGTTTCATTGGCAGCCCAAATCATGTGCCCGTCGACTTGGCTCGAATATTGATCAAGGACCATCATGCTCAGATAAGGCTATCACCTCGGAGATCTTAGTATCGAAAGTGATGGGACTCTACTAGTCCTCTAAGCAACACTTCGATCAATGCTCATGTCAAATCTAATGTTATCTTGCTACAAGAAATAAGTGTTGACCATTCTTCTTTTCCCCGCAGAGACGCCTGCGTGTTATTCTACATTGCCACACGCAACGCTTCTAGCTCGAACCGCGACCATTATGAGGAGTTCTACTTGACAACTCTCATCAAGCCACGCATCAAGAGGAGGACAACTTCGCTTATTTCGCTTGGCCACGCACCGCCCTCCTCGGCTATGCCTCGCCTCGCCTGCCTCACGTCCAAGACTTCCCCTTCTTCGGCTTAACGACGGCCTTTTGCCGGCCTCGAAGGCTAAGCCTCGGCTCGGCGGCCTCGCTCAAGACTTCTCCTACTACTCGGCCACACTTCAACGCATCACGCCTGGCCAGGCTATGCCTCGCCTCCGGCGGGCCAAGGCCCAAGACTTCTCCTACGGCTTCGGCTCTTAACGCACCGCCGGCCTCAAGGCTATGCTCTCGGCTCAGACCTCAGGCGTCAAGATTCTCCTACTTGGGCTTCGGCTTAACGCACCGCCGCCTCGAGGCTATGCCTCACTCGGGCGACTTCGCGGCTCCAAGACTTCTCCTACTTAAACGGGCTTGACGCACCAGGCCTCAAAGGCTATGCTCGGGCTAGGCGACCTCGCGCCTAAGATTTTGCCCTACTTAGGCTTCGCTTTAGTACACGCCTCACGTGAGCACTCACACGATATGGAGCACAAAATAAGCTTAAGTCTTTGGGCACCCACGCACCCACCAAGCCAAAATTGGCTAAGTCACTGGGTGCCCTTTATAAGATATTCTCAGCCTCTCGTGCCTCGGCAACTGCCAGAGTCAAAATTTGGCTAAGTCATGGGTGCCCTGATTCCCGTCAAGCTGTCGAATTTGGCCAAGTCTTTAGCCAAGCATATTCATCAACAGATACAAGACCTCAGATTTTTCTTGCCCCTCGCTGCCCTTGCAGTGCACCCTAAAGGTGGGGGCTGGTGTTGAGTAATCCTACCACTCGCCTACACGAGCGCCCCACCAGGAGGCACCTCGCGACAACTTCGTAACCGCTTAAGGGCCGCCACTGCATTTTCGACGACGTCACTTGGCCATCGTGACATGCCCCTCATGCTCGGGTCCCTCAAGACTTCAACAGTGCCCTTGCATGCCTTCGCGTGTGCCCTCATGCCCGCTGGCAAAGAAACATGGAATATAACATCTTGCCGATAGATTCGACATGAAGGACATCATGCACACCGTATGACCTCGCACCACGCAGTGGCTGGTGCGCTCACGCCTTCGCTCCGCGTGCCCTCGGCGACGAGGCCTTCGCAAAACCCCGATCGAGGCCTAAAACCTCAGCGCGCCGAGGCCTTGCAAAACCCTCAAGAATCGAGGACTTCTGCAAACCCTCGTGTCTGAGGCCTTTGGAAACCTCGCGCCCGAGGCCTCAAGCAAAACCTCGGCGCCTGAGACTCGGGTGAAACCTCGTGCCCGAGGCCGCCAAAACACTGGCTGCACTCTGCGGACCACGGTGCCTCGCCTCGTGGCGCCACGCCACCAAGGTGCCCTCGCCGCGATGGCCTCATGCTCAGGTACCCTCGCCCTCGTGATGGCCTCATGCTCGTGGTACCTCACCTCGTGATGGCCTCATGCTCGTGGTGCCCTCGGGCGGCGACCTCGCCCACTTAAATTGACCTGAAAGATCATGGTACAAACAACAAACTATCGAGGAATCCGACCACCTCCTGATGAAAATGATCTATACTTTGACAAGTCTGCACAAGGGGCGTGCGTGAGCCCCTTGCCCGGGCGCGGCCACCAACCCACTAGAAGTGGTTTGAGGCTACTACAGACGCTTACACGCCCAGTATTACGCAGACATCCTGACTATACCTTGCGGCTGGGCCCCTGACTCATGGCGCCCAGCGCCTGCAGCCAGATGTCCGAGTGCCTGGCGATGTGCACATTGGTTCTCCGGCCAAGTCGTCGATCAGACGCTTTCTCCGGCCGAGTCCTCGAGAAAAGAGAGCATAGAAAGTTGAGCTAGTTTTGATCTTTGCATTTTGCATTACAAGCTCAACCGAAGACAAACGATCACATACACTGGGCCCTCATGGTGCCCCACGCCTGTGTTGCCAAGCACCTGGCGCCAGGCTCTCTGGTCTTGGGACCCTAGAGCCCTCATGCCTCAGGCCCTCAGCCTGGGCCTCGGACCCTCGGCCCGAGCCTCGAGGCCTCGGGACCTCGAGGCCTCAGACTGGCTACCAGGCTCCCTCAGGCCTGGATCCTCGGCCTCGCCTCAGGCCCTCGGGGCCTCGGCCTGACCTCGAGGCCCGAGCCCCGAGGCCTCGCACCCTCGACCTCTCGGCCCTCGGCCCTCGGATCCTCGGGCCTCGCTACCACACGGCCTCAGGACCTCGAGGCCTCGAGCCTCGCTGAGGCCTCCGCGCCTCTCGGTGCCTCGGGACCTCGAGGCTCAGACTCGTGCCCTGGGGCCTCAGACCCCTAGTGCCTCTGGCCCGGGACCTCGGAGCCTCAAGCCCTCGTGCCTCAAGCGACCCTCGAAGCCTCGAGCCTCAGACCCTCGAGGCCTCGAGACCTCGAGGCTCAGACTCTCAGCCTCGCGCCCTCTGGGCCTTGGGACCTCAAAGCATCGCACTCAAGCACCACAAAGCTCCTCTGCGTGTCTCACGCACCCGTGCCTCGCACCGAGAGCCTTATCTGCTCACCGTAAACAAACAAACACAAAACTGTATACAAGCGATTAGATAATAAGCCTCCAAGGCTCCAAATGCGAGCTAACAAACAAGACAGAAAACACCGCCGCCTCCCACGCTCAATTTACGACTATAGTTCCCGGAGACAGCTTCCGTGTTCTCTAAAATAGCATACAAGAGCTGGAGATCGTGCTTAGTTCACCCAGATCCAGAAATGGAGAGAGCAGAGATCGATCAGAGGCCGATCGAAGTGACTCAAGGCGACGCCCTCTGCTTGTCCACATTCGCGTGGCCCCGACCCAGCGAACACAATCATGTCCGCCGCCAGTGCAAGAGGCGCCGCTTTGGCGCTTACAGAGGGCGGCGCCGCGCCCACAAAGATGGACTGGTGCGCCGCCGCCTCAAGATCGGCCCCTCGTTCTCGCTGTTCCTCCCACCATTTTCATGGTGGTCAAGGCCATTCGATCAAGAAATCACCAAAAGCAAAATAAGTAAGAGAACGAGGAATGGGAAGAAGCAAGAGACGCTAGGAGGGCACCTGCGCGGAGGCTCGGCGTTTTTCCGGGTCGGCGGCCATCTAGTCGACGATCCGGTTAGGCTTCGGGCGGCACCGGCACCGTGGGGTACGAGGCTCCACGCAGGCGCGCTTTAGGTCGGGTTGACCACCGGCCGGGCCGGCTGCCGCGAGGGCCCAAAGGAGCAAAGACAGAGCTTCCATCCTGCCACGGATCGAGGCGCAGAGGAGACCCGAGGAGAGCCGGGCTCGAATCGCAGGCGGATGCGGCGCGGACGCCGCTGAGCCGAGGGAGACCGCGGCGCGGCGGCGTCTCTACGTGCGCTGGCGAAGCGCAGACGACTCGAAGGCGCGGCCGCTGTGGGCGCAGGCGGATGCGGCGCGGACGCCGCTCGGGGAGACCGCGCGCGGCGGCTCTACCACGGATGCGCGGGCGAAGCAGAGACGACCGAAGCGTGTGGACGCTGCGGCGGGCGAGCGCGGATGCGCGACGTCATTGCTGCCGAGGGAGACCGCGGCGGCGATGGCTTCACGGATGCGCTGGCGCAGCGAGAAGACCCTACGCGTGGCCGCCAAGGGCGGGCGGCGGCAGAAGCGCCGCTGCACTGGAGGCGCGACGGGCTCGCTGCGCGCGGCGATAGCAGCATACATGGCGGTGGTCGGCTATAGGCACCCACGCCGCCCCGGATGTATCACCAGAGAGAAGCACTAAATGGCATTCAGGGAAGAAGCACCGAGAGAAAAAGAAAAAGAATGGATAATATTTCATGCTGTAGCGCCAGACAAAGGTAATCAGAATGAGGCCCTTTGGACTTTAAGTGTTGCTGCAACCAATCGCCTCAGAGGATTTTTGGCACCATGGTTATACTAGAGCTTTAGGCGCCAAGAATTATGCTTTGAAAAGCACCTTCGGTTAAAGTGTAAAGAGATGAAAGCAAAGGATAAAGATCACTTGCTCCGCTTCTGTTCCCTCGATGGATGGCAATTTAGTCATGAGTGTTCACATGGAGAAAAGCAAAAGTACAATCGCAAAAAGGAAAAGATGATAGTTCGCTTGATATAGGTGTCTGTGCATATCAGATCCGAGTACAAGAACAGCTATGCAGGAAAGAAATGGTCACATACACCAAGTGTTTCCTTGCGACCCGTTGGAGCCCTGTTGCAGTGGTCTACGCACACGCTCTATCAAATCCATCAAAGCTCTTCCGAAGAGTCGACCTTCTCCTAAAAGTCACATTTAAAGACTGCCCCTTTCGGCGTTCCTTCCGAAACGCCAAGGGACAGGGGGGCTACTGTTGGAAGAATAGTTCATCCCACCTGCATGCGGGCCCGCCAGGTTCGAGACGCTGCATGCACTCCACCAAATATTGCTATACTCATGAAAGACTGTAATGCCCCTCGCTTGTATCCATAGAGTAGTCAACCCTAAGGGTATTTTGGTCATTTGTACAGGCTTGGGAGCCTATAAATACCCCATGTATCCCTCCTTTCAAGGGGGATGGCTCTCTTGAGCAATAAAGAAGTATGTTCAAACTGGTGAGCTCTCGGGGGCTCCCTCTCCGGAGGTAACCCCCCGTTGGCTCACCGACAGAGTAGGCGGCGGTCTCGACCCTCGAACCTCAGATAAATCCTGGTCATTTTTACTCGTGACTATGGCCTGCTGGGACGCCGACGCCCACCCCTTCACTGTGTTTGGTTTTTACACCTACAACAATATATATATGTATATATATATATATATATGTATATATGTATATATATGTATGTATGTATATGTATATGTATATGTATATGTATATGTATATGTATATGTATATGTATATGTATATGTATATGTATATGTATATGTATATGTAGAGAGAGAGGGGGGAAGGAGGGAGAAGACTGATGGAAGAGTGCTTTGTGTTGGAGACGAGAGGGAAGGAAGGAGGTGGCAAGTATTTGAAGACTAACCAATGTCTCATTTGTATTGACCTGTGAGTGTGAAACAACGGGGGAAGCACCTCCCAACTCCAAATGTTGACGCCACATACATATATACATGCATACATATATATGTATATATGTATGTATGTATATGTGTATATATATATATATATATATATATATATATATATATATATGTATGTATATATGTATATATGTACATACATACATACATAAGGGAGAGGGAGAAGACTGATGGAAGAGTGCTTTGTGTTGGAGATGAGAGGGAAGGGAGGAGGTGGCAAGTATTTAAAGACTAACCAATGTCTTGTTTGTATTGACCTAGGAGTGTGAAACAACGAGAAGCCTCCTAACTCCAAATGTTGACGCCACACGCATATATATATATATATATATATATATATATATATATATATATATATATATATATATATATATATATATATATATATATATATATATATATATATATATATATATAAGGCGTAAGAGCGAGCGGCTGCACGACCCGAGCTTGCAAAGTCGCCTAGTCTGGCGGTACAATATTCCCAAAGGCTCAGAGGGCTAATGAAGGTTCCCTGAGGCTCCCAGAGGTTCCCGAAGGCCCCAACATCCGGAGGGTCCGGGCAATCCGAAGGGTCCCGAAGGCCTTCGAAGGGATCCCAGAGGGTCCCGAAGGGTCCGCTTAGCCTCGAGCCGTCTGGAGCATCCCGGTGGCGTGAAGGCCCAGCGAAGGGCCCCGAAGGGAACCCAGAGGGTCTGCTTAGCCCCGAGCCGTCCGGAGCATCCTGGTGGCGTGAAGGCCCAGTGAAGGGCCTTGAAGGGTCTCGGAGGTCTTGGAGACCCAAGGGGTCCTAAGATACTGCAGACTCGAACAGTACACCAATAGGTGGACCAAGCCTAGGGCTGTCCACCACGTGCCTGAAGCTAGTCCTAGGGGTAGGAAAGGTCCCTGCAACCCCTACCAGCGTAGGGTCTTGTAGGGGGTAAGCTTGTAATTATGTATACCTCTTAGAAAGGCTATAAATAGCCACCTCCCCCCCCCCCCGCATTGTAGGAGGAGGGAGTTTGTATTATTCAGATCGATTTGAAATATAAGCCCATTTGCTTATCGACAACGAAGTCCCCTCTTGAGGACCCTTCGCATCGGGGGTCCCCTTATCTACTTTTTTTAGTCTTTAACTACGACGATTGGCGCCATCGGTGGACCGCGGGTAAGTGCAAGCACTAACCCAACATACCAGAATGCCCCCCCAAACGAGGGCCAGACCCAAGGCTTCGGCATTAAGGCTGCCGCGATGGTCACAGATTTCAATTCTCGAGGGCCAAGAGGAGCCGAGCCACAGCGGCGAGCGTGCCCCCCGCCCAAGCCTCGGAGGAGGTAGCAAACAACTCGGTGCACGGGGGCGCAAGCCAGGAATCATACGAGACACTCCAGCAGGAACTGGCGGCCCTCCGTCGGGAGTTGGCAGACCTTCAGCAACCGCCAGAGACAACCATCACGGCCCCGCTCCGACAACTGCCACAGAACGGAATGGAGCCCACCGCACTGCCTCTGCCCTCGCTCGACAACCGCCGCAAACGGAGAGAACTCCCCGCCACTCCACACCCTGAAGGTTCGGAGGCGACCCAAACTCACCATTGAGCTGGTCGAGGCGCTGTGTGGCCACCAGATTCAAGATGCCGAGGTCGCTACTTTGAAGGGTCCACGGACTCCTCACAATTCCTCTGGGTATACGAGACCGCCATCGAGACAAATGAGGAGACTAAGACCACGAAGGCAAAGAGCGTCACCCTCGCTCTCAAAGGCGTTGCTTTGACTTGGTTCTTCACCATACCTCCTCCCGCCTGTACGCGTGGGAGCAGCTCCGGGATCTACTCTGCAACAACTTCCAGGGAAACTACACGGAGGCAAAGGACGCTGGACATCTGTTCGCTGTGAAGCAGGCGTCGAACGAGTCCCTCCGCAGCTTCTTTAGAAAGTTCACAGAGGTCAAGTGCCAAGTACAAGGCGTCAACGAAACCACCATCATCAACGCAGCAACGTGCGGCCTCTGCAACGGGCCACTTTCGGAGAGGCTGGCCCGCAAGCCCGTGTGCATAGTGACAGAACTCTTCGACCAAATGGAAGAGTACGCCCGAGCGGAGGAAGACAGTGTTCGGAGGGGAGTGCCCGCAACTCCTACCCCGAGTGTCCCCCCTTCGAAAGAAGCGGTTAGCACCACCTCGACCGGGGCATCGAGCAAGCCGTGAAACAATGACTACAGGCAAAAAGGCCGGGGAGTCTACCATGTAGACGGCGCACCACAAAATGAAGGAGGAAGACATGGGGCTGGCTGGGGCCGGGGGGTGGGGCGAGGCAGGTCGAAATGCAGACGCTAGCTTCGATAATCAGCGCCGGAGGACCCGCGCAGTTTTGTGACCTCCACGGCGAGGGAACGCACACCACCAGCGAATGCCGCACCATCGCCGCTATGTAGGACCACATGCGCCGCGACCAACCAGCGGAGCCCGATAACAAGAGGGGAGCCGACAATCGACTCCCCGCACCACCACCAAGACCGCGCATAGAAGGAGGCCGGGCCGAGCACCACCAAAGGGTCATCAACATGATCACCGGAGGGTCCTCGCTCGGTATGTCCTCGAAAAGACAGCGGCGGGCATATGCCCTACAAATCCACCACCTGGCGATGTACCCCGCATCAAGCCCACCTCGCTACTCCGAAATACCCATATCCTTCGGACCCGAGGATGCCCGCGGGGTGTATTTTCCGCACCAAGACCCCCTCGTCATTTCCGCCAACATTGCGGATTTCGAAGTAAGGCGCGTCCTCGTCGACGAAGGGAGCTCAGCAGACCTCCTCTTCATGGACGCCTTTGACAAGATGATGATCCCCCGTGATCACCTAACTCCTCCGGGCATCCCCCTGCTAGGATTCGGAGGAACGCCTATCACGGCCTTGGGCCAGATCAGCCTCGCTGTCACATTCAACGACGACTTCGCATCCCGAACCGAGGTCGTCACGTTCGATGTGGTCCGTGATGGCTTACGATAACGCGATGCTCGCCGAACACGCTTAAACACCTTCGGCGCGATAGCTCACCACAACTATTTGTGCATGAAGCTCCCCGCCCCAGCAGGCATCGTCACGGTTTGAGGAGATCAAGACCTCGCAAGACATATAGAACTCGAAGTACTATCTCCAGCCCAACACGTCCACACTGTGGGACCAAACCGAGACCAAGCAGCGCCACCCTCAGCAAGGTGGGCGCCGAAGCACAAACCGCAAGGCCAGCTCTGAAGAGTCCCGCTAAGGGACAGCTCACCAGAGAAGACGGTGGCCCTCGGCTCGGACCTCCACTCGGAAGCGTACGGCGCAATCTCGAGGTGCTTCGTGAACAATGAAGAGGTTTTCGCTTAGGGGCCCGAGGACCTCCACAGCAAGGGCAACAATCGAGCAAAGCTAGCCCTTCAGCGACGCGACGCCTAAGAAACAATTGCGGTGCATGTCGGCCGACCGCTTGCAAGTTGCCAAGAAAGAGATTCTAAAGCTGCTGAAAGGCGGGGTCATCTGCGAAATCAAATACTCCGAATGGCTAGCAAACCCCATCCTCATCAAGAAGGAGACAGGCAAATGGCGCATGTGTGTCGACTTCACCGACCTTAACAAGGCGAGCCCCAAGGATGATTTTCCCTTACCTCGCATCGATCAACTGGTGGACGCCACCTTGGGCTGCGAACTCATGAGCTTCCTCGACGCCTACTCCGGCTACCACCAAGTGCACATGGCAGAGGAGGACGAACCGAAGACCACCTTCATCACCCCGATGGGAACATATTGCTACAGACATATGCCCTTCGGCCTCAAGAATGCGGGGACGACATTTGCCCGCCTCATCACGAAGGTTTTAGCCACCCAGCTTGGACGCAACGTGGAAGTGTACGTCGATGACATAGTAATTAAAAGCAAGTTCGCGGGGATGCACGCCAGGGACCTCCAAGAAACCTTCACAAACCTTCGCGCGGAGGGCATAAAGCTCAATCCGGAAAAGTGTGCATTCGACGTGAAGGCGGGAAAGCTCCTCGGTTTCCTTATCTTGGAGAGAGGGATTGAGGCCAACCCGAAGAAAATCAGGGCCATCCAAGAGATGAAGCCCCCTCACAACACTCGCGAGGTACAAAAATTGACGGGCCGCATCGCCGCACTTAGCCGCTTCTTGTCTCGCTCGGCCGAGAGGGCCCTACCATTTTTCAGAACACTCCGAGGCACGGAGCCGTTCCGGTGGATAGCTGAATGCCAGAAGGCTTTCGAGGACCTCAAGTTATACCTGGCGGAGCTACCAAGCTTGACCAGTCCAGAGCAAGGAGCCGAGCTGCTGCTGTACATCGCCGCTACCCCGTCATCGGTGAGCGCGGTGCTTGTCCAAGAGTGCAACGGTCAGCGCCCAATATATTATGTATCGGAGGCCTTGCAGGGAGCCAAAACCCGCTACACGGAGCTTGAGAAGCTCGTGTACGCTTTGCTCATGGCCTCAAGGAAGCTCTGGCATTATTTCCTGGCACACCCCATCACGGTCCTAACATCCTACCCGCTGGCGCTGATGCTGTGAAACAAAGATGTCTCGGGTCGGATAGGCAAATGAGCAGCTGAGCTGGTGCCCTTCGATGTCACCTTCGCTGCAAGAACGGCCATCAAATCGCAGTCCCTCACGGACTTCGTCACTAAATGGACCCCACATATGAAGGACAACACCGCCGCGGTCGAGACACCATGGATAATGTACACGGATGGGTCGTGGTGCGTCGCAGGGGCCGGCGCCGTGGCCATCTTGGTTTCCCCGGACGGACGAACCGCATCGCATGCAGCCCGCCTCGAATTTTCGACCATGAACAACGCCTCGGAGTACGAAGCACTACTGCTTGGCCTCCGTAAGGCGAAAGAACTTGGAGCGAAGCGCATCCTTATCAAGAGCAACTCCCGCCTGGTGGTAGGTCACTTCGACAAGACCTTCACGGCGAGGTGCCCTGAGATGAACCGTTACCTAGCCACGGTGCGCGAAGCGGCGAAATATTTCCTTGGTATCACAGTCCAAGCAATCTCCAGATGTAACAATGAGGCAGCGGATAAGTTGGCAAAAATGGCAAGTGTCGGTGAGGGACCTCCCATGGAGGTCTTTTATGAAGTTCTCACAAAATCATCCGCGGCACCCGAAGCACAAGGGGCTCCGCCTAAAGCACAAGGGGCTCCGCTAGAAGCACAAGGGGCTGCGCCCGAAGCAGAGGGAACAACACAACTAGTGCAGGCCCTGGAAACAGCGGAGCCGGCACCCGCGAGGGACTGGCGAGACATCATTATCAAGTACCTCGCCGGCGAAGAACCAGAGGACCCAGCCGAAGCAAAGCGCCTTCACTACCGAGCAAGGAACTACTACATGGTCTTCGGCGAGCTATACAAGGGGGGCATCCGCGTCCCCTTCATGCGCTGCGTATCACAGGAGGAAGGCCAGTCACTCCTCAAGGACATCCACGAGGGCTTATGCGGCGCACACCAGACGCCTCAGGGCCTTGTAGGGAAGACATTCCGCCAAGGCATCTACTGGCCGACAGCGCTCCGACACGCAAAAGACCTCGTCCAGTGATGCCAGGGGTGCCAGTGGGCCAGTCGCAACCTGAAGGCGCCTGCGCTTCCCCTGTAGCCCCTGCCACCAGTGTGGCCCTTCGCACGCTGGGGGCTAGACATCATCGGCCCATACCCTGCGGCCAAGGGTAACCTCCGGTTCGCGTTCGTCGCCATCGAATACTTCTCCAGATGGGTCGAAGCAGAACCAGTTGCCAAGATCACCGCTGCAGCCGCCCAGCGATTCGCTTGGAAGAACATCATTTGCCGATACGGCGTACCGCGGGACATCGTGTAATATCCCGTGTTATTAAATGAGTAATTAATGAATTAGAAAAGAATTAATAATCTGAATTTTGGTGCGAGAAGGTGAAAATAGAGATGGGCCTTCGGCCCATGGCCGAAGGGGTGGTCCGGCCAATGCATGTAGGTAGAGAGGCAGGGCCAGTTGTCCCAAAAACCCTAGTCTTTTCTTTCCCTACCCTCCTCCTGCACAGCCGCCTCTCCCACTTTTGCCCCAGCTGCCACTAGCTCTTTTCTCCTGCGCAGCCCCGCTGATTTTCCGCCCTACGCTGCCCTCCTACGCCAAGAAACTGGCCGTCGCCCTGGGACGCATGCATCTTCTGCATGCCGCTGCATTTTCCTGTACCGCCTGGTGCTGCAGCCGCCAGCTGCCCGGCCGTGCGGCTCCCTTGTCGCTGCCACGTCTTGCATGTCCCTGCTGCCTACTGACCGGTAGTGCATGTGCGTGTGCTACATGCATATGTGAATGTGCTGCCGCTGCATGTATATCCCGCCACTGCATGCTGCGTACGTAGGCTGCTAGCTACTAGCAAGTTTTAATGCTACATACTCTTGGATGCTACAGCAAGAAAGAGAGAGAGAGAGAGAGACAAAAAAAAGAAAGGCTGCTGAGCAAGAAGATCAGGAAAGGGAGGAAGGCAAGAAGGAAAGGAGGAAGAAAGAGAGAAGAATTTTGCGGAGAAAATCAATGTTTCTCGACGCGATCTTTGGGGTAACAATCAAGTTTTCCCTCTGTTTTGTTAATTTAATTTAGAGATTAGAAATCAAGAATTAGAGAGCGTATTAGCAGTTTCTAGTCAAGGGATCGATTCATAGATCAGTTTATCTTTGGGGTAATTTGAGGATGTCATCTTCTAGATAATTGTAGAGAATTTTGGTATCTTTCTATGGAATATTTAATCGTGTTGATTGGATGATTAGGTTGCGAGTTATGAATTTTTGTAAGCTGCTGTCTGGAGGAACTGTCGTCTTTTGGCAGTACATGTTAATTTGTAAATTAAAAATAGTAAATGAGATAATTAGTGTATTCGCTCTACATAAAAAGTGTAGATAATTTCTTAAGCGTTCCAGAGAGCCCAAGAACATAATTTTTGGGCGAGTAGAATAGAAGTTATGATAATTTTAGTGCTGGGACAGCGGGTAGTGTGTCCGGTAATTTCGGGTTAAGAAGGTCGGTTTGGTGTAGGCGTGCGATTACGGTTAGAATAAAGTGTAGGTGTTGTAATGTATGATTTTGAGATGCATTTTGGATTGTTTGTCCAGGGAGTGTGGTCTCGTGTGCGTTGTCGCTATTTTGCTCTCCAGCATCACAAGGATAAGAGGCAAGTGCATGGTAGACAGTGTTCATTGGTTGAGCACTGTATGCTTTACCATTTATTATCATTAAATTGCTGTGCTTTTACTTATTTAATTGCAAGTAATGATAATGGTCATTATTTATTCCTTATGTTTGGATATGATACTGTTGGACAATGGTAATGTTGAGGAAACTATGAATAATTGTGCATTCATAAGCATCATTGCATATGAAAGGTGTGAACACCATGAGGATATGCTCATGATCCTAGGTGATGATACAATTGGCAATTTGGTTGAAGGTTTGTTGGAATTCATGTTTGTCAGAAAGTTTCAGCAAACTGTCAGGATAATCGGTAGTACCGGCGTGTTAACCGCGGTAATACCGCTTTGCGGAACGACCGTTTGTTGTTAAGCGGTATGGAAAAACCAGAACGAATGCAAAATGGTCTTGGATTTCCTTGTGGAGCGGTATGACCGCATCTTGCTTGTCGGTAATACCGCACTTCGGTATGACCGTTGTTTTGCGGTATGCAAATTCCAGAGGAGTGGTTTTTGGAGAGTTTTGGATTTCTCCAAGTTGCGGTACGACCGCAGTTGATTGAGAGGTATGACCGCAGTGCGGTAATACCGATGGATACTTGGCGGTAGTACCGTTTTTGGAATGATTTGAGCTGAATGTTATTTCAATTTGAGAATTGTTTTGGGTTATGTCATTTCCATGTTTGTTAATGCATATATGTTGCATATTGCATGTTTTGAGCTAACGTGGGTCAAGTTGTGAAGAACTTGTTCCCGGAGACGATTTCTTGGTCTATTGCTGTGCAGGTGGCTTGCAGGTCAACGACGGTCAACGGCGAGGAGGATCGGGACTAAGCTTGGAGAGCTGAGGTCCAGAACGATCATGGATGCCGGGTGAGGTCAGGTGACTCAAGCATGGCACAGAATGGACGAGGTGGATCGAACCGGTAGTTCGATGCAGCTGGTTGGATCAAGCGGCGCGGGGGTCGGTGCAAGTGCCTTGGAGGTTCCGATGGGATTCGGACGGGAGAGACTTGCCGACATGATGAGAGCCGTTGATCAACCTACACGTGGCGGAGCAGGCGATTGCTTCGACAGGATTGGACTCGGTTCATGGAGAAGGATCGAGAAGGGGTATTTTGGTAATTTCACCAAATACCACCTTGGTGACCTAATGCCAACCCGCGGCGCAAGACGGTGCGTCAAGAAGTGGATTAGGTCAAGAAAAGTGAAGACGGCGCTTTAAAATGCGTGCGTGTGTGTCCCGTTTGTTATTGGGCCTAACGGGAGCCCATTAGGGTTAAGTCTTCTAGAAGCTCTAGGCCTCATATAAATAGAGAGGGTGCTGTTCACAGCAGCCCAAGCACTTCATTTTGCAAACCCTAGTTTGGTTTTTAGGGTTTAGGGAAGAAAAGAGAGGCTTAGGCTCTAGAGAGATGGATTGATGTGTATGCTCTTGGATGGAGCTCTAGTCCTCCTTGAGGGAGTGGTCAGAACCAAAGAACATCATGAATCTATCCATGGATGTTCTTCCAAAGATGAGCTCCCCTCTTGTGTTCTTCCTTCTCTTTTGATGATTTTGGGTGCTTCCTTGATCCTATGGTTTTTGGTTGTTCTTGTGCACTCTTACTCCTTGCTGTGACATGTGGGAACGTATCTAAGGTCACCTAGATCATCAATCTCCCACGAGCAAGAGTTGGATCAAGTTTTTCGTTTTGCTCGGTTCTTTGCCCTTCTTAGGTAAAACTGAAAAAGATCGAAACTTTGACGTAGATCTAGACGATTGCCACTTGGAATAGGTTCCTAATACCCTTAGGAAGGTGTGTTCCGAATTTGGTGGGTTTTGGCCTTACGGTTTAAAAGTTATGTCGATTTTCGATTTCGTTTTCAGTCATCTGTTCATCATCGGGATAAAAGGTAGTATCTTGCACTTTTACGAGGTAGTACCATGATCTTGTAGTACCGTACATTTGCTCAATGGTAGTACCGCGATGAGGTAGTATCTTGCACTTACAACAAAGATGGTAGTACCTTTGTCCCAGATTTTTGAGATTTCTTCAGGAGTTATTGTTGTGCTTTGAGGGTTTAGGAGTGGATTCATTTCAAGTCTTCCACCGTGCTTAAGCTTTCATCTTCCTAGCTCTCATTGCTATTGGAGTGATTTACGATTTATGAGTTGAATCCTTTATCTTTGCAAAAAAGATTCGGTGCTCCTATTCACCCCCCCCTCTAGTCGCCTATTCCGGTCCTACAAAAGGTGATCATGTTGATCACAACTCCACGGGAGTGGAGGAGGTCCCCGATCCTTGAGGAGGACGGGCTTGAGAGTGTGTCATCGACGGGTGAACACTCATGCTATACCGATATACACAAAAGAAGTGCATGTGGACATGTAGTATAGAGATGCATGGAATGAAAGGTAGTTGATGATTGTGTATGTGAATAAAGAAAGATAATTGAATGATTGAGCATGAGAATCAAGAAAAGTGAACAATTGATGTTAATGATGATATTGTGTACTACTGTTTAAGCAATGTTTATTGTTTATTACTGTACTTACTGAGTCGTGGACTCACCCTTGCTCTAATGTTGTTTTTAGGTGATCATTGATGACGCTTCACTTGGGAAGGGTACACTGCATACACTCACTTGCCATGAGAAAACTTTGCTTTAGCGTGATGGTTCATTCCTTTAGAATATGATAGACATTAAACAATTCTAGATGATTGGTTGAAACTCATTTATTCATTCAATAGCCTTCGTTTGATTGGTATTGCTTGATTCTTGATCTATTATCCTGCTTACAGTCTAGGGATTAATATATGTGCTTGCCATGTCGTTATTTATATGTTATTGTGACCCGTGGACGGGTGTTAGTATTGAATTGCTTGCTGAAATTCATTGTTATTTATTGATAAAATTAGTAGTTAGGGTAGTTGGTGGCATTCCGGGCTCAGTGTTGGGCCGGGGAGTTACAGTTGGTATCAGAGCGGGCTTTAGGTCCGTGGTGAATAGATTAACAACTTAGGTAACCTAAAATTGCTAAATTTTGTTTTAGGACTAGTAAATCAACTAAAATTTGCTAATGGTTAATTAACTTAAAATTTTGACACACTAGTGCACGATAGGATGGGTATGGGACGAGTATTATTTTTACGCTTCCGATACATTGTACTATTGATGTATGAATTGATATTGGTTCTTTGAACTTGTTGCGTGTTGTTGAGTGTGGAGGATAGTCGATGTCAAGAGGTAGAGATCTTGGTTGTAGCCATGGGCATGGCCAGGTTGAACCACCGTTCGTGGTATGGGAATGGTGAAGGGTTTTCTCGGGTAACTTAGTTACAAAGGTTGGGAATGGGTTTTCTTAGAAAGGTTGTTGTTTTCCTTGAGTTGCATTTGGTTATTCTGATTACTCGCTAGATTTTATGAACTTTATTTGGATTGTGGTTGCAATGCAGTTGATGGGTTTCAGTTGGTCTGTATTTGTTTTATAGAACAATTATTGTCTGTTCTGACTGTTGAGCTATTCTTGCTACTTGTAATCATAGAAGATAAATTGATAATGTACAAGTTATCAAGTTGGGTCTGTAGCGTGGTGCATAATTGATCTTAACTAAGATCTTTGGAAGTGAAGTTGATAAATGTGATGTTGTCTTGGAGTAGTTACATGATGAACTATGAGTAAGGGTATGTCCGTACCTACTAGGAATCCGGGAGTTATTAAGAAGTGTGGGACATTGATGAGCTAGTCTGATCATTAAGATTATTTAATTCGGTAAACTTCTGGGATAAATTGGATTAATGGGTCTCAATGGATTAATCTAACCGTTTGGGATGGTAAAGTTAAGAGGGTGTTAGATTATTGCATTAGTGATATTAATCTTGGGGTTATCTTTTCTGTGGATACTTAGTGATCATATATAATTGCTAGATTTACATAATCCTTAGTAGGATTAATTGTTGGAATTGTGTATAAAAGATTGGAGGGGTTGATTATCGGTGGATCTAAAAATTTATGGGAAGAGTTTCTAGATAGTTAATCTAGCTAGAATGGTTGGATGAATTTGGTTGTAGTGTTGTTGAGACTTTTGATCGATGGAAGATTTCGATTCTTGAAGTTTTAGCGTGATTTTGCCTAAACCTAAACATGAGGAGGAACAATTGAATATGTGTTGGTAAGTATTCATGTGATTTGCAAAGGGAAGTAGGTAGCAACTAGATTTCATGATGAAGCCAATTGATAACAACGATCGTTGGAGTGCAATTATCGTATGTTGAAGTTTGGTGTTGAGCATCACTAAGAGTTGAACTGATGAGATTTAATAGGTGGCTTATGTTTACATGATTGTGGAATTATCGGATGATAGCATGTCCTTGGTGAAAGGATTTTGGTAAAACCTTTTTAATTTGTGTAGTAGATC
Source organism: Phyllostachys edulis (assembly GCA_036346405.1). Taxonomy (NCBI): domain Eukaryota; kingdom Viridiplantae; phylum Streptophyta; class Magnoliopsida; order Poales; family Poaceae; genus Phyllostachys; species Phyllostachys edulis. Next base: position 46,816,309 of record CM070558.1, read on the forward strand.
ACCTCTAGAGTAAAGTGGTTGTTGTAGTGAGGTTGTAAGGTTTTGGTGGACTCTCAATTTGAGGATGGGATGATAAAGTAGTATGGAACAATTTGATGTTTTGGGGAGTCAGATAATGAAAGAGTAGACTATGACGATTCTGGTTAAGAGTGTATTACTCTGGATGTTAGTAAGTTTGTCAGCAATGGATTGTGAGTGTATTGTTGATTCTCATAAAAATAAAGTACTTTGATAGACTTTCGTGGTCACTCAAATGAAATGTTTGAGCTTCGCATTCGTGATCTTTTGGAGTTCACGATTTATGTGGTATCTGAAATTCATGGAGCAAAACGACGTGTTAGAAAGTTCTATTGGTTCCTAAGTGATTACGGTGATTTCGTCTTAAAAGCCTCTTCTTGTTTGAGGTGGCAAAATGATGTTGTAATCAAATAAAATTATTTTCTTTGTTAAAGGAAAGAGTGTAGTAGAAGTATTTGAGGTTGGGGTTAAGTTTTGTAATTGGCAACTTATTGAAGTTTGTTTAACTTTTCTACCGTTGTCGCTTAAGAGTTTCTCGAGTTTAAATAGCAGTGCTTTATTCTTATTGGTTGAGGTTTGATATTCTCTTCTCATAGGAATTGTGCCCTCAGCTGTGGTCTCTGCTTTTGTTTTTCTGAGATCCTTATTATTTGACTATTTCTCTTGGTCTTGTGTTTACTGCGAAAGGTAAATGTTTTTCTCGTGTGCTAAAATTGTTTTTATTTGCCTCTTCTTTTGAAAAATAAATAAATAATCGATTTGTTTTACAAAACCTTATAGAATATATAGTGGCAACTGGTTAGTAGTGGCCAAGTATATGATGTTGTGAGACCTTGGGTTGCAAGTTATTTGAGGAGCATTGGAGGATGAATTGATTTCGTAATATAATTCTTGGAGGGAATTTCATCTAAATGGCATGATTGTCGTTGAAATAAATCTGATTATTATTATTACAACTAGTAGAACCTATAGTCATAACCCAGCCTGGCGCCGTTCGAGGATCAGCCCAGGCTGGGGGGGACGGCGTCGTCTTCGCCTCCCCCACGCAAAAGCGTTAGGGCTCCCCAGAGCCCTACCTAAAAAAGTGGGAGACGGCGCGAGGCTTTTCCTATCCCCCGAAAGCGTTAGGGCTCCCCGAGCCCTATTTAAAAAGTATGGGGGGGCGTGAGGCCGCCTCCCCTGCATAGCTGTTAGGGCTCTCCCGAGCCCTAGCTAAAAAGTGGGGGACAGCAGGCAGCCTCCCCCCCAGCGTTAGGGCTCCCGAGCCCTATCTAAAAAAGTATGGGGACAGCCGCGAGCCTTCCTCCCCCATAGCGTTATGGCCCCGTAGCCCTAGCTAAAAAGTGGGGGCAGGCGAGCCGCCTCCCCTCGAAGTTAGGGCTCCCGAGCCCTATCTAAAAAGTATGGGGACGGCGTGAGGTTCGCCTCCCCTCCATAGCTGCCAGGGCTCCCGAGCCCTAGCTAAAAAGTATGGGGATGGCGAGGCCATCCCCTCCTCCAGCGTTAGGGCTCCCCGGAGCCCTATCTAAAAAAGTATGGGGGATGGTGCGAGGCTTCGCCTCCCCCTCGAAAGCGTTAGGGCTCCCTGAGCCCCATCTAAAAAGTATGGGGGCAGTGCGAGGCTTCGCCTCCCCTTACAGCTATTAGGGCTCCCGGAGCCCTAGCTAAAAAGTATGGGGGCGGCGAGGCTTCCTCCTCAAGATAGCGTTAGGGCTCCCGAGCCCTACCTAAAAAGTGGGGATAGCGAGGCTTGCCTCCCTCAGAAGCGTTAGGGCTCCCCGGTGCCCTACCTAAAAAAGTATGGGGAACGGCCCGATGCTTCGCCTCCCCCTCGCAAGCGTTAGGGCTCCCCGGAGCCCTATCTAAAAAATATATAGGGGACGGCGCGAGGCTTCGCCTCCCCCTCGAAAGCGTTAGGGCTCCTTGGAGCCCTAGCTAAAAATGTATGGGGGACGGCGCGAGGCTTCGCCTCCCCCTCGCAAGCGTTATGGCTCCCCAGAGCCCTACCTAAAAAAAAGTACGGGGGACGGCGCGAGGCTTCGCCTCCCCCTCAAAAAAAATATTATATATATGTGTGTGTGTGTGTGTGTGTGTGTGTGTGTGTGTGTGTGTGTGTGTGTGTTAATTCACCCATCACATACATTATGCACCCACAGGGAGGACGTTACAAGTACACGGCCGTATAGCACGGCGAACGGATGACCTATCAACCGCATGCTGGAGCGAAGTTGTCGGCCTCACGCTCTCGTTGCTCTCGTAGCACCCACTCGAGTAGCTCCTTGTCAGACGGATGCGTAGCCATGAGACTCATGTACTCCCTCTCCGCAGCACAGCTAGCCGACACCTCCGAAGAGCTCGAGAAAATCGTGGGAATGGGACGAGAAGATGGCCCCTCGGGAACACCCCCACACCGCGATTCAGCCAGAAAGGTCGTATCTCGTCCTGCGCATCCAAAGCCCTCTGTTCGCGCAACTGAAAGAATCTCTTCATAGACCCCTCCGGATTTTTCTTTTTCCACGGTTTCCACTTGGCACCATGGCACACTATACCACAGTAACAAATCCTCCGAGGCCACTTTCGTATCGCGCAAAGGGGCATAGGACTTCGTGCGCCACCACGGAGGAAGGGCGCCTCATCCGGCGGTATGATGAAACAACATACCCCCCCTGAGCAAAGCAAACACCAACATGAAACAAGCACACACCAGCAAAGAAGCCCCCTTCGATTTCTATTAATTAACAAAATGATGGTTACAAGTCACTGTCACTAGTCACCAACTGGCCCGCATAGCGATGCCAGAGCAAGTAAAAAAACGAGACCCTAAACCCTAGAAAAAAATGGTTCTCCAGGAAAATAAGCGAAGGGTCACACCTTGTCTCCGGTGCCGGCCCTCCACTCCACTGCGCTTGCACCATCCGCAGGAGACGAAGCCCAGAAGTCCTTAGCAAAGGCATTGCTGGCCCGCCGCACCTGCTTTTGGCCCGAAGCGACCTCCGCAGCAGAAGCAACAGGCACGGTACCAGCGCCGAGCATATCAACATGACCACACCCACCACGCTGCAGAGAAATGAAGGCGGCCGTCCACGCCGCCTTCGCGCAATGGTTGCCATAGGCACGAGCAGCCGGGAGAAAAACTTCCCCCGCACGGCGAAGACGCTCGAGGGTGGCAGCCAACTGATCCACGGTGTGCTTCCGCGGAGGGGGCACGGCGCCAAGCTCAGACATGGCACCCTCCATGCGTTCCAGCGCCTCCCAGCTGGCCTGGGCCGCAGCAGACGAAACAGACCGCTCCGTCGCAATCTCCGCCTCGAGCACGGAGCGGGCGCTGCGCAAAGACTCCACTTCCTCCTGCAGAGTGCGGCGCTCCCCCTCTAGCTGAGCAACCCTGGCTTCCAGCCCCTCCGCCTTCTCGGCAAGAGCCGAGCACGCTGCAGTTAGTTGGGTGTTCCAAGCGAACTCTAGGTCGATCCTCTGCTGAATCTCCGCGTAGCCACTCTGGATGTCCCTCTCGAGCGAGCGCGAAAGGATGATTGTCTGCCAAACAAAAATGTCATCAACACTTCGTCCACAACGGGGAGCACACTTACCCGGACCTACCTTCATCGCGTTCGCCTCGAGGCTCCTGAACATCTTCTCCGTGCTCCATTTTACGAAGAGCTCGGACACGCAGGGCGGGGCGGTGAAGTTAGACACTTCCTCGTGAGCGGCAAGAGTCCCCGCCGATGATCCACGAAATCGGAGGAGAGGAGGGCCCAGATTCGCGGGCCAGTTGCAAGTACGCAGCCCCCTCCTTCCCACTCGGAGCCGGAGCCACCATCAGTCGCCCCGGCATTGTCACCATCTCGGGGATTCTCCGCGGACGCTGCGCCCATGGAGGCAGCGTCGGCGCCATGGTCCTCCTCGACGACCCACGCTGCAGGCACAACCAAGTCAACCAACTGCTAGCAATGGCACGAGGGTGAGCGAGCTTACCGATCGCGGCAGGGAGATCGGTGCGATCCTCCACCACAGTGTCCTCCGTACCCTGACCATAAACATGCGAAGGGCTACCACCGGACGCATCTTCGAGGGCCATGCTGGCTCCCAAATGAGCTTGCAACTGCCTCCGTAGTTCGAGCCGTCGGAGGAGCAGCCAGGGACCCCGCGGACGAGCTTGCTGCACTGCTCGTTGGCCTCGGGACCCCGGGCTCCCGTGACACCTTCTTCAAAGATGGCCCGGTCGAGCCTCCCGCAGCGAGGCCTGCCTTAACCGCCGCGGCGTCCCCGACAGCGCACAACGACACAACGCTAATTGGGCCTAAGCTCTCGGCCGGCCCGTGAACTCGCTTCTTTCCGCTGCCGGATCGGGCCGCTCCAGCAAACGAATGGTCGGATCCTGGTATGCACGGTTCAACCGACGGTCGTGCACCGCGTTCGCTCGCTTCGAGTGCTCCTACCCCATGTAGGGTCCGAGAAGCTGCTCCGCAACACGCTCAGCCTCGGCAAGGGGCAAGACTGCGCAAGTGTGAAGCAAATAAGAATAAAAAAATATTTAAGCCGTAGAAGACACCTGTGCGGTCCCCAAATTTCAGGACGGGCATCCCATCCCTTGGCTCGCTAAGCACCACCTTCCAGCCCTGCGCCCAAGGGCCACCGATCGGGCGCACGTAACTCCTCTCACGAAGTCTGCGTCGACATGCGCCGTCTTAGTGCTAAGCGAAGACACGAGCGTAACCTCCTCCCGGAGGAAAGATCGATGGTGGGCGTTGGGATAAGTTGAATAGGCCCCCGGTGGCGAAGCCCGCCGCGTAACACTTGTGAAAAACCAACGTCGGGTCCAATCAGTATCCCACCTGTTCCGAGCGGCCGAGGCAGGTAAGTAATGAAGAAGGCGTGCCTTCGGTTGGAAGTTGACACTGCCGAAGTTCAGGGTCTCCCCTGTGTCCTTCTTCTTCTTGGGCTAGCACCGCCTGTCATGAAGATACGCGAACAACCACACCTCGCTGCTAGTCACCCCTGCAGAGCGCAGCACCCACTCAAAAACACCAAGCTTGACGATCGAGTTAGGCGTCAACTGGGCCAAGTCCACCCTGCATGGTTGAAGGACCGGTAAAAGCGATCAATGCAAGGCAAACAAAGACCGCATCCAGACACGCCATTTAACAAGATCGCTCTCCTCCTCGAGCGGGAGCAACCTCCAACCCGGGCGCGAACGCCGCCCGTGTTCGCAATCTTCCCTCATTTTTAGGGCCCGCAGAATCGAAGCCGCCACCGGCGGCGACCCAGCTCGTCAGTGTAGGACACGACGCCACCTCCGTCCTTGACCCGCTTTGTCATCGCGGGAGCACATGACAAACCGCTTCGGGCACCGAAGCGGGTGGCGGAAGCGGAAGGCCACGAAAGAACAAGACAACACTTGGAAGAAATGACGTGGGACAAGCGAAGGATCAGCACGCGCAACCACGGAGGTAATGGAATCTAAGGCCACCTATTTATAGGCAACAATGTGAACAGTCAAATCACAGAAAATGAGGAGCCTATCACCAAACAAAGCGTGACACGTGTTAAACAAGCCATTAGGGCGTGCAAAAATCGAGGCGTCGCATTGAAAAACGTGCCGACCATGCTGCCACGACACGAAGCGCCGCCTCGAAGCACGCCGCCAAGCGAAACGCGCGGAACGGCAAAACCCAAAAGCGATAAAATTTATGATGCACGGAACCCAACGACGAGCGGCGTGGAACGCAATAATAAAGCTTCGCCAGGCCAAAGGGGACGGTGTACCTGTACCCTCTGGGGAGAGGCGCGGTTTCAGCCATGATGAAGCAAGACCTCGACCGCGAGGGGCTAATCATAGGGGTAGCACAACGGCCCCCACGACTTGGCGAAGAGCGAAGCGCGCACGACCCGGTGGCCAACGTCGCCCTAAGGGCCCGATGGTACAAATATTCCCGAAGGCTTTTGGAGGCTAACAAAGGTTCCCGGAGGCTCCTGGAGGTTCCCGAAGGCCCCAACATCCGAAGGGTCCGGGCAATCCGAAGGGTCCCGAAGGCCTCCGAAGGGATCCCAGAGGGTCCCGAAGGGTCCGCTTAGCCCCGAGCTGTCTGGAGCATCCCGGTGGCGTGAAGGCCCAGCGAAGGGCTCCGAAGGGATCCCGGAGGGTCCCGAAGGGTCCGCTTAGCCCCGAGCCGTCCAGAGCATCCCGGTGGCGTGAAGGCCCAGCGAAGGGCCCTGAAGGATCTCGGAGGTCTCGGAGACCCAAGGGGCCCGGAAGAGTTACTGTACCCCTGGACCAGGTACACCAGCAGGGTGGACCAAGCCTAGGGCTGTCCACCATGTGCCGGAAGCTAGTCCTAGGGGTAGAAAAGGTCCCTGCAGCTCCTACCAGCGTAGGGTCTTGTAGGGGGTATGCTTGTAATTCTGTATACCTCTTAGAAAGGCTATAAATAGCCACCTTACCCCCCCTAATTGTAGGAGGAGGGAGTTTGTATTATTCAGATCGATTTGAAATATAAGCCCATTTGCTTACTTACAACGAGTCCCCTCTTGAGGACCCTTCGGGTATCGGGGTCCCCTATATATATATATATATATATATATATATATATATATATATATATAGGGAAGGGATGAGGTGGCAAGTTTTAAAGACTAACCAATGTTGACGCCACATGCATACATACATACATACATACATATATATGTAACATCCCCAAATTAATAAATGATGATTAGTATGCATCTCATTAACATGCACAATGTTTTAAATCTTTTGCATCATTTATTTCACTTGGGTTGTATTTCAAATGTAAAGAAAACATACACTTCAAATTTAAATTCCAAATTAAAACAAGAATAAAAGTTTATGAACATCATCTAGAAATAATTTATTCAATTAATATAATAATTATCATGAACAAATATAAATTTTACAAAATTTTGGAACTCAATTTGACCCCCGTAAATTCAAACTCAAATCAAAGACCTATTCCAAGTTTGAATTTAAATTATATAAATGAAATCATGAACAGTAGGTTTTCAAATTTTATTTGGGAATTAGGTTGTCTCAGGAAGCCCCCTGATTTATTTCGGGATTTTAGGAAATTTATTTTGATTTTTAAAGCCCTAGTCAAACCTGACTTTTGTTTGGTCAAATCAGTTTTAAACCTCGGGCTCAGTACTGTTCATCTGGCCCGAGCCACACCCTATTGAACCGACTGAACCAGTCACTGTTCCTCGGACTTGGGCCTAGCTCTGACCCGCACTGCACCAACTCAGCTTGACTCGACCAACTCGCATTGGACCGTCCGATCCAGATCCAATCATCCAAACCGGCCGCACCCGACACCAACTCAAACGGTCACCGCCCGATCCCACGCGACAGGGTCGTCGTTCTCCTCGCGCAGGAGCTAGTCAGGGTGCGCACGCCACGTGCCACAGAAGCTTTGCGTGCCCCATGAATGCAAGCTAGCGCCGTTCACCCACCGCCCTCACTGACCAGTCCTGGAGCACCGCATTCTCACGTCGTGTTCATCTCCGTCCTCGCCCTGCTCAAAACTGGCTCTACCTCTCTTTCTCCTCTCACTTCTCTCTTTGGTCATGAGAGGGAAGGAGGTCATAAGCCCACCTCGGTCCAGGTAAGCGCCGCTGCGACCACGCCATTCCCTTCCTCTCTCTTTGCCATCTCCATTTTCTCTAAACCGAGCTCCTCTCTCATCTTGTAGCTCCCGGAACGCAACAGCGTCCTCATCGGCTCCGGGACGCACTCCGAAGACAACCACCGGGACCTATTCATTTCCGGTGAGTCCTAACTGCACCCTTGTGCATCACCTTGTGCCCTTAGGTAAGAGATTCATTTCCCCTCAACCCTTTTCCTCAATGTTTCCCAGGAGCCGCCGAATTTTGGATTTTCTCCCCTTTTGGCTGCGAGCAACCATTTCTTCCCCGACGCCAGCACGATGAGCCCCTATCAAATTCCACTCTCGTACACCATCTTGAGACCTCTCTGATGCATCCTCTACCACCCATTTCCTCCCTCCATCCTTAGGTGGTTCTCTCCTCGTGGAAGCGCCGCCGCCACTTCGGTTCGACGGCGACAAGCCAACTCCGACTAGCCAGACCTCCCCTTGGCACCTAGGTAGTTTCCCTAGACCATGTAGTTGCTTATGCGCATGCTAGCTAGTTCTTTTAGCCATCGGGTTGCGTCATGCACCATAGCCGTAGCATCATCTCCGCTCTCCGTCGTAGCGCCGCCGTGTCGGATCACCTCCGGTGATACTCCGACCTTCCCTAGCTTCGCCTACGCACTAGCTTCCCATTTTGGTCATTAGTTTGCGTTGCCAGAGAGCCACCGGGCAAAACCACGGACGCTAGCTCCTCTGTGTGGCCGTCTCCGACCACCACTGTAGCGCCGGGATTAGAGCAAATCCCGGTTAATTAAGAGCTAATGATTGGTTAGCTGTATTATTTGATGAGTTATTGTAGCACTGTGTCGCTTACATGGGGGCCCCGCACTTTAAGTGCATAGTAATCCGTGGTGAACCCGTGGACTAAGCTCTTGGCTTTCGGTCCATGAACTATGCATGTGAAACGAGTCTATAACAACCGGGCCCCAGCTGTTAGTTTTAACCGAAAATTAGATTGGAAAATGAAAAATGGCACTATACACTGGACCCCACCTGTCATCGGCTTTTGCTAGCTAGGCCTCAGTAGAAAAATTATTTAATCCTTAAGAAAATTCGGAATACATTATTTTACACACTGAAAATTGTATTAACTTCAAAACTACACAACTAATTCATTTTAACTACAAAAACAAAGGAAACCAATTTTGTTATTTTTAATTTTAAATGAACTATATATGAAAATAGGTTTCAACCTTGTCACTGTATCAGGAAATATAGTTTGTGGAAAGTGATCCAAAAATGAATTATTTTTACACTATAAATTGTTGTTAAACTTTGAAAATTCATAACTAAATCATAAAAACTCCAAAATTGATGATTCAAATTTTGTTAGTTTCCTTTTTAAATGTACTTTAATATAAAAGTGGGTTGGACCATGTTTCTGTTCCAGAAATCATTTTCGGTAAAATTACTTTAGGTTTAGTATTATTGTTGCTCTAAAAATTGTTTTAACTTCAAAAATGCATAAGTATTTATCTGTAACTCCAAATTAAGTAAAATCAATTTTGTTGGATTCCTCTGTTACTGTACTTAAATGTAGAATCAGTTTTGAGCATGTTACTATTACTAAAAATCTCAGTTTACAATTGTTTTGTACACTACTTTCATGACTTTGAAAAATCATAGAAAATTCATCTTAGCTCCAAATGAGGTGAATCAAATTCCATTGTTCATCTCATGTGGTGCTCTATCTACCATAAAATTTTCATATGCACCACCTCTATGGAAATTTTTATCAAAATATTTAATTCGGATAAACAGTAACATATAACAATTTTGTTGGATTTTCTTGAAACCTGATTTTCAAACTGCCATAACTTTTGCATAGAGCATCCAAATCAATTGATTTTTATTGATAAATTCATTTAAAATCATGATCTACCTTTTGTGAATTTTTCATGATTTTTGGATGAATTTGAAATTTTGAGTATTCTCGGTGTTATTCGTTCTTATTTGTGCTTCTCGATTTTTTCGATAGGTTCCGACGATTATATTGAAAACAAGAGTGATCCTCTGCAGCAAGAAAGTTATCTCCAGCAAGGCAAGCAGTTTGATCATATTAATCCCATTACTTTTAAAGTCTAATACTTTGTTTACAAATTGTATGTATGCATGTATTTGTGTCAAAGTTATTTTTTCCGATTAGAGGTAGCTATTCCTATTGCATGGTTGCCCTTAAATTGTTCTTCCCCTGCCACTAAACTTAAGTTATTAATATCGCCGGTGAATTAGAGCCTGGTGGTTGAATTATGCTCTTTTATTGTCTTTACGGTGTGTAATACCCCGAGTTCCGATTAGAGAGAATTTATTCGGGGAAAAAGGTTTTAGTGTAATTTTAGTTTTGGAGGGGGGTTAAAGAGATGGGCCTCCGGCCCAGGGTGCCTTGGCCTTATGGCCGGCCAGCAGCCCAAGAGGGGAGGCGCCATGGGCCTAAAGCCCATGCGCCCCCACCCCTTCAAACCCTAGGCAAAAGGCATCCTCTCCTTCCTTTTCCCCTTGGTTGCTCCCCACACCACAAGCCGCCGCTCCTGCTGTTCCTAGTGGTGGTGCTCCCCCCGCTGCTCCTCTTGGTGGTGCCCCTCTCTGCTGGTTCTCCTAGTGGTGGCGCCCTTCCCTACTATCCCCAGCCGTCCCCCCCCCCTTCTGGCAGTCCCCTCCTCCCTTCTCTATTGGTGCCACTGGCCAGGTCAAGGAAGATTAGCCGGGAGGCCGTAGTCCATTGGTGATTCGTTGTAGGATCAGCATCTCACGCGTCTCCTAGTGTATCATCTCACATCCCTACTGTTTGTTTCAGTTCGTTCTTGGTAGAGGTCGGTTATTGATTCATCGATAGTGCTTTGTGTTTAGAATCAGATTGCTGTCCTCTGTTGAACGTTGATTTTCGTTTAGATCAAGGCTGAATTAGAATCTATGATCTCTTAGAGAGTTGTATATTATTTTGTCAGGTTTCCATAGCCTCTGAGTTAACTTGAATTTGAGTTGTGGTTTGAAAGATACGGCCATTTGTGTACTACTGTCTAGAACATCGATTAATTCTCAGCAGTCACCTTGTGTAGCAAGTTGAATATTGTTATGGTCCGAATCAGGATACCTCCCCATTATGAGAATTGTAGTTTATTATCTTAGCTTTCCATAGCCACCAAGATCATCTATTTCTGACATACGGATCAAAAGTTATGTTAGTTTCATTCTTACTGTCCAGAATTCTGACGAGAATAATCTGTTGATTTGTTTTTGGAAATATGTTTATGTTAAAGGCAAATTCAGGGTTCCCACCCAACTAGAATATTTTATAAAATTTCATAACCTTTCCAGAATATTAAAGAACGCCTTAATCGGAGTTGTAGATCAATAGTTGTGTTATTTTCTTTACTGCTGTATGTTTCGTCGGGACAGAATCTGTCTTTCATGTTCAGCAGCTTGTTAGTATATTTCTTTGGCCGATTTGGGTTATCTCTCCAACTAGGTTTTCGTATATATGTTTGTTATGTTTTCACAGGATCTGGGCTCACCTCGTTCCGAGTCCCAGATCGTTAGATATGAGTGATTCCGTGCTGTTGTCCAGAATCTGTTCCATGATCATGTCATCTGTTTTCAGATTAGATCTAATTAGTTAATTATGGGTTGTCGGGAAGGCGTTGTAGAACGTTAATGGAAGCGTCTTGTTATATGTTGTTCTTATTTCGAGTATATATTGTGTAGGCGGAGAGGCTTCAGGTTTAGGAGCACCGCCATTGCCTACTAACGCGTTGCATCGCGGAAAGCAAGTACTTTAATGTTCTTATAATTATAAAATGTTGAATGCCTGATGTTGGTATTGTGTTTCTAAGATCCATGTTAATATTTAATGTTCATATTCATTCCATATGTGTTACCTCCATGATTAGAGAGCATGTCTTTTCAATATTCATATTTCATTCCATGCATCCACTATTCATGTTTCATCCACGGGAGTGGATTAATAAGACCCATCAATTCCAGTATGGGCATGTAAGACCCACCATTCCAACGTGGGCAGTTTGGGACACCCGTATGAAACGTTCTTCATACGGGACTTGGATCCCCGCATTTTGTTAAATATGGGCATAGGTGAACACCGACGGGTGTGTCACTAGCAATACCGATATATGCATGTGTGTAGTCCCTTCATTTCATCCAATTCATTCATTCCATTCATTCAAATATTCGCTTTGTAATTTATTCATATTCTTCAATGAAGTTGTCATGATCATGGTTGTTGTATGTACCATTTATTACTGTACCTACTGAGTCTCGGACTCACTCTTGCGTTGTTTGTTTATTTTAGGTGATCATTGAGGTTGGCTCTATTGGGAGGGAGTAGGCACGCACTACTCATTCACTTCACCTTAATCAAGTCCAGGATTACGTTTTAGTTCTATTTTTCATTCATTAATTGATGAACTGTAATAAATAAAGTTAGCTGTGGTTGATAACCTCTTCCACGTTATGATTGAATTAGTACTGCGTGTGATCTTCGATCATCCTTTTGCTAATTGCTTGAATTCAGACTATATTCCTGTTATGGTACTGTCAATTATTGATTCCTTTATTGTCTTGATATATATGACTGTTGGAACCTCCGGTATAGTTAACTATACAAGGGAGGTTCTGCCGAAATTTAGAATTTTGTCTTACATTTCTATTCTGTTTCATGTTAGATTATTTTTAGGTGACACCTTGGCTTCCGAATAGCCAGGGTGTTCAGTTGGTATCAGAGCGGGCTTTAGGTCCGTGGTTAATAGAAAAAATATTAAACTGGCACACTATGCACAGAAGGGGAAATGGGTACTTTGTGGCTTCCGCATTCCTATTGTTATATTTCATTTGTTGAGCAATTGATGAATTGTTTCTGTGCTTTTATTACTGTTAAGCTAAAAGTTTAGTTTTTTTATGCTTTGGTGTTCTTAGATGGCGAGAGGTAGAGGCAATGGTCGTGGGGCGGTCCGTGGCCATGGTCGTCCACCAGGCCGTGGCCGTGGTCGTGGACGCGGTCCGATGGTGTCTTCATCTTCGTCTGAGGAGTCTTTTGGTGCTACCGCTGAGGGAGTTGCCTCAGTCGTTCACCCGGCCGTAGAAGCTCAGGCCGCGTCAGCTGTTATCATTCAGAATCTCCAGAGGGAGAACCAGGAACTCCGTCAACAAGTGCAGTAACCCTTCTGCTGCATTTTGCACTAGTTATGAACCCATCGCTGCAGCAATTCCACCCGAGGCTAAGATGAGTCTCCATGCGTGGATGTCACTGCCTGAGACACTTTCGACGGAGGCAGTACTCGGTTCAAAGCTCTGATTAGTTACGATACATGGAGAGGCGCTTCGGTGCCTTAGAGATGACTTCAAGAAGGCGTGGTTTCGTGGCCTTTCAACCAAAGGGCCAAGCTGATATCTAGTGGGAGGGATTCTATCTGCTAGAACCTCGGTCACAGGACTAGTCACTTGGGAGGTATTCGTGGAGCAGTTCAGGACAAAATTCTATTCGGATTCCTTTGTTGAGAGGATGGAGCAACTATTGTTGATATTTGTTTAAGGAAGATGTCGATGTCGAGTATGAGACTAGATTCAACAATTTAGCACGCTTTGTACCGTGATGGCCAATGATGATCGAGAGAGGCCAAGAGGTTCCGCAGGGCCTCATTCGAGTATCGCCACGCCCCGGGGCGATCGGCGTATGATTTCAGCTCGTGGTCGAAAGGTGCCGTGGGAATGGAGCCGAGAGAGATCTTTCTTCTCAGAGGCAGGCTGCTAGTGGCCCTGTCCTTGCTGGTGGTTCTGGTGGTGGCCAGAAACGGAGTTTTGGTAGGGGAGGTGGGTCTTCTCAGCGACCTGCTCCCAAGAGGTTTCAGGGGAGTCAACATACTGCCCTATTCAACGAAGGGCGCTTCCTCATCCGGCGCCCACGTTCTTCGTCATCCACACTTCAGATGCGCCCTGCTCCAGGTCAAGGTATGAAATGCTTCAGGTGTGGTGGAGAGCACCGGGCATCAGAGTGTTCTTTCAAAGGACATGTCGTCAGTGTGGCCGGGAAGGCCACAAGTTGTCGAGATGTAAAGAACCCGTGAGCATTATCAAATGGGAGTCGGTCCAGCAGCTTCTTCCAATGCTCCTCAAAGTGCATTCGGACCCTAGCTGCTGTTCTTGCACCTCGCTTTTCTTGAGATGGGCTCTTCGCAAAGATTTACTCCTGCACCTCCTGCGGGGTTCTACTAGAACCCCGTTCCGTCTACACCGCCGTCGCTCGCTTCACCTGCTGCAGTTCCTGTTCACCCTACGCAGAGTGTCGGTAAGGCTTCCTTTCCCACCACCGGAGTCACGCCATGCCTACTCCTACGACTTTGAGCCGTCCTAACGTGGTGACAGGTACTTTGCTAGTCGATTCGCATGAGGCTTTAGTTCTCTTTGATTCTGGGGCTACCTATTCTTTTGTGTCTCTGGAGTTTGCTAGAAGGGCGAGTTTGAGTTTGCGCCAGATTTCGAAGTCTGCGGGTAGTCGATTCACCAGGGGTCTTATTTCTAGCTCTCGGCATGTCCGCTATTCTATCACTATTGATGATGAGAACTTCACCGCTAACCTTATGGTAATTCAGTTGTCACCGTTTGACGTTATTCTGGGCATGGACTGGTTATTCAATTAACGTACAACATATGTTGTTTCGGAAGACGGTGACTTTGCAAGCTCCGTCCGGAAAAGAATTGGTGTTTGAGCAAAGGCACCGTCGATTCATTATTCAGATATTGGCTAGTCTGCTTCCCGCACTTGGGCCTCAACCATTGAGTTGCTTTGGTCTCTCAGCGAGAAGGCTGATTCCTCACTACGCATTGAGGAGATTCCTGTGGTAAATGAGTTTCCTGATGTTTTTCCTGTGGAGCTTCCTGGGATGCCGCTAGAGCGGAAAGTGGAGTTCCGAATTGATCTTATTCCGGGAACTCGACCTATTTCAATGTCTCCATACTGTTTGGCACGACCCTTCCAAGAGGAGTTAAAGAAGCAATTGGACGATCTGCTGTCCAAAGATATGATTTGGCATAGTGTTTCGCCGTAGGGAGCGCCTGTTCTATTCACTAAAAAGAATGATGGCAGTTGGTGTATGTGCGTGGATTATCGGGCTCTTAATCAAGCTACTGTGAAGAATAAATATCCTTTTCCCTGTATTGAGGATCTTTTTGATCAACTGAAGGGAGCTAAAATATTCTCCAAGATTGACCTTCAGTCAGGTTATAATCAAATTCGAGTTCGGGAGCAAGATATCGAGAAGACGGCTTTCTCTACAATTTTAAATATCCCAATTGATTCTGATTGCAATGCATGTGTGTCACTTGTTTGTAGTGAGTGCCGATTCGCACAAATTTATGGGTCAAGTATGAAGACAACTTTGATTTATCTCAAGATCAACGTGTATTCGCGCATGCAAGTAAAAATATATAATTGTCACATCCTTGTTAGTTGCCATGCCACCGAGCTCTGCTGCTTCCTTCATTTGACGAAAAATGTCTACAGGAACTGGCAACCACAGGTCAAATGATACAACTTTAAAGCTTAGACCCCACTTGGCGGCTCAACTCGCTTCTCCAAATCCGAAGGGATACTTTTGTTCCCCAAAATATGCCTTTTTATCTCGCCATTTCCGTTGTTTTGATCTCTGTCCTGGCTAGGAGAGGAGCTCATGGTGTCGTATCCGGACAGCAGGAACGCCTAGTGATGAGAGGAACTTCTTATGGCGGATCCCAATGACAGCAGCGATTCTCTGCAGCAGTGAAGCTTGGGGAGGCAGTAACAGGCGGCAATGGAGTTTGTGGAGGCAGCAACAGATAGAGCTGGAGCTTGGGGAGACAACGGTGAGCGTTTGGGAGCTTGTGGAGATGACCGGGCACTTTCGGAATTTCTTCTCATCTGGGCTTCTATGGTTAGTGAAGCTGCCTCTTCAGGGCTTAGCGTTTCATGTGTAAAATGGGTTTGGGCTTCTTCCTGCTCCAATGGAGCCAGGCAACAGAACCCAGCCAAACAAGCCTTAGTCATGTGAGCATTCATCTTGTGCTAAACACGGACACACTTCATGTTTCTGTAGTACCACTTTTTTGTATACAGTTTACTAATTATTCACCCTTGAGGTTGTTAAGAGTATGGTACATATTTGGTAGTATTAGTAGTCTCTCTTTTTCTCGACCCATGTAGCCTATGAGGCCCAACTAATCATGTCTATATATTTTTTTCTCAATAATGAATAAGATGCACAGTTGTGAATAGCAAAGTCTCTCTATCAGAATATCTAATCTTATCTTAACTAATAAAGATCGGAGTTTACCACTGCACGGCGGGGGCGATCGTCCCACCCCACCCATGTACGACTAAAATCAGGTCTTCTCCTCGCGTTTTCTGCGCTCCCCCCGTTTCCCTCGCAAAAGCCTCCGCCCACCTCCTCCCCTCCAACCGTTGCCTCGTCTGCATCGCCCACCTCCTCCCCTTCGCCCACGCATTTTACTCAGACTGCTCCTCAAAGCCTCCGCCCACCTACTCCCCTCCAACCGTCACCTCGCCCGCGTCACCCACCTCCTCCCCTTCACCCGTGCCATCGTCGCCACAGGCTTGCTCTACTCCCCGGCACCACGCCGCCACCCATCATTCCCACCTGCTCCCGTCATCATCGCTCATTCCGTGTCGTCATCCGTGTCGCCGACCACGCCAGCGCCAACTCCGGCGCCTCGAAATAGGCAACGCATCGAGGGATGGAAGTCGACACCAACTTCAACTTCCAAAGGTAAACAATCTACGAGCTATAAATTTTAATTTCCGGGTAGTAGTAGCAGTAGGTGATGCAATAAGCGGAGTTAATGTTTATGTTTAATGCATGATGTGTAATTTATCAGTTAGTTTGTAGTTATTTTACATGATGGTCTGACAATTATTTATGTATTGCAGTATACTATGGAAAAATATTACTTGCTACCGTTCATTTACATAATTGTCGCATGGAGTGTTCGTTCTATCATGTTGCACTAATATGATGCTTGTAGATATATGTATCACTATCTTTTGATTGGTTGATGAGAAATATTATTTGTGTAAAGTTTAAGTTCCGTTGCAACATACGAGCACCCTGCTAGTAAAATATAAAGAAAAGCTAGCGAGAACACTAGGAGAATATGTCGATTAAGCAACAAGTAACACCGTCAAAGCATGGCGGCCAAGGGGCCCCGATGCAACACAAAAGTATAGTATTACCAAATTGAACGTACGGTAGGACCGCAAGTACCGACGGCAACGAAAACATGTGAAAGTTAGTTGGCTGGGGAGACTGCTGTAGCGATTGATTTATGTGTAAATCGCCAACTTTGTCGAGTATCTCTTCGTGCACGAACGAGCTCTAGCTAGTTGAGGTTAGTTGGTGGCTCTGGCTGGCTAGCTTCCCTCCGTTGGCCGTGTCGTCAAATAAAATAATAAAGGGTATTGCTACACCATATACGTACGAGTATGATATGTCTCGGGGCTTTGTACGCCTCTCCACCACTCAATCCTTATACACCCTCTCAGTCATGTGACTCCAACTAATTAACCCAATCCTTTCGACTAGAAACGAAGCGCTTTCCTCTCTATTGCTTGCTCTGTCTCTCTCCTAACCATGCCGCTTCGCCGTCGATACCACTCAAGCGTGAGCGGTTGTGATGTGGGCCACCATTGCGGCTGTGCTAGCTGCACGCTCCTGGCATGTGCTATTTCTTCTACGCGGTCAGTACTAGTCCAGTGAGCACAACGACCTCCCCCTCAAAGTCAAGCTCCACCACCGCTGTATATGTCCTTGCCATCCCACAACCACCGTTGTTGTAGCCTCCCCTCCTAGCGCCTCCCTCGTCGAAGAGGATCAACGACGTGGCCCGCAATTAGGGAAGTAGTGTGTGTCAGCCTTGCTGCCGCCAGATCAAATGTTGCCGCCGTCGGGCGCTGCCTTCACGAGTGTTGCTGCAGTCGAGCGCGGCGTCGCCATTCCATGCGTCTACTAGCGACGAGGTGTAACACCGTGGCCCACCACAGAGCTAGAATGCCACTAAACTATATTAACTATCAATTTTAACATCAATTATCAGTAAATTAAAGCAAACAAATCAATGATAGAATCCTTCCAGGGGTCACATTAGCACAAGCATAACGGTATAGCAATCATACATAATTATTTCCTAGAAAGCATGCCAAGATAATAAACCAAGAACAAAGCATAACCAATCGAACCAAATCTATTGAATGAATAATCAGCTCCAACCTATCAACTAAGGCTAAGCAATAATTTCAAGTCCTAATTATAAATCATCATGCTAATAAAGTGTCTCATGGCCAATATTTTCAAGTATGTGCAACGTCGTCAACCGTCACCTAAAAAACAACAATAGATCAACAGTGAGTCCACGACTCAGCTAGTATAATAATAAACAATTAACAATGATTAATCAATTGTAAACAATAATAGCATGAACATCAACTTTTTTCCTTTCTTTATTCTCATACTCAATCATCAAATTCTCTTTTCATTCAATGTATGGTATCCCTACACTACATGCCCACATACAACTTCTTTCGTATATACGCAGATAGCGTGAGTGAAAACTCACGGCAATGTTCACTCTCAAACTGTCCTCTAAGAGGATCGGGGACCTCCTCCACTCAGTAGAATCTCTACCAACAATGTAGATATGTGATCACCTTCTCTTCATACAATCATACTTATGAATGCTCAATTTAACATATATATATATATATATATATATATATATATATATATATATATATGTATGTATGTATGTATGTATGTATGTATGTATGTATGTATGTATGTATGTATGTATACAGGTGGGCGGAGCACCATAATCACTTAAGTCATTATGCGATAAGCCCCCGCTGTCGCAGCGCCTCCTTCCTTGTCTTGTCACGCCGCTTTGCCGCTCGCGTCTCCCGCCTCAAGACTTGGCTCTTGACTTGGCGCTCCTCTTTCCTTGCTTGCCTTTGCCGCCTGCCACGCTGCCGCTCGGCGCTCATGTCTCCCCAACTCGGCTCAACCACCCGCCCACTCGCCCTACTCAGCCACAGATCGCAACCCTTGTTCGTTTCTAAATCTGAGCCGCATCTCAGAGCTGCCGCCATGCTCGCAGGTTATGAGGAGGCTATTGTCTTGCATGGAAGCTAGGGGATTGTGCTTGGCAGCGCTCTTGTATTATCCTTAGAAGGCCCACTTTGGTTAGGATCCCAAAGTTGTGTCTTCTCTTTCTAGTGTTCCTTTGCGCTTAGTTCCAGGCTTAGTTCCTGGCCAGTACTTTATATCAGGGTAGGTGCAAGCGAATAAAGCCAGGACATAAGGTAAAGACAGATGCAAAGAAAGACGAGAATGTGGAGAGCAAAACAAAGGTGCCACGCATGTGTAGGTCATGTAAGGAGATCGTGTGCCATGACAGCCGCAATTGCCCTTTGAGGGCGACAGCAAATTGAGCAAGGTAATGATAAATTTTGTACTATGCATGTGCTGGTTTACTTTTCGTCTGGAGTTGGTGAGGATGCCACTGACTTCCTTTGTGTTTTAGGTTCTAGTTATTGGCGAATGGATCCTGATGTATCTAGTTGCCCTTTTGAGGACAACACGGTGATCAAGGTTCTATGTTCTGTGAAGCAAAGGAGTTGGTTGGAAGGAGGCTAATGTACTCAGGATGTTTCATTTTCTATGTTCGAGCAAGGATTTGTATTCCTTTGCGCATTTCATTTTCTATGTGATGTTCATGTTCTGTGTATGGCTGAAGAAGCTTATGAAATTCTTGTGTGTATTGCTGAAAAATCTTATAAATTTCTATGTTCACTCAAGAACCTTATGAATTTCTATGTGCTATGATGCTTGCCAAAATTGCTAGCTGTTTCATGTTGTGCCAATCATGTTCTGTGATGTTCTGCTGTCTTTGTATTGATGGGCTGAGCATGGCCATCATGTATGCTTGTAACTGAATGTTGATGCTACAGTTGTAAAGTACTAAGTCTTTGAATTGTGAATGAGTTATTATTGATGAAGCAGTGTTCTTGTACTAGGTTATGTTATTGTAATGTATGACTTGGTTATTCTCAAATTATTTGTTCAAATTAACTGAGATCAAATGTGTAAATCATAATGGGATGACTAAGCTATATCATTAGCTATATCCTTTAATGCTGTGGTTATTCATTTGTTCAATGTAACAATGCTTTCTAGACTCCAGACCTAGTGGTATGGCATTCGAACTAGGAGAAGGGCGTCTATAGCACTCAAATGGGCATTCACAGAAGAGAAATGAAGTGCCAAAACAACTTGCAACAGTACAGAATAAATTTTTGGAAGCACATCCTCTCAACGGCAATAGCATTCAGTTCACACTTAGGGTACATAATACGAAATACATACTGGTACTGGTAGCTGAAAACCTGACAATATACTCTATACTCCCAGGTTACATAATCTATCAAGTTACAACAGAATTTCTCACAACCAGAATTTGCCTCACAACAGAATTTCTGGAGATATGCCATCACTTCACATGCAGATTCTGAAACACTTGCAACTTGCTTCATCTCTTTGTATAAACTTAAACACCAACAAACATTTCTAGAGTGTTCGCATTGGAACACGGCATATGGTCTTCAAATCTTCCACAGCAAAGCAACAGGAGGGTCAAGAAGCAAATACACTGGGACATCCCTTGGCCATTCAGGTCATGTGTTCATTGACATTTCGCATTGAAGGAGCTCTACTGCCAGGAATGGGGACTAGAAGTACCGAAACTGCAGTCTTAGAAATCTCAGAAAATTCAAGTATTGACATCTCATCCAAAAGAATATCAGAACTCAGAAGAAATCATCTCATGATAAACATCATCAGTTGTTTCTTCATCAATAGGCTCTGAAAAGGGGGGCCAAATGAGACCTCGCTGTCATCATCATTAGCAGCCAACATTCACAGCCAGAGCTCAATACACCAATCTTGATTCCAACTTGATACAGGCAGAGCTCAATACATAATTAGCAACTGAGAGGGGGCTGGAGAGCAGGTGGGCGCGTTGGCGTGGAGATGCGATGCAGGTGGAGGGCGTCGGCCGGGAGGGGGGCGAGAGGATCTCCTTGCAGCCGGGAGGGCGAATGAGGGCGGTGTCAGGGGCTAGCGAGGGGTAGAGAGGTGGGCGCGCCTGAGTGGAGAGGTGACGCAGGTGGCGGCCACCGGTCAGGGGCCCGAGTGGCGAAGCCGCAGCCAGGGAGGGTCGGAGATGGGGAATTCCTAACCCTAGACGTGTGCGTAAGGAGCGAAAAGAGACAGAGTCGGGCAAAGACGGAGACGAAAAGGTGCGGCGGGCAACAAGGCGCAAGGGAGGCCACCGCCGGGGGAGGGAGGGCGGCGGGCGGCTCGAGACGGCTCGGATAAAACGAACGAGGGTTGCGATCTGTGGCCGAGCGGGGCGAGTGAGCGGGTGGTTGAGCCGAGTTGGAGAGACACAGGCGCCGAGCGGCAGCGGGCGGCGGCGCAAGGGAAAGAGGGAGCGCTGACGCAGGAGCCAAGTCGGGGCAGTGTGGGGAGACGCGAGCGGGAGGCAAACGGCAGCGCTAGGGAAGGAGAGTGGGCGAGTGAGCGGGGGATTGAGCGGAGGCGAGGAGTAAGGGGTTTTCGAAAAGAGAGAGCCAAGCGTGGGGTTGAGCGGGGGTTTATCGCATAATGACTTAAGTGATTATGGTGCTCCGCCCACCTACATCCGAGCCATGTATTTTAGATCCGATGGCCATTAGTCGCATTTGTATTGTACCACTCAAATACCTATTTGCACTAGATACGTTCCCTATATATATATATGAGTATAATAAATACAGATGCTACTCGTAGGTTTGGAATCTTGATGTCACCGATGCAAACAAGAATGTTTCTTTTTGTTCTTTTAACCAATGTCTCATTTGTTTTGACCTGGGAGTGTGAAACAAAGGGGCAAGCACCTCCCAACTCCAAAATGTTGACGCCGCTATAGTTCAAAGGGAGTGGGAGAAGACTGACGGAAGAGTGCTTTGTGTTGGAGATGGGAGGGAAGGGAGGAGGTGGCAAGTATTTAAAGACTAACAAATGTCTCATTTGTATTGACCTGGGAGTGTGAAACAACGGGGGAAGCACCTCCCACCTCCTGACTCCAAATGTGAAGCCGTCACGCATACACACACACACGTGTGTGTGTGTGTGTGTGTGTGTGTGTGTGTGTGTGTCTATGGTTCAACGGACTACAAGGTTATCCATTCGTCTGGTTCGACACTTCATATATCAACTATGAGCACCTGTCCTGATCAAGCAGGTTCTGTTCCAATTTCCAAGCGTTTGTAGTGCTATTAGGCGAGAGGTCATCGTCAACAATGGTTATGTGAGAGGGAGTGCTCGAGTTACATGTGTTGCATGCTTTCATCGTCACCCTCCCACTCACATCTATGCCCTTCTCACACCCAGTGTCTTTAAATACTTGCCACCTCATCCCTTCCCTATGTATATATATGCGTGACGGCGTCAACATTTGGAGTTGGGAGGTGCTTCCCCCTTTGTTTCACACTCCCAGGTCAAAATAAAATGAGACATTCTTATTTGCATTGGTGACATCAGGATTCCAAACCTACGGTAGCATCTGTATTTGTTATGCTCCTTTCTTTGGGTCTTCGTAGAGTAAGGGTGATTTTGATTAAAACAAACCTCCTAGAATATATTTTCTTATGTTTGTTCTAAATTAATTGTTGTTTGGATTTGGATGGGGCCTACATCTGCAAGAGAAAATCCTATCGTAATATAAGTCTAAATCTACTGTACACAATTTTTTTTGGCTCAACGGACTACAAAGTTAGACAAAAATAAATTGTTCCAACACATATATTTTTTTTTTAAAAAAACAGCATGATATTAATTGCTGTGTAATGAGTATACATATATGTATTGCATGATTGCCTCCAATAGTCCACATTGTTCAGAACGATGTTACGACAGCTTACGTGTTGCTTGTTCTAATATTCTTTCTTGCACGTAGCTTTGGTTGTTTGATTTTGTAGTATTAAAATTCATGGAAAATAGCACCTAGTGGGAGTAGAAAAAAAACTTCATGTGTGTGTATATATATATTACACATGGACCACAAAGTTATGGGTCAGTCACTGCCACTTTATCAACTATGAACAGGTTCTGTTCCAATTTCCAAGCGTTTGTAGCGTTATTAGGCGAGAGGTCATCGTCAACAATATGTGGTTATGTGAGAGGGAGTGCTCAAGTTACATGTGTCGCATGCTTTCATCGTCACCCTCCACTCACATTTATGCCCTTCTCACACCCAGTGTCTTTAAATACTTGCCACCTCATCCCTTCTCTCTCTCTCTCTCTCTCTCTCTCTCTCTCTCTCTCTATATATATATATATATATATATATATATATATATATATATATATATATATATATATATATGATGTGGCGTCAACATTTGGAGTTGGGAGGTGCTTCCCCTGTTGTTTCACACTCCCAGGTCAATACAAATGAGACATTGGTTAGTTTTTAAATACTTGCCACCTCCTCCCTTCCCTCTCATCTCCAACACAAAGCACTCTTCCATCAGTCTTCTCCCACTCCCTTTGAAGTATAGCGGCGTCAACATTTTGGAGTTGGGAGGTGTTTGCCCCTTTGTTTCACAATCCCAGGTCAAAACAAATGAGACATTGGTTAAAAGAACAAAAAGAAACATTCTTGTTTGCATCGGTGACATCAGGATTCGAAACTTACGAGTAGCATCTGTATTTATTATACTCATTTTTTTTTTGGGTCTTCGTAGAGTAAGGGTGATTTTAATTAAAACAAACCTCCTAGAATATATTTTATTATGTTTGTTCTAAATTAATTGTTGTTTGGATTTGGATAGGGCCTATATCTGCAAGAGAAAATCGTATCCTAATATAAGTCTAAATCTACTGTACACACAAAACCAAGAAGACACTAAACCTAACTCCACATTGTTCAGAAAGATGTTACGACATCTTACGTGTTGCTTGTTCTAATATTCTTTCATGCACGTAGCTTTGGTTGTTTGATTTTGTAGTATTAAAATTCATGAAAAATAGCACCTCCACCATACTACTATAGCAGCTCTGCTCGGCCTTCTGCTGGCATTGTACACTTTGACATAAACATTCAAAATTGTGCTCTCAAAATCTCCAGCGTAAGGGGCAAAATTTTCTTGAAATTACAGAGTTCCGTCATCCGTGACTACAATAATCTCACAAGGTGAATCACAACAGCTCATTTCAACTTTATAAGGATATTTCAACTTCTATTGAAATTATTATGTATGCAAGGCATGCTGCCAAGTACCCACGCAGCCTTCTGTCTGTCCAACCAGACGAACTTATGGAGTACAAAGAACGTGACATCATTAGTGAATTAATCGATTGATGTCCACTAATTTCATTGTCTTCGCCATCTCGGGTTGATGCTCAGATATCTGCACCATTCACTACTACATAAAGGGTCATCACAAACGATTCTAAACCGTTATCACAGACGATTTCTGAACCGTCTAATTTTATGTGTCTGTGATGATATGAGGTCATTATAGACGGTTTTTTGACCGTCTGTAAAAAAGTTATAACAGACAGTTCTAAACAATAACCGTCTGTGAAAAAAGATATCACAGACCACTACTACAAAAAGGCTAATACTGGACGTCTCATCACAGACGGTTGACCAAAACCGTCTGTATTACATGCAATCACAGATGGTTTTGATTTAGAGACTGTCTGTGTTACTGGCTGAGCTAAAAACCGTCTGTGAAGAGGTAATATCACAGACGGTTCGTAACTAAAACCGTCTCTTCGTCCACGCTCTGAATTTATTCCTTGTTTTATAAAAAGGATCATCCGCCATCAAAGATGATCATCCCCACATATATAACTCTAGTACTTATAAAAAAAACAGAAATTGCTGCCTCCTCTGTTTCCTTGTCGCTGGCATTGATGGCCTACTTGGCGTCGTCATCGACGAGCACCTCTCTCGCTGTAATGCTGAACCGTCTTTCGCGAAGAAATCTGCTTCAATAGTGTCTTCACTCCTCTGTCAGAAATTTATCGGAGCAGTGACGGCCACCTTCCGCCGTCTTGACATCCTCCGCCGTCTTCCGGGTGATCTCCCACTTTCGGCGAAGTTTACAGCGTCATCGACGTGGTCCTCTATGACGACGCTGCACGCCTCCGGAGGCTTGCCGTCACTTGATCTATAATCGAGGCGGCGGCAACCGAGTCGACTGTGCTAAGACCCTCAAGCAAGGAAGAGAGCCTATGGGCTCAATTCTTCTTGGTTCAACAATCGAGGGTCTTCGGGAGACACTCGAACGAAAAGGCGTGAGTAGATGCATTTCAAGCTTTGTTCGATCACGAACCGTCTGACGCCGACACCGTCGCCTACGAAGTATTGAAGACGGAGATAGCAGCCTACCTCCGCCACTAGAAAAACTTTGTTTATTTATAGGTTTCAACCCTTTTTTTAATCTTTGTAAGAAGCGACTAGCCACGCTGTTTGGCCATATGAAAATTTTAAAATGAAAAAAAAATCTAGTTTGGAGGTGAAGTTACTATATTAATTATATGTTGAATTATTACGTATATATATCATAGACGGTTTAGTGGAACAAATTAGTTAATTAATTATATCCGATATGTGATATATATATATATATAGTTAAAGCAAATTTTTAGGAGTATTTAAATGACAAAATTGACATATAAACATGTAATTTCTTCATGTCATGTAAGTATATATGCAATATATTATACTTCAGAAAAAAATCATTTCACAGACGGTTCCATAATAGAACCGTCTGTGATATAGGACATATCACAGACGATTCTATTATGGAACCATCTGTGATATGGGACATATCACAGACGGTTCTATTATGGAATCGTCTGTGATAATTATCACTAACGGTTCCATAATAAAACCGTCTGTGATAAGTCTCTTTATTAGTAGGAGCCCGGCCGCTAGGGTTTGCGCCCGCCGTAGCTCGTTAGTCCCCAGCGCACTTACTCTCGTCCGTTCCCCTACCCACCTCGCCACCGCCGCCCTTCTTCCCGTCGCCATCGCTGCCCTTCTTCCCTCGCCGTCGGTTGTGGCACCACTCTGCACTGCACAAGACACTCTCGTATGATAGGAGTGTCTTATGTAGTGTCAGGGTCGTGCCACAACTACGGTGACGCCGCGACCCAATCCACTACGCCGCCACCTGAAACCTACTGTCTGCCCGCGTCCATGGCTTGGTTCTCCTGCTCGACCTCCTGCGCTCGGGCCCTGGCCCCCTAGCTTTGCTTTCCCTATCCTCCCTCTATTCTCTTCTAGATCTGTTAGCTTAATATCTTTTGTTGAGTTTGATTTTTATGCTTGAGCCTTAAGTTGTGTCCTGATGTTTGTGTGATTTATGCAAGGTGAAGGAGATAGATGAGGGTTGTGCTGGTGGTGGGGTCGCCACCGTGGATGCGCTGTACTGAGGTATCACCCTACCTTACTCCCTCTCTATCTCTACCCCCCTTGCTCTGTGATGAAAATGGCTAATGCTCTGCGATAGATGCCGAGGGCTACTATTGGTGTGGTGGGTTTGGACACCCTTAGTCTTGCTGTTGAACTGCTCAATGATGTTAATAGTCTTATGCTGAAATTGAATTGATAATTAGTTCATATTAATAGTCCCCTTGCTCTGTGATGTAAACTGAGGGCTATTGGTGTATGTGCATTCTGTACATCTTGCTTAGTTCATGTTGTGGGTTCAGATTGACATATAAAATGAATGGGGCAAAATGGTGGGTTTGATTAATGCTCTCTGATGGGTACTGAGGGTTATTGATGCCGGTTCTTTATGCTTGGTTAACTTACATGGAATCGATGTGGTTCGGATGGGGCTTGGCTGCAATTAACTTTTCATATTTGTGTCCCAGGTCAAGTTCTCCTCCCTTGCGTCCCAGGTACGTATACGTCCTACCATTCTATTCCTCATCTCTTCTCTATAAAACCTATATATATATATATATATATATATATATATATATATATATATATATATATATATATATATATATATATATATATTACCCTTTCGGTTGGTCGTGAGGAGGATGAGACATGACCACGGGCAACCTCTCATTGAGCCCTTGCAAATTTAAAATGCATGTTATGAAGAGAAAGCGTAGACATCCAAGTGGCTTGGCTTCATGTATCGCTGAATAACCATTCCTTGATGTCAAGTCCGGTTGGTTCATCGATTTACATCTAGGTAATTGTATGTCCAAGTGGCGCTGCTTCATCTCAAGTCGATTTCATTTCTTGAATTTGCAGGCTCGGCGAAAGGTTGCCCAAGGTAGCTGTGTCATCCTCCCTCACGACCCCCCGAAAGTGGCTGGAGACTACGAACGATGTATATAATATATAAATGAAGCCGGTTTTAAAGGCACAAGCAGCCATTGCTTGGAGGTTTTATTTATATATCACAGACGGTTCTAAGCACGAACCGTCTGTGATAGACAGTTATCACAGACGGTTCTCGATACTGTGATAGACAGTTATCACAGACGGTTCTACACACGAACCGTCTGTGATAGTCATATATCACAGATGGTTATTGTTTAGAACCGTATATGATAGTTTTTTCTATTGCAAAAAAAAAATCAAACTTTGAGCCAAACCATGTAGTTGAAACTCCTTCGACCAGGTAGTGGGAACCTTCTGACCAGGTAGTCAGAATCTTTTGACCAGGTCGATGAACAGTACTCGATGATGAAATTTTGAGCCAAACCATGTAGTCGAACCTCCTTCGACCAGGTAGTCGGAACCTTCCGACCAGGTCGATGAATAGTACTCGATGAAAGAAAACAGGGAAGGCCAGCGACGACGAGGCCAGGGCGACGAAGTGGAGGAGGCCGGGGGCGATAGATCGTGGGAGGCCGGGGGCCATGATGTCAGGGGAGCTTATGGGCTATGAGGTCGGGGGAGGCCGGCGACGAGGTCTGGGGAGGCCGGCGACGATGTCAAGGGAGCCCACGGGCTATGAGGTCGGGGGAGGCCAGCAACGAGGTTGGGGGAGGTCGGTGACGACGAGGCGAGGGCGAGGTGGAGGAGGTCGGGGCGACGAAGTGGAGAAGGCCGGGGGCGATGAGGTCATGGGAGGCCAAGGGAGACGAAGTGGAGGAGGCCAGGGGCGACGATGTCGAGGGAGCCCATGGGCAATGAGGTCGGGGAGGTCAAGGCCACGAGGCCGGCGAGGTAGAGGAGGTCATGAGCAAGCTTGGGGGTGGCAGGCGCAAGGTCGAGGCGGCAAATGCACTCGATTCTGTGGAGGAGGAGATGGAGGGTGTGAGATGTGAGGAAACTTGGTTAATATAAAATGAGTTTTGCTAGCAAGCCCATTAAGTCCAGGAGAAGCTAGCTATCACCAGTGACGGGCTGTTCCCGATGCTGGCTATAGCATGATAATTTGTTTGTCATTTAGTTCTTGATCTGCCTTTTGTAAGCCGATTTGTTCATTTGTAATAATTTATGACTGTGTGCATCATATGATGCAGAGGCCAGGAGGCTTGCCGTTCTATTATCTAAAAAAATATGTCCTTTCAAAAACGGACCCCATTGAAATATAAGGATAAGTAAAGGATTGGAGTGTGGAACAAAAATCCAGCACTATATAAAACCCCACTAGTAGTAGCCACCGCAACACAACCGAGACCTAAAAGTACTACCTGAACATACAACGGCTAGCTTAAGGTCACCATGCATGCAACCAAGAGTTCTCCAAGTGACAAGGATGCCGTCAGAGACATCGCCGTCGACCTCCATCCATTCTTACGCAAGTACAAGGACGGCCGTGTCGAGCGGCTCCTGCGCGCTTCCTTGGTGCCGGCGTCTGAGGACACGGGCACCACCCGCGGGGTCTCAACGAGGGACGTCGTCATCGACCGAGACACCGGCGTGTCCGCACGCCTGTTTCTCCCGACTGGTGCTGCCGCAGCCGGCAGGAGGCTTCCCCTTGTTGTCTACATCCACGGTGGCGCTTTCTGCACGGAGAGCGCCTTCTGCCGGACGTACCACCGTTACGCCACTTCCCTCGCCTCGCGTGCTGGGGCGCTCGTCGCGTCTGTGGAGTACCGTCTAGCGCCCGAGCATCCTGTGCCCGCGGCCTACGATGACGCGTGGACTGCGCTCCAGTGGGTGGCATCCCTCTCCGATCCCTGGCTTGCTGCCTATGCAGACCCTAGGCGCATGTTCCTCGCCGGCGACAGCGCCGGTGGCAATATCGCTTACCACACGGCGGCACGCGCCAGCCGCGATGGCAATGGCATGGATATCGAGGGCTTGTGATCGTGCACCCGTACTTCTGGGGAGCAGAGCGGTTGCCTTCCGAGACGGTCTGGGACGGCGTCGCGTTGTTCCCGCCAGAGATGGTGGATAGGGTCTGGCCATTCGTGACGGCGGGCCAGGCGGGCAACGACGACCCCCGGATCGACCCTCCGGACGAGGAGATCGCTTCTCTAACGTGCCGACGCTCGCTGGTGGCCGTGGCTGGGAAGGACACCTTGCGGGACCGCGGGCTCCGGCTCGCGGCCCGTATGCGCGACTGCGGTTTGACCGGCGGCAACGTGACGCTCGTGGAGTCGGAGGGCGAGGACCATGGCTTCCACCTGTACAGCCCGCTGCGCGCGACCAGCAAGAAGCTCATGAAGAGTACAGTGCAATTCATAAACCAGAGTTACCAGACCTCACCGCCACCAGCTACTATGCTCGCGGAGCTACACGAGTGGTCTACGTGGAAACCAAGTGGTACGATGGGTTCGCCCCAAACTATAATAAGCGTTCCTAGTAGGCCGTATAAGGCGGTACTGGTTGATTGGCCGGAGATGAAAGATTGTGGTGGCCCAATCTCTATGGCACGTAATGCATCACCTGCTGGACGGGGGAAAGCATCAAAGACAAGCTATGGGTCATATTTGGGCCAACTGAAGCCCAACAGGGCCCACGAGAACCCATTGTCAGTAGCAGTTCCCTGGAAAACTGTGATGAAGTACTTCTAATAGAGGATGCAAGTTTACGCCCAGGTGACTACCGATGGCCACATCCCCAGACTTCAGATGAGTCAGAGCGTATGTATTTGTGGCTGCTTAAGACATGCATATAAGTGTAATAAGAAAGACGGACAATAGTGATCACCATTTGTCTGGTCGGCGTAGTATACGCTAATTAGGCGGTCAGCAACCAGGACGGCCTCGTGCTCTCATAGTAGTTGTCTTCTAAAGGGTTGCCTACTTTATTTTTTGTTATTTATTGTCAAATAAATGGGGCATCTGGGAGATAAGTGTGCTTGTATCATTGTATATCTAATCTATATATGTGCGAGTTTCAAATTCTCCTCTCTTGCTTGGGTGATGCATTGAGTAGTCTCAACCATGCATTCTCTTGTCCCAGCTTTGGAAGCTATGAGCTTTCATTAAATCGAAAAGTTTTGGTCTTTTGGACACAATCAGCCCTTAGGCCGTAAACTAAAAACTAAGGGCTGAAGAGCAGCCAACCCTCTGTCTCACTGAGTGCAAACGCACAGCAGTTAGCCGCGAAAGTTGCCGTTCTCCTAGCAAACTGAACATCAGAACTAACCAAACCAGAGCTGACAATACTACAGAAAAAGCCTTTATAGACGATTCAAAAACGCCGCGAAAGTATAGCCAGTAGTGCAACACTTACTCCTAGATATAGGGCAAAAGTATGTATTTTGTGTTGCGGCGAGCCCAGAAAAACTCTATAACGTAATCCTCGACGAATCTTGCATTCGGCTTGATGCTTTGCTCGGAGACCATGTATGGGTCGAGGAAATCTACTGGTGATTTCCTTCTTCCGGCTTCATACATCATGTATCTATATACAAAAGCAAGGAGTTATATATAACATTTATCGGTATTACACGAACATTGATCGTGATTGTACACACTTACGAAGGTCCAAAGATCGTATGAGTGAGACGTCGAGCTTGTTGAGGTTGAAGAGACAGAACAAGTCATCGAAGGTCACCGTGAAGGTCTTGATGCTCGTGGTTAAAATGATCATTCTTGAACTTGACGGTGACACCCGAGCGTCGCTGATCAGCCGGCTTGTTGGACTGTTCCATGTACCATGTATGCAATGCCGTGCAAGCCGGTCCTAGAGTAGGGCTGTCTAACCTCTCGACCAATGGCTCGACTAGCACGAATTTCCGGGCCAACGGCAAGAAGGGGATATCAGGACAGGAGTCAACCATCTTCGATTTGCCCTTGCTGCCTCGCTTTGTATAGGTCGACTTCACAAGAGTCGACTGAGCACGAGGTATAGATGCATTGGCACCGGGCCCTTGCCGTGTCAAGGTGTAGCCGGTGCCGGCTCCGTGGACTTGATACCGTTGCAGGACATTCTCGTGAAGTTGACACCGTAGCAGGTAGCTCCAGGCAGATGTCCACCTTGGGCCACTGGATGAATGTTCCAACGGCTTGCCCTAGAGTCATGACCTCGCTGTTTGGGGAATATGCAATGACGGCCCCGAAATTAGCACAAACACCGTCCACATTTACTTTTATGAAACCAGAGTAATTGTTGCACCGTGCACCAAAGCCCCAGCACCGGATGGATACACCTGACCCCAAGCAGCATCTAGGGCAACAAAGGCATATCTCACTTGGAGCTTGCACTTCATAGTCACCTATATAATGATACAAAATTAGCTACTCTAATAGGCCTATCAATGGATCGAGCATTCCAGAGATAATAATTATTACCTGGATGTCATCGATGGGAAATCTGCCGTCACCTATTGGGGTAGGGTTAGGGTTGGACGCGCAGCTACTCGGAAGTTTGGGGGGGTTAGCTAGCACAGTAGGGGCAGGGGCTTGCAACTGATTTGGGAGTTGCAATTCCCTAATCCTTTCCTAAAAGGTCTCCATCTGCCGTTGCTGGCAGCTCTGATCTCACCTCTGATGGATTCAGTGATCTCATCTCTGATGGATTCAGTGAGCTCATCTCTGAGGGATTGACGAATCTCCTCTCGTAGCTTTGCATCGCGCTCGGCTTTGGCTCTCTTCCTACTCCGGTACGATCCGGAGTCCGCTTGGAACCATTTTTGCCATGTAACATAAACACCAGCGCCTCTCGTGCAACCCGGATGCTCATTGTTTTCTAGGGCCGCGGAGAGTATATCTTTCTCCCTGTCTACCTAGAATGAGCCTTGGGAAGATTGTGCACTCAGCGTTACCTGCAATAGCCCGACATGTCATTTCACTTCCTACGAAGTTATGGAGTAATTACAAATTAGGTAGTTCGATATCTTACTAGGCGCTGAGACACTTCCTGGTCTGCGGGGTTTGGAAAGGAGACTTCCCCCGTAGGCCCAGTACGTAACCTCCCAAATAACCACTGTCGGGCGCGCACATCAGTTATCTCGGGAAATGGCGGGGAGACATTCGAACAGCTTGCCTGCTGGTCCTGATCCCTCCATATCGGGATTTTACCCACATACCCAGCAGTGCCAAGTCTGTAGGGGTGCTTGTTTTTTGCCTGGAGGGCCGTGTGCGCCGCACTTTCACTCCTAAATTCATATGTCGTCTTCTTTGCCACAAACTCGGCCCAGAACTCTTCCAAGAATGGATACTTGTGGAAGGGCCTCAGATCCTTCTCCACGTAGTTCTTGACAAGCGTGCTCTTGAAGTTCTTCCACGCTTTGCACGCCTGTAGAAACACATGTCGTTGCACGGAGTCCAGGTGTTCTGCCAGGATCTCGAACGATTTGAGAATATCCATCAGCAGAGCAGTTTTCAGTTGTTTGGGCACCTCCTTCCACGAATCGTAGGTGACGCTGACCTATTCCCGTGTAACTATTCTGACCGTTCTCCGGAATGCGGACGCTACTCGGCGAGGATTGATAGGGGTCCCAGACTGATCGACCTCCGTGATGGTAAATCGGCCCCCGGGCCTTTTCGATATTCCTCTTCTTCTACCGCGGTTGGATATTATTCCAGAGGATGGTGCATCATCAGACACATGAGGTAGCGATGACGAAGAATGAGCGGAAGACATCTTCATAAGAAATAGAACATCATGTGAACAAATGAAATCAGCATAAAGCTAAGATTTAACATTTTGATATTGCTATCAGATGTAGAGTAAGCATTCCAATTAGAGCTCAAGTTCAAACCCGATTATCAAAACAATTTCAGTACAAGACTATTATCATCACAGAGCATTCATCTCAAGCCCACCACACCACATTGCAATATATTCCAAAGAGCGAGATCAAAACAAATACCATATGAATAATCGACTAGAACAAATACAAATTCCTAAAACAAGTACAATTATCATGAGGGACCATGATAGATTATTGATAGAAATAGTTAGGAAAAGGGGCGTCGGGGTCGGCAACTCGGCATTGGTTACCTTTGGGCATCGAGGAGAAGGACGAGCAGGAGCAAGACAGAGCAAAGAGGGCGGCGAAGGGGAGGCGCTTGGCTTGGGGTGAGGGAGGAGGCGGCGAGCTCGGGCGAGGAGGTGCGGCGGCTCAGAGGAGGAGGCGCGGCGGGCTCGAGGGGAGGCGACCGGATGGAGGAGGAGGCGACGCCGACGGGTCGGGGAGGAGTCGCACTGGCTCGAGGAGGCGTCGCCGAGGACGGGCGGCGACTGCTCGGGAGGAGGAGCGAGGAGTTGAGAAACTTAATCGCTTGAGTGGCGGTAGCGGCAAACCCTAGAGTCCGAATGTAAATAGGGATGGACATCACAGACGGTTCTAAATTAGAATCGTCTGTGATACATAATATCACAAACGGTTCTAAAGTAGAACTGTCTGTGATATGTGATGTATCACGGACGGTTCCAATTAACAACCGTTTGCGATATATTGTATCACAGACGGTTTTTTACCAAGGAACTGTTTGTGATATATAATCACAGACGGTTTGTAGCTCAAACCATCTGTGATATTATTTTGTATTGGTTAATCTAGATCTGTTTATGGGCCAGCTTCAGGAAATGCTAGCCATGCTCTCTGAAACAAGCAGAAAAGACAACAAGTACATGTATATACATCCAATTCACATTCATTTGAGAAACAATCACATACATTTCACAGTACAAATCAATTAATTAACTCAAATGAACTAAAATTAACTATTCATCAGAACGTATATATATATATATATACACACATTGTTCAATTAATCTTTAAAAATTAGCCCTTCATGATGATCGACGCGTATGTAGCTAGTTTCGTCACGTTCTTCTTCCTCGACCCTTATGCCGTTTCCGAAAGGAGGCAAGTCGTCAAATTGATTGTATTCTTCCTCGTCCACTACATTCTCAACTCAGACAATCCTCCTTTTTCCATGAAGAACTACGTGGCGCTTCTTATTTGCTGGGTCGGTAACATAGAAGACTTGAACAACTTGGTTAGCCAGTATGAATGGTTCGTCTTTGTATCTAACACGTTTGAGGTCTACGGTAGTGACGCCATACTTGTCGACCTTCACCGTGGGAGATGGACCCAACGGCACCAAATAGAGGATCTTGA
Source organism: Phyllostachys edulis (assembly GCA_036346405.1). Classification (NCBI taxonomy): domain Eukaryota; kingdom Viridiplantae; phylum Streptophyta; class Magnoliopsida; order Poales; family Poaceae; genus Phyllostachys; species Phyllostachys edulis. The sequence continues at coordinate 46,850,605 of CM070558.1, forward strand.
AAAGCACGAGTCGAGCTCCCATATCTCCTCTATTTGCCCATAGTAGGAGCTCCTCACCCCATCGGCATCGAATGTATCTATGCGACACCGCTGCTCGTTAGTACTTTTATATCCCGAGCTGCAGATAGAATATGTACCCATTTATGTCGATCCTCGCCAAGTCACAATCAGTATATGTTGGCCCTTTTGCCAACCATGTCAAGATATCACTTGATGAGCTCCTAGCGAGTCGCTCCTTCAACCATTGGTTGAACCGTCATTGTGTTGTCTCGTGATCCAAACATCCGCCGCTGGATTCTCATTGCAAGCACGCCCTTGTCCGGTCGATATACGGGGACACTTCAGTCATGTGTTGTAAGAACGTGAAATGGGCTTGAGCATACGCATCCATATCTGGAGTGATTGCTTTCCTTCCGATGGTCCCGATACCCTCGAGCCCCCCTCATGGTGAGATCGAGGCACACCTATCGGTTCGACCTGAGCCATGTAATCGACGCAGAACTCAATGACCTCTTCGGTTGCATAACCTTTGACGATGCTGCTCTCTGGCCGAGATCGATTCCGTACATAGGACTTGAGAATTTCCATGAACCTCTCGAACGGGTACATGCTACGTAGGAACATGGGCTCGCACATCTTTATCTCCCTCACAATATGAACAATGAGATGGACCATGATATTGAAAAACGACGGAGGGAAATATATCTCAAGATCACATAGAGTCGTCACCACCTCGTCCTGCAGAGCATCTAGTCCTTCGATCGATGACCTTCTCGAGCAATTGTGTTAAAGAAATAACACGACCTCATGATTGTCTCTGACCTTGATCGGCAAAATACTTCTAATTGCAACAGGAGTATTTGTGTCATCAACACATGACAATCATGAGACTTCATGCCAATTAACTTCAAATCTTCCATCGAAACAAGTTTCTTCATGTTGGCGGAGTAACCGGATGGAAATTTCACCCATGCAAGCACCGGCACAGTTCGGTTCTCTCGGCCTTGGACAGAGTGTAATAAGCAGGGGGAAGGTACGTTCATCCTTTATCGGTCTTTGTTGGTGCTAACTCAGGTATGATGTCCATATCAACCAAGTCAAGCCGTGCATTGACACCATCCTTTGTTTTGTCACGAATATGCAGTAAGAGACCAATCAAGCTGTCACATACATTCTTCTCTACGTGCATGACGTCGATGCAGTGGTGAACTTCTAGGTGCTCCCAATAAGGTAAGTCCCAAAATATTGATCTCTTCTTCTGCATGTTCTTCTTACGGGTCCTCCATTTACATCCCTTTCCGAGAACAACATCTAAATCCTTAACCATATCATAGACCTCTTTTCCGCTTAAATGCCTTGGAGCTGATCTGTCCTCCTTCTCTCCGTCGAATTGTTTCTTCATCCTGTGGTATGGGTGAGCCCTCCGAAGGAACCTACGATGACGCATGTACACGGTTTTGCATGAGTGATTCAGCCACATACTCTCGGTATCATCTAAGCAGTGAGTACAGGCTTTGGCCCCTTTTGTACTCTGGCCCGACAGATTAGCAAGGGCAGGATAATCATTTATGGTGCAGAACAACAAGGAATGTAAAGTGAAGTTCTCTCGCTTGTACGCATCCCATACCAGTATCCCTTGAATCCACGATTTTTAGATCTTCCATCAATGGTGCTAGGTACACATCAATATCATTCTCAAAGTTGCTTCGCCCTTGGATAAGTATCGACAACAAAATATACTTCCGCTTCATACACAACCAAGGAGGAAAGTTGTAGATACAGAGCGTCACGGGCCAAGTGCTATGTCGGCCGCTCACGCTATCGAAAGGATTCATTCCATCTGCACTCAATCCAAACCTTATATTCCTCGGTTCGCACCAAGTCTCGCAAACCTCCTATCGATGTTTCTCCACCGGGCGGAATCACAGGTGTCTTAGCTTTCCGTCATTCTTACGCCTCTCGAGTGCCAATACGCAGCTTTTGCACTCTTTGGGTTCGCAAAACCGCTTCAAACGGGAATTACAGAAGATACCACACCACCTTAGCAGAGGTCCTTTCTTCACCTCGATTCCTCGTCGTCATCCGATTGATTCTTACGCTTGTATCGGGATGCGCTGCACATCGGACATACATGCATATTTGTATACTCGTTACGGTAGAGGATACATCATTCTGACATGCATGTATTCTTTCTACTTCCATTCCCAATGGACAAAGAACCTTCTTGGCTTTGTAGGTGGTTTTGGGCAACTCGCTTCCCTCTGAAGCATGTCCGCTAAGAGACCTAATGTTCTATGAAACTCTTGTCGGACCAACCGTTGCTTGCCTTCAATTTCAGCAGTTTAAGCACGGATGACAACCTTGTGTATTCCGGTTTGCATCCCGGGAACAAAGGCTTCTCCGAGTCCTCCATCAAGCCCCGGAATTGAACATACTCCCTCTCATCATAGTTCCCTTCTGCATCGCGAAGCATCTGATCTAGATTGTCATCGTGCAGCCTATCCGAATTGGAACCACAATCGACATCATCCGGTGGCATATCGTTGACTTCCTGTATAATATGCATATCGTTGACTTCCTGTGTAATATGCTCCTCACCGTGACTGGTCCAACATGTATAACTCTTTTTGAAACCCCATCGAATCAAGTGTGCTTCGATCTGCGCTCGGTTGTTAACATCTTCAGATTCTCGCAGTCAATGCATGGACAGTACATATATTCCGCCCCCTCATTGAACATATCCTCCTCGGCAGCTCTTGTAAAAGCAGATACACCATTAATGTACTCTTCACTCACACGGTTCTCAGTGTACATCCAGCTTCAGTCCATCACACGGTTCGTATTGAAAACCCTGGAAATAAATAAAAGGGTGACTTCGAAAGCGTATTTTCTAAGGCTTAATTACGTTTTTTTTTTATTTTTACATTCTTTTGGATTTTATTAACTTACATGTGGGCCCTACTTGTCAGTGACTCATTTTTTATTTCATGATTTTATTTATAAAATCTATGGCGGTCCCACATGTCATAGACTCGTTAGTTTATTAATTAAATGATTAAAAACAGTAGGATTTGAAGCTCAAATTGGGCTTAGGGTGACATCGCTTTGCTAATAGTTGTAGCACAGGGCCCTAAGGTCGCCTGAGGCGAACCGACAGTGATGTCCCGTGGCGGCGCCATGGGCTTTACTAGCGATTTCGGCGTAAACGCCTGAAACTACTCAAATTAAAGGATGCTTATGCTCCAGTAGCTCACCTCGATCACGAGGAAGGTGTCAATGAAGTCGGGGAAGGTCCAAGGCGGCTGGTCGTCGATCGGTGAACAGAGGCAACGACGGTAAGCTCCTCGGCGACAATAGCTGAAATGGACCACACACGAGCGGGCTCAGTGAGGTGAGGCGATACTCAAACCGGGCACGGAGTGGCGATGGACTCACCGGGCTTAGAGATCTCGCCATGTTATCAGACGCTGAGATAGAGATCAAGAAGACTCATTGGGGAGCTATGTACCGCCATGATGAGTTAATTATCACAGATGGTTTTCAACAAAAACCGCTCGTGATATGTAGTAATATCACGATGGTTCATAAAACCGTCAGGAAGTATCACAGAGCGGTCTTGACCAAAAACCGCCTGTGATATTACTACATACCACGACGGTTTTAGTCAAGACCGCCTCGTGATACTTCACAGACGGTTTTTAGCGCGGAAGATAACACAGACAGTTGGTAAATAAAAACCGTCTGAGATTGTTTCTAACACAGACGGTTTCGATGAACCGTCTGTGATCGGGCGTCCAGTATTAGCATTTTTGTAGTAGTGTGAACTCATAGGCGTCATCAAGGATTGCACCGATCACAAATTTGCATGCATCCACGCCATGGAACATGATGTGATGTTGTCGTCATCCTCTTCTGTCGCAAGTTCTCGTGCTCACTTAGACCGGTGAGATCGACCGGGTGGAAGAAGATTCACCATCCCCATCAGTGACACTCCCGGAGGAATCGGTTGGTCCGACTGATTCGGAATGTCCGAACGCCTCTGCAAGCCCGGTTTTTCCGACCAGCAAAAACAACAACAAAAGCTCAGTAGTTAAATCAGAGGGTCAAGGTACTCTCGATACGATCATGGGCAACCGATGTTCGCCGATGACTCCAACGTATTTTGTGGGCCGACCAACACCTGGTAGTGGTGTCAATGAAATTGCCATCGGTGGAAAGCCAGGTGAAGATGATAAAGTTTAGCATACGATTGGAAATCCGCGCGGATCAAGCTGAGTCCACCACGAAGCCCATCGGAGGTGGTAATCTCAAACCGTTCCCCATCATGGATGCTCTTGCCGAATTAGTGGAAGGCTTTCCCTTAGTTATGATGGGAGCTCATCGGGAGATTGCTGTTGGAGGCACAAGGTTAACGCAAACGGTAATACCGATCGAGATGTCGTGCACGATCCTTCATAGTGTAACCCACCAAAGATCAAGGTGGAAATCACTACTACAAAACAAAGCTATATCGATGCCTCATCACGCATTTACTCTGTGAAACCGCTCAGATATAGTTATCACAAACGGTTTTTAATAAGAACCGTCTGTGATATGTAGTGATGTCTAGAACCGTCTATGATTCATAATTATCATAGACGGTTTTTGTTAATAACCGTCTGTAAATTATCACAGACAGTTTTAAATACAAACGGTTTGTGATGTCTTCGAATATCACAGACAGTTTGTATTTAAAACCGTTTGTGAATCATCACATATGGTTTTTACCACGAACCGTCTGTGATTATAATCATGTCACGGACGATTTTGTAAACAAAACCGTCTCTGATACTTTTGTTTGGGCGGGGAAACGAAATTTTGGACTTAATGGGCGGGCTGCCGAAACTCGCTTTATATTAACCGAGTCTCCTCACACCTCACACCCTCCATCTCTTCCTCCTCTAACCGAGTGCCGCCGCCTCGCCCTGACCTTGCGCCCCGGCCTCCCCCGAGCTCGTCGCCCGTGGCTTCATCCACTCGCCTCGGCATCGTCGTCGCTGGCCTCCCATGACCTCATAGCCCATGGGCTCCCCCAACATCGTTGCCCCTGGCCTCCTCCACTTCGTTGCCCCGGCCTCCTCCACCTCGCCCCATCCTCGTCGTCACCGGCCTCCCCCAACCTCGTCGTCGGCCACCCCCGACCTCATAGCCCATGGGCTCCCCTGACATCGTCAGCGCCGGCCTTCCCCAACCTCGTCGTTGGCCTCCCCCAACCACATAGCCCATGGTCTCCCCTGACATCGTCGCCCCCGGCTTCCTCCACTTCGTCGCCCCGGCCTCCCATGACCTCCTTGCCCCCGGCCTCCTCCACTTTTGTCACCCTGGCCTCGTGGTCGTTGGCCTTGTGAGGACCCCGGTTTATTAAGCTTGTAATACTTAGTCATCCATTGACCCTAGCATCACAAACATAATAATCCGTGTCTTGAGATATGTATACTTCCTGCATCGCAAGATACACACCCTTTACAAAATCATGCATCAATTCCATTCATAGACATAGAACCAAAGCACGACTAGAATAAAGACGTACAATATATAGAGTTATTACAAAAGAGGCCGACCGGCCAAAAACAACTAATAAAAGTAACACAGCGGAAGCAAAAGCCATAAGATGGCGATAAACAAAAGAGAGCCACAAGGTTTGCCTTAAGCCCACAAGGCAACCAACCAAGTCGCCTAGCTCGATTCCCAACCGCCGCACATCTCACAAAAGTAAAGCCCTTTGGGCTCTACCTCCTCTGCAACAAAGTTATAAGCAAAGCAAATGAGTACAAATAATGTACTCGCAAGACTGACGTGTAGTATAACAGAACTATACATAACTACATGCAAGCTTTATTTAAGTGGATGAGGCTTTGGACTTATTTTAGCATAAAGCAAGTTTTCATTTGCAATATTTAAATAGATTCCAAAGCAATTTTGCAATTCATTTTTAATTTGCAAGAACAACGAGACAAGTAACATAGTAACAATAGATAGATGACAACAACATTCCTGGAAGTGACTGACCCAATAGCCACCACAACAATAGTATGAACATCCATTCATACCAACCCATCAAGTTTTAATTAAATGTTGTAGTCTAGTTCTTGCACGACCTTACCAAGCATGTCCATAACCTAGAACGAGGCTATTCGAATAGTTTTAACCCTGCAAGGGTGTACCAATGTACCCACACGTCAGACCGCCTTTTCGCCAAGCTATTTAGCACACTACCTTTGGTGTGCCGGCAAGGCTAAGTTCTATGAGGCATTTCCAATGAATGATGCTAGTTAAGAGTCGTGATAACCCGGAAGGTAGGAGACACCGGCCCAGCCGAAGCAACTATGGGTGCTCTTTCCCTTATAAAACAGTTTTACTCACCTGCGACCCCCAACTAACACCTCCCAAAGTACTTAGCCAAGAGGGGTTCCCAATACCCTCGTGTGGTTAGCACGCATAAGCTCTTGGCTTAGTGACACAAGTAACTCGGTCCTTGGGGACCTAGGCACCATTCCGTTCACACTCAACAAATCACACCAACATCCATTGTGCCCAAGTCAATACCAATTTTGTTTTCATTTTTGTTTATTTACAAAGTAACAAGCACAAGATGGACATAATGGAATAATAATTTTAGTGTGATCAAGGTGATCGACATAATATCGACAACCGCCCATTTCTACCGTTATCTAAGCATTTCTAAGCATTATCAACGTGAACAACTAAGTGATAAGAGTCCATCCATCGAACTCTAAATCACAGCAAGATAATCCTAGGCTTAGTAGCAGAGAATGAATATTTGCCTACAGGATATGCATCTATAGGCTCAACTAATCGATATTTCAACACAAAGTAGCATGCATACATACAAGTGAAACAAAATATTAAACTTTAAAGTAATGGGACAATAATGGGATATGATCAAACTGCTTGCCTTGCTGGTTTTGCTCAAAATATTGCTGAGGATCACTCACGGGATCAAAGCACTCGTCGGCACCTAACGAAAAGGCGAAAAGAATCGATAAGAACAACGAAAACCACAAAGACAGCACAGAAAACAAACTCCAAATGCTCTGAAATTTCTACAGCAGTAAGAGGATGATTTTTAGGGAATTTAGCAACAAGAACAAATTGATTTGGATTCCCAATGCAAAATATATGAGCAAAACAAATCTGCTTAGCCCTAAAAATTGCAATCTGCTACTATTCACTAATTTAATTATTAGGCAACATTTTTCAGAGGGGTGGTGCCACTGAAATTTTTACCGTAAAACAAGCACCTCATGAGATGAGTAACACAATTGAGTTCACCTCATTTGGAGCTATTATGCATGTTTTATGATTTTTCAAAGATAAGATAAGGAGCACAACTAAAATGCACCCACAAAGCTTTTGAAAATAGTGACATGCCTAAACCCAATTCTAACATTAGTGCACTAACAGAGGAAGCCAACAAAGTTGGATTCACGCAAAAATAATCTACAGAGATTTACTTATGCATTTTACAAGTTAAATGAATTTTTAATGAAACGTTTAAAGTTAGTTTTGAAATTTATTTACAAAACTATTTTCTGGAGCTGAACTGGGCTCATAAACATTTTTAGATTAGAGCCTGGTCCAAACCAGAGCTACAGAAATTTGAATCACCTTATTTGGATTTAGAATGAATTAGTTATGCATTTTCAAAGTTCATACCTTTTTCAGTTCATAAAATAAGAGCTCTCTGGAATTTCCTAAAAACCAATAAGACAGGGGAGGACATGAGCCATAGATCTTGAATCTAACGGCTCAAGACCTGTAACACCCTAGCTATTTGAAAGCCAAGATGTCACCTAAATGCACTAACATACAACCACAATGCGGAAGAACTCGAATAAGATATCATATAAAGGCATAAATAAAACATCTAAAAGATGGAGAAGGTATCCTTCCTTCACCATTTAATTTTATTTATTACAGTTCATCATTAATCTAGATTCACAAGCAGTAATAAATCAACAGTATCATGGAGAAGGTATCATTCCTTTCCATCTAGATTTATTTATTACAGTTCATCAATAATGAATGAAAGATAGAACTAATTTATAATCTTGAACTTGAATAGGATGATGTGAATGAGTAGTGTGTGTCTACTCCCTCCCAAGTGAGTCAACATCAATGATTACCTAAAAAAACAAATAACGCAAGAATGAGTCCAAGACTCAGCAAGTACAGTGAATAAATAGAACATACCACAAACATTAACAAGTCAACATCATTGAACAATATGACGAAATCACAGAATGAGTGTTTGAATGAATGGAATGAATGGAGTGAATGGAATGGAGGGACTACACACATGCATATACCGGTATTGCTAGTGACACACCCGTCGGTGTTCACTTAAGCCCGCATTTAACAAAAGGCGGGGATCCAAGCCCCCGTATGAAGAACATTTCATACGGGTGTCCCAAACTGCCCACATTGGAATGGTGGGGCCCACATTGGAATGGTGGGTATTACATGCCCATCCTGGAATTGATGGGTCTTTTTAATCCACTCCCGTGGATGGAACATGAAAAATGAATGCTTGGAATGAAATATGTATATTGAAAAGACATGCTCTCTAATCATGGAGATAACACACATGTGGAAGGAACATGAACTTAACCATTACCATGGATCTTAGAAAAAACACAGGGTCAACATCAAGCATTCAACATTTCCCAAATATCGAACATCAAGGTATTTGCCTTCATGATGCGACACGTTATGAGGCAAAGGTGATACTCCTAAACCCAAGCTTCACCGCCTAAACAAATAAATAACTGAAATAAGGATACGATGAACACGACATTACTGAATAACGTTCTACAATGCTTCCCTGGCGATTCAATATTTAACTAGAAACTCTAAACTGAAAACCAGCGCATTCTGCCCTAAACCGCCTCTGGACAGCAGCACGGTAATTAACATATCTCATGATCTGGAACTTGAAAAGAGGTGAGCCCAGTTTCTGTGGATTCTTAACTGACCAATCTACAATACTCTAGTTGACGAGATAAACCAATTCGGCCAATAAAGTATGCTAACAGAAGGTTGAACTTTCAGAACAGAAACTGCCTAAAAGAACAAATAGCAGTATTAAAACGATCATAACTTTTAATCTATAACTCCGAATTGATTGTTCTTTAACAATCTGGAAATGTTATCAAATTCTCTACAAAAGTCTAGTTGGGTGAAAACCCATATTCTCCCAATTACATTTTCATATGTTACGAAATAGCAAAACAGATTAATCGCGTCAGAAATCTGGACAGCAGATACTACATCTATCATATCTTTTGACTCGAATGTCGGAATCAAGTGAACTCGGTGGCCACAGAAAGTTAAGAACAACCTCTAGATATCTCAAGGATATCAAAACTATTGGTTCGGCCTCTAAGACATCGAAACAGCCCACACAACATACTAGACAGATTTGATCTACAGCAGGACGAACTCGATCCAATCAAACTAATCTAATTTCGCATCTAAACAACATCAAAACAGCGGGGAAACAAATTGATACCCTTGGAGACGCGTGAAACGCTGAACAAAAACCCACGAAGATGATCTTCTTCTCCTCCTCCTTTCTTCTTCTCCCTTCTTCTCCTTCCACCATGGCCGGCGGCACCTCGGAGCTTCTTCCTCATCTTGGTAGAGCAGCAGGGAGGGGGCTGCTAAGATACCGCGTGCTACAAAGGCAGCGTGGTACTGTAGCAGAGGTTAGGGTTTTGGGGAAGGGCACCCCCCCCCTTCTTGACTCCACTACAAGGCCGGCCCACTTGGCTAGGACACCTTGGGCCGAAAGCCCAAGGTCCAATCCTCTCTCAAATCTTGAATTTTCTTTTAATTTTCCTCTAAACTTTAGTGCATTCAAATTTGAATAAATTTCTCTTCCTAATAATATGTTCTCTCTATTTGATATTCGGGTATTACATTCTACCTCTCTAACGTAATTCGACCTCGAATTCTAACCATCGAAATAAACGAAAGAACAATTGCCATAGAAAAGAAACATCTACTAACATATGCCCGAGCAAACATATGCGGATAACGCCACGCATGCGAAAAACAAACTCCCAAGTAGCCTCTCTCTCGAGGAGACCACAATGTAAAGACTTAAAGCGATGTCCGTCCTAACACTCAACCCGGTATTTCGGTACACATATCGAATAAAATCGAAGGTAAGACCCTACTCATTGGTCAACGTCTTTAACGACAACTCAAGCTCAATTGCCCAGCCATTAAACCCCACAACCGATTTAACAAACTAATGTACCTCGGGCCATCTACCCCTTCGGTACAAAAAAGCACAAACTCACACCGCACACATGGAACTCTTGTCCCACTTCTCAATCGATTTCTTCATCATAACAAGGACTACCTCCTTTAAACAAGAATGCACAATGTAATCGGTTATTAAACCACCGATTCACAAAGAGAATCCAATGGAAATAAAGAGTTCTCATCGCATCCACGCAATACTAACTCTCCACCAAAGGGTAAAACCCCGAATTTGACAATTCATCACGAAAACAACCCCACTTTCTAAATAGGCAGTTTACGATTAAATACCACGAAAGTCAAAGGAGAAATCATTCGAATGTCCAAACCAAACACTTCTTTTGGTTTATCTGAATTGGAAAGAATCATGCCAACAAAGCACCAACTCAAAGTGCGGAAGACACCAGTCAACAACACAAAACTCAAACAAAAAACAAGAAAACGCTTCACCACCCGAGGAAACATCTTTTTCGTAGTCTCTTTTAGGAAATAAACCTGTCTCGAACCTTGGAATTGAATTCATCGCTATCACACGAGCTTAAACCTCTTAATTAAACATCCTCAAATTATGCTCAAACTGAAATACATCATCCACACCATGGTGGAGAGACTCTATTGAATCCAATCAATACTCTAGGCAACTCCTCCTCTCGACAAAATTAATTTGATAGAAGGCATCCAAAGCTTCACAAAAATAGGTCCCACTCATTCACATTACCTCCAATTTTCCGAATAACAACTCAGAATCCTCAATACGCCCACTCATGAACTACATCAGAAGGGTTCTATCAACAATCATTCCACTGCTCAGAATACTCCAGTTTTCTATCTCCTCTACACACAATCTTTGAGCGACCAAAAGATTAGCATAAAAAAATGCACAGCCCGAATTTAACCTCTAAGACCTCTACAACGAATTTCTCTTATAACAGATAGTGAAATCATCGGATTAAATCTCTAACATCCCCACAAATCTAACATACTCTCTCATTGACATTATCAGGAATCACCCACATATTATCGTAATACTTTCCAATTGTGTTACTCCATAAAATTGATCAAGGTTTCCATACCTTCGATAATCCCCAACCTTTCAACATGAACTGAAGTTCTGGAATTTCGCTATACTATAGGTTCTACTCAGTCGTAACACTGTTCAGATTTACTTCGAAGCCAAACATTCCATTTGAAAGATTCTAACTTCAAGAAAGTTACTCATTGAAACCAAGTCATACCTGACATTAACTTAACATTTCCTACCATCGCCAAAGTTGTCGTAACAACTAGAGTTCTCACAGTTCTATCCTCATTAAACTACACCAACACAATTCTTATACACAACCGTATAAGGTACCCCATCATGGTACTCTCATGAACTGACCAATATTTCCCATACTTGTAAACAATTTCTAAGATTCCACTTAACATGATCGAAAGATCTTGAACCACAACCACAATAGGTTCTATCAATTGCAATAATGCCATTAGTTGGCCCTAAGGACAAAACTTTTTGTTTAAGTCAAACCCTCGCCAAGGGTTACTCCAAGAAATAAACTTATCACTTATTGCGTTTCAAACAACTTGACTTTCAAAGTCTCACAAAGTCTCTCATTGATCACCACCAACCGGTGCCACTAAACATTCTAAAGGGTTTTATAGAACAAATCCATAATTCATTTCTCAAAAGAAAAGACAATTGAAAACGATTCGGTAACAGAAGAAAACGTTTGCCATTCGTGACTCAAAGATAAGACCAAGGGAAAATAGTCAATTAAGCTATGAACTCGGAAATCATAAAGGAAGTCCACAATTGAGGGCACAAGTCCCGCACGAAGAAACATCAAACCTCACATGAGAAGAAAGTGTTGCACTTAAAAATCGAGAAGCTCTAATGGCAAAAGCAGAAAGTTTAAGCACACTTCAAATAGACCGTAAGTTACCTAACTCGGCGTAAATCTCAAATACTTCTACTACACTTTTGCCTTTAACACAAGAAATATTCTTCTTTGATTGAAACATCACTTTGCCAACTCAACTAAGGAGCCTTAAAGCTCAAATCTCAATAATCACTTAAGAACCAACAGAACATGCAAATACATCGCTTTTGTTTGAACTAATCTCGAGATACCACATAATTCATCACTCTAAAAGGCCACTAAAGCAAAACTTGAAATGTTCTCTTTTGAGCGATATCACCAAAGGCGATCAAATCACTTTATCTCTCGAAGAATTAATATCAATCTCACATTAATGTCAATTTTAATAACATCAAGAACATACAAGAGTACCAAGAATCATCAAACTTTATTATACCATCCTAAAGCTTTTCAAAAGAAGCACAAGCCACAAGGTTGAAATAATTTTATTTTAACAAGATCATACTATGCAATAGCAATCTCGTAGGTACAATATCAAGGCCACTTATGAAATTAGCCCACCCAAATTGCTTCAGTATACGCCACACCAACAACAACTCTCATTATCAATTGACAATTGCATTAATCATGCAAGAAGATATGGTGCTACTCGATTCACCAACTAACTATCTAGACCTTTAATCAGGTTTCAACAGTTTTACCACGTCAGAATAGGTAATTCTAGCATTTATGAAAGATCATCAAGAAATTACCCAACTATGCTACCAAGGACATTAGTTAAGATTAACTATGCAACATGCCATTGACCCAACTTGGAATCCTATACATGATCAATTACCTTGTATTCTTACAACTTATCATTTAGCATAACAACCATTAAAAAGATTTTAACACTTTCCTTCAGAAAGAAAAGGTTCGAACTTCAACACTCCAACTACCCCAAAACAAATAAATAGAATCAAAACTTTATTCAATGAACTTTGTAAAAGTTAACTCCCTTTATCAAAAATACCAAACAGATAACAAGGTCCTCTATCATTAAGAAGGGTAGGACTCTTATGAAAAAGAACAATCTTTAATAACAACATTTATAAGTAGTAAAGAGAGTTCCACAATCGAAAGACAAGAATTGTTCAAAAAACAAAAAGCGGCCAATTGAAACCCATACACAACTATTTTATTTGATTACAATATCTGACTTACCCACAATAAAACTTCACAAAAGGATTTTAACACTTTCCTTCAGAAAAGAGATGCACTAACTTCAACGCTCGGAATAATCCAAAAGAAATACATAGAACCAATGCTTTCTCATGTTAACGAACTTGCAACAGAAAACTTTCTTTAACCAAAATATCAAACGAACAAATGAATCATTCTTTTCCAATAAGAAAGAAGGAACAATCATAGAAATACCAATCTCGACAATTAACAATGATTACAAGTAGTGAAAGCAACTCAACAGATGAAAACAATAATTATTTCAGAGAACAATTAGAGACTTAATGAAACCATCAACTACAATGAACCACGAACCCAAGAGAAATTCATCAACCATCACTAGACATGAATTTGCCAAATTTAGAAATCAAGGAAGAGAACAACTTTCTAAAGCAACTTACGCTCAACGCCTGAAACTATGGTACTCAGGGTTACTACTCCCCTAACCACAAACCACGAATAATGGTGTAACCTGGTGAATCCCAGAGAAACAACCACGTCCTCAACTTCTTAACATCCATTATCAACACGCATAACCAATGTAGTCGGTTATGAATATATAGGATCATCTCATGATATTCATAGAATAAATTCATAGATATACGATATCACATAATATCATAGATTAACAACAAGAAAGATAGTACAGAAGCAATTCAACAATTGCTCAACAAATGAAACATACCAATACAAATGCGAAAACAATGGATTTCCCAACCCCACCCATCGTGCACAAGTGTCATTTTTATAACTTAATTACCACGGACCTAAAGCCCGCTCGATACCAATCAGAACACCACGCTATTTGGAAGCCAAGATGTCACCTAAATGCACTAACATACAACCACAATGCGGAAGAACTCGAAAAATATATCATATAAAGGCATAAATAAAACATCTAAAACATGGAGAAGGTATCCTTCCTTCACCATTTAATTTTATTTATTACAGTTCATCATTAATCTAGATTCACAAGCAGTAATAAATCAACAGTATCATGGAGAAGGTATCCTTTCTTCCCATCTAGATTTATTTATTATAGTTCATCAATAATGAATGAAAGATAGAACTAATTTATAATCTTGAACTTGAATAGGATGATGTGAATGAGTAGTGTGTGTCTACTCCCTCCCAAGTGAGTCAACATCAATTATTACCTAAAAAAACAAACAACGCAAGAATAAGTCCAAGACTCAGCAAGTACAGTGAATAAATAGAACATACCACAAACATTAACAAGTCAACATCATTGAACAATATGACGAAATCACAGAATGAGTATTTGAATGAATGGAATGAATGGAGTGAATGGAATGGAGGGACTACACACATGCATATACCGGTATTGCTAGTGACACACCCGTCGGTGTTCACTTAAGCCCGCATTTAACAAAAGGCGGGGATCCAAGCCCCCGTATGAAGAACATTTCATACGGGTGTCCCAAACTGCCCACATTGGAATGGTGGGGCCCACATTGGAATGGTGGGTATTACATGCCCATCCTGGAATTGATGGATCTTTTTAATCCACTCCCGTGGATGGAACATGAAAAATGAATGCATGGAATGAAATATGTATATTGAAAAGACATGCTCTCTAATCATGGAGATAACACACATGTGGAAGGAACATGAACTTAAACATTATCATGGATCTTAGAAAAAAAACACAGGGTCAACATCAAGCATTCAATATTTCCCAAATATCAGAATATCAAGGTACTTGCCTTCAGCGATGCGACGCGTTATGAGGCAAAGGTGATACTCCTAAACCCGAAGCTTCACCGCCTAAACAAATAAATAACTGAAATAAGGATACGATGAACACGACATTACTGAATAACGTTCTACAATGCTTCCCTGGCGATTCAATATTTAACTAGAAACTCTAAACTGAAAACCAGCGCATTCTGCCCTAAACCGCCTCTGGACAGCAGCACGGTAATTAACATATCTCATGATCTGGAACTCGAAAAGAGGTGAGCCCAGTTTCTGTGGATTCTTAACTGACCAATCTACAATACTCTAGTTGACGAGATAAACCAATTCAGCCAATAAAGTATGCTAACAGAAGGTTGAACTTTCAGAACAGAAACTGCCTAAAAGAACAAACAGCAGTATTAAAACGATCATAACTTTTAATCTCTAACTCCGAATTGGTTGTTCTTTAACAATCTGGAAATTTTATCAAATTCTCTACAAAAGTCTAGTTGGGTGAAAACCCATATTCTCCCAATTACATTTTCATATGTTACGAAATAGCAAAACAGATTAATCGCGTCAGAAATCTGGACAGCAGATACTACATCTATCATATATTTTGACTCGAATGTCGGAATCAAGTGAACTCGGTGGCCACAGAAAGTTAAGAACAACCTCTAGATATCTCAAGGATATCAAAACTATTGGTTCGGCCTCTAAGACGTCGAAACAGCCCACGCAACATACTGGACAGATTTGATCTACAGCAGGACGAACTCGATCCAATCAAACTAATCTAATTTCGCATCTAAACAACATCAAAACAGCGGGGAAACAAATTGATACCCTTGGAGACGCGTGAAACGCTGAACAAAAACCCACGAAGATGATATTCTTCTTCTCCTCCTTTCTTCTTCTCCCTTCTTCTCCTTCCACCATGGCCGGCGGCACCTCGGAGCTTCTTCCTCATCTTGGTAGAGCAGCAGGGAGGGGGGGTTTCTACAGTACCGCGTGCTACAGTGCGGCGTGGTACTGTAGCAGAGGTTAGGGTTTTGGGGAAGGGCACCCCCCCCCTTCTTGACTCTACTACAAGGTCGGCCCACTTGGCTAGGACACCTTGGGCCGAAAGCCCAAGGTCCAATCCTCTCTCAAATCTTGAATTTTCTTTTAATTTTCCTCTAAACTTTAGTACATTCAAATTTGAATAAATTTCTCTTCCGAATAATATGTTCTCTCTATTTGATATTCGGGGTATTACAAGACCTCCCAGAGAACATCGCACACGCGCGCTCGCGAAGGTCCAGTGGTCATGGGCCGTTGATCTTGGATCCAACGGTCCATGTCCTCCCAGCAACGCGTACGCGCGAGCAACAGCGGAGGTCGTGGCCATTGATCTTGCATCCAACGGACCACAACGACAGAGGGAGGACCGGAACGGTCCAGATCTAGCGAGGGAGGTCCTCAACGGTTGAGATGACCTCGAGGAGGTCCTACGCGGAAGAACTGTTGCTTCTTCGGGCATTTGTTGGCATAATGCCCAGTCTCGTTGCAATGGAAGCTTGTCACACCTGATGCTGATGGAGCTGGGTTCTTCTTGCCGAACTAGCCTCAGTGGGTGCATTGTCAGCAGGTTTAAAGAACTAGGTCACGGTCTTTGAGACTCCGGCGTAGAAGACTGGAATCTACCACGCTGGGGCGGCTGAGGCTGAGCAAGGCGAGGCTTGGGTTGCCCTCCAGAGTTAAAATTCTGTTCGGCCCTCCTCCGCTTGCGGTTCTCCATCTCCAGATGTTTGGCCTCCTGGCGAAAAGCTTTATTCACTAACTGCTGGAAGTCAGCGTAGTCATTGGAGACCAGCTGGACTGAGATCTCATCGTTCAAACCATCCATAAACATTTCTTGCCTTTCTTCATCACTAGCCACATCTGCTGGGGCATAGCGAGCAAGCTGGTTGAACCTGTGCAGGTATTCACCCACTGTGCGATTGCCTTGTCGGAGCACGTGGAACTCTTTCTTCTTTAAGGTCATTATCCCCGCGGGGATATGTGCATGGTGGAAAGCCCGCACAAACTCCCCCCAAGTGATAGTCTGCGCATCAGCATGGGAGATGTTGTAGTTGTCCCACCATTCCGATCTGCGGGGCGGTGAGCCGTGAGAGGCAAGCAGACTCTCTCACGGTCAAGACATCGAGCAATATCCAACTTCTTTCCGATAGCACGGATCCGATCCATCGGCATCCATCGGCTCTGTCTTTCTTTGGAGAAGGTCGGTTGGCGCATGCGCATAAAATCCGCCATGGTCAATCTCTGCGTCGGTGGAGGTGGTGGTGCGATCCGAGCCGTTGCGCACATTCTCGTGACGCCGAGGGATCGAGCTAGGAGGTTAATCGATGGTTTTGGTTTTCCATCATCGGACGCCAATCCGTCCTTCAACCGGTGGTGGTGGTAGTTCTTTGCACGGATCCTCCCGGTAATCCGCGTTTTCGTTGCCCGACCTCGGACACGCTATCGCTTGCAGACGGTGGTCACCATCTGCTAGAACGCCAAAGATTTAGGAGAGATAGAGCAGATAGGGAGTTCTAAGGGGTAAATTCTAATAGCCCAAGAACACAAAAAGCACACAAGACAAAGAGCAGATTTTCCAAAAAGTTCCTTTATTAATTCATTTTATTCAAAGATTATGGCTACCACAAATAAGATAGTAGCTCATAATTCGCAACTAAAGATCGAGCTAAAGGGAAGATAACCTCTATGGGGTATTAGGGGTATAATCCGGCTCACTAGAGCTAGCCTCGCCGGCCTTGTGGCTAGCTAGCTCCGCAGTTACGGTCTTCAGCTTCTCCTCTGCCTCCTGTAGTCTGTTCTGAGCGGTAAGCAAGTCATTCAAGGTGTTCCCATAGGCGTAGTCCAAAGCCTTAGCCAGATCCACCAGTGGCCACGGGGAATCTTCGCTCTAGCGAGTTGAAAGTACTGTCTAGTCGGGTCGGAATGTGCATCGGGTAGTAATGAAACCCGGTGCCATGAAGGCGATGATCGTAGGTGTAGCGAAGGTGGCGGACTGCCTCTCTTGCCGCATCCTGAATGCCATCATCAAAGGTATCGCGCCGGATCGGAGCGTCAAAGACGTGGAAGACGGTGTCCGGTGCGAGATTGGAGTAGATGAGCACCTCTACTCTCCACAGCTGTTGTTCTTCCACCTGGTACTTGAATCCTTGGAAAGTTGGCCTCTTCCGGTAACCCAGGTGCTGCATCATTTCCCAAAGTATCTCGGCCCAATATCCAGTAAAGGCTCCGTGGGAAGTAGCATCCGGTCTTTCAGCCATCTAAAATTTTGAGAAGGAGATGAGTTAGTAAATATTTTAAAGAGAAAGGTTGAGAATGACTCTGGATAGACTCAAAATAGTTTTAGTTTTTGAAAATAAGTCCTTAAGACAATTCTAAGGCCACGACCTACAGTCGACATGGCTCTGATACCACTTTTGTCGGACCCGGGAACGAAAGATCCCGAACCCTCTGTGTATAATGTGGATAACCTCCAACAAAGGTGATGGATATCCTCCAATCACAATGGCTAACCGCCCAATTTTTCCCACAGGACTAACCATCCTGCAAACATCTGTTGAATTCATTTTAAAACCAAAAACAAGTCTAACTCAAAGTGGCTTTGCTAGCATGTCCATGATCATGACGCTGCTATTCGAATAGTTTTCTACTCTGCAGAGTTTGTACAGCTTTACCCACAAGACACGAATTCTCTAGTTTATCCGACATATATCTATGCCACCGCTCACTACCTTAGGTGAGTAGTCTAGAGCACGTGACAAGGCCTTTACAATGATCTACCTCAAAGTACTCATGCCCGCTAAGGTTTCGCCCCCTTTGGACTAACCATCCGCAGGTTCAGGGCCCCCTCTTGCGCCAGGTGGGACTATAGTCTAACCGACACCCACTCATACAAAATGGCACGAATATCTACGAGGTATCCCAAATTATTAAGCCAGGTCTTGCCCAAACAAGACGTGTGGTGGTACGGTAAGGCATAGCAAGATGCGGCTCCAAGACCGGTCCTTAATCGACTTGGGCGTCTTTCAAAATCAAACCCTGGGTTTTAATCCTAACCAGATTAAACCCGTGCATAAACCTGCACCCACCATTCATCCGTTTCGCCCAAGTCCAAACCATTTTAATTTTATTTTAGTGAAAACCACCTTTACAAACTCTCTATGGTAAAACAATACCATAGATTTAATTTTAAACAAGTTGTAATGGTTTGGCTAAATCCTCCCAAAATCAAAATCATGGTCTAAGCATTTGCTAAGCATTTCCAAACCATTTTACCTATGGTGACAAGGGATGGCATTTCAATATACAAAATTGGCTATACAATAACAATTGGAATAACTAAGCATTTAAACAGGGTATTAAAATAATTGACTAAAAATATGCATGCAATAATAAATTTAACAATTGAATTAAATAACTTTAAAATAGTTGGTGCAACATGGTCAAAGTGTAACTTACCTTTGCTGAAGTCTTGAAATTCTAAATCTTCGGAAGAATCAAATTCCCCGGAATCGTCGTAGTCTAAACGTGAAAATACGACAAATCAATTGAAATTCAAATAAATCCCATATAGATCAATTAACTAAGTCCAAATGAAATAATTTTATTTTATTTAGCTAGAACATAATTTTCTAAGATTTTAGCAACTAGAATCATTCAATTTGGAATTAGGGTTCAAAAGATATGAATTTTACAAGTTTAAGTCCTAAATTTGTAGTTTAAAATATTTCAAATTCAAAACAGACAGTTTAAACCTACTCTAAATCAAATATTTATATTTTATTTAGCTAGGTATTAATTTTACAAAATTTTAGAAATTGGAATCACCTAATTTGGAGTTAAGAATCAAAAGATATGAATTTTATAAAATTAAAGTCTAAATCTGCAATTTAATCCATTTTCTGAATTATTTTTCTAAAGGAAATCTAATTATTGCGCAATGCTGACATCAGCCCTGAGTTTATTTGGAAATTAAAATAAAACTGACGTGTGGGCCCCATGTGTCATAGACATGGTCCACATGAATCATGTCCACGGCCCTGGGCGCACGGGGAGGTGGCGTGATGTGGCGTGGCTCTGTGCCACGTCGGATCCACGTAGGATCCGACGCCGAGGTGGCGCACTCGTGGCGCACGCGTGGCAAGGCCACGGTGGCGTGGGCAGCGCCGGCGTGGGGACCGAAGGTCGCCAGCGTTGCGCGGCTCGGAGGCGGCCAACGAGTATACGAACGGAAAGAGCATGGCGCGAGGAGTTTATTGCGCTCACCCACTCGTCGAGAGGTGGACCGAGGCGACCGGCGGCGAGCTTCAGGTTGTTGACGGCGACAAGCTCCAGGGGTCCTCCGGCGAAGGCGAGGCGCGCAGCGGGATCGTGAGGTTGCGGTGAAGCCGATGGTGGTGACGACGAGGACGTGGAGGTGGTGTCGGCGCCGGAATCGAAGGAGAGAGGACTTGTGGCCGGCGGCGAGGGTTCGCAAAATTCGTCCAACAGAGAGCGAGGAGGAGGAGGGTGGTGGTGTCGGGCTTGGGGAGTGATGGCGCTCGAGGCGCCCATTTATAGGGGCCGGGAGCTCCAAAATGGCGTGGCGACGTGGAGGTCGTGGGCGGCATTCTGGGCTCGTGGGCGAACCGCCATGAGACGGGAGAGGAGATGGGAGTCGTGGCGGAGGTTGGTGCGAGTCACGCGACCTCGGCGGAGGAAGTGGGAGGTTGGGCGGCCAGCCTGGCTCGCCTGTGAGCGAAAAATGGCGGAGGCGGCTTTGACCGTCAAGGAGAAGAACACGGGAAGAAGATGACGCGGGCCGCTCGGATCTTGATTCGACGGTGCGGAGAAGAGGGGGTGGCGTGGAGCGATGCGGGCTGTCGGATGGGCATCCGATGGTGGAGAGAGGTGAGAGTGGGCTGGCGGCCATGGTGGGCAAATGAGGAGATGGGTCAATGCGCAAAGGCAGCCAAATTTCCCAAAGGAATTAAAGGATTTTAAATAAGCTGATTAATTAAAATAAGCTTTAGAATATAGTAATTAAATTCCAAAAATCATAGAAAAACTCACATAAACCCCTAGCATTATTCTGAACTTAAATAAAATGATTCCAACCTAAAGTTGATAATAGATTTTGAATTTAAATTTGTTTTGGCTTTGAATAATTTAAAGAAAGGCTTTTAAAATTTCAGAAAATTCACCAATTCAAATAAGTTTTAAACTTCAACCAAATTTGAAATTTTGGGCTGTTACAGGAGGTCCCAGCCACACGATTTGGACGGGGAGGTCATGGCCCTCCGATTTTCATTGCGCGGATGCGCAAAGTATAAGGGGACAGGAGGTCCAAGGCGTTGGATCTAAATCCAACGGTGCGAACCTCCTGGTAGGACTTAAGCTGCACGCCATACTGCCAAGGCACGTGGAGGTCATGGCCTTTGGATCTCAATCCAACGGCAAGCAAATGTATGGGGAGGTCTCAGCGCACAAAGTGCGAAGGAGGTCGGGACCGCTGGATTTTAATCCAATGGTGCCGATCAAGTGAGGAGGTCTGAGCCTTGGCGCCAGCGCAAAGGAGGTCATGGCCTTTAGATTTAGATCTAAGGGCTCACAGGAGTGGTCCGAACGGCCCACTCAACAGAGACCGTGCGATCTAAATCTAATGGCTTAAAAAGGATGGTCCGAACGGCCCACAGATCTCGCGCGTTGAAACGAGATCCAAAGGCAAGGAGAGGACAAGGGAGGTCATGGCCGTGAGATTTACATCTAACGGCTACGACCTCACGAGGGTGGGAGGTCTGATGCGCATGAAGCAAAAGGGAGGTCGTGACCGTGGATTTTAATCCAACGGCACACAACACATGATGGGGGAGGTCTGGTGCGCTTGATATCGCGGGGAGGTCGTGGGCGGTTGGATCTGATCCAACGGCTACGACCTCAACATGGTGGGAGGTTTGAGTGGTTTGAAAGCGAGGGGAGGTCATGGCTATGGATCTTTGATCCAACGGCACAAGACCTCACGAGCGACGAGGACTTGGGCGTGTGATAACGAAGGGAGGTCATGGCTGTTGGATTTCAATCCAACGGCTATGACCTCAATGTGGTGGGGAGGTCCTTGCGGTGTTGACCGCGGAGGAGGTCGTGGCGGTTGGATGTTGATCCAACGGCTACGACCTCATCAAGGTGGAAAAGGAGGTCTGGTGAGTCGCAGTTGCAGTTGGGTTTAGCCAGCTTTGCAAAGCGGCTCAAGCCCAAGGAACAGTGCATAGTTTTGAATTCAATTTTTAACAGCTGAGACTTGCAGAATTGTTTGAGATAGCAAATGAACTCCAAATTTCATGAAATTTTAACTAGAGCTTGCTGGCAATAGGATTAACCTTACATAAAATTTCCAGAGGTTTTTGTGCACTGCATTTTTCTCAAGAAATTCATTAAGGCTGTCCAAGGGTTTGTTTTACCTCCAAAATTTATCAAACAAGTTTTACAACTTATGATATTTTTCAGAGAGGTCCCACAACAACTCTAGGACCAAGGAAAAATATTTCCAAAGGTTTGGCACAAGATTTGTGACAAGGGGAAAATGAGTTGGACTTTTGTCAACAAGAGCTTTGTGTTTTCGGAAAACACAACTCTTGGACAAGAATACATGTGAGTTCAAGAGTTTCAATGATGTGAGAAAAAGTTTTAATTTCTACATATTTTTTTACATTTGAAACACACACCTGTTAATACAGTTGGGATGTTACAAAATCTCCCCCCCCTTACAGAAATCTCATCCCGAGATTTTGGCTCACTCGGAAAGGAAAGAAGGGTAGTCCGCACGCAGATGATCTTCCCTTTCCGAAGTAGCTTCATCCTCGGAATGGTTCGACCACTGAACTTTGAGGAACTTGATGGAACGATTCCTAGTTCTTCGTTCAGGCTCTTCGAGTATGCGAACAGGGTGCTCGCGATAGGTCAAATCCTGTTGGACATCAAGAGTTTCCAACGGAGCTTCCTCCGTTGGAACACGGAGGCACTTCTTCAATCGGGACACATGGAACACATCATGTACCCCCTCAAGTGCAGCAGTAACTCCAACTTATAGGCAATAGCTCCTTTCTTCTCGATAATGCAAGAGGGACCCACATATCGAGGAGCTAACTTGCCCTTGATGCCAAACGTTGATGGCCCTTCAAAGGAGAGACTTTGAGATAAACAAAGTCATTAGGCTCAAAACTCAACTCACGACGGCGGCGATCCGCATAGCTCTTTTGCTCGGATTGAGTCAGGCGAAGACGCCACGAATAAGTCGAACCTCACTCTCGGCCTCATTGATCGAGTCCGACCAAAGAAAGGTCTCGCCGGTCTCGCATCAATACAACGGGTTCTACACTTTCTCCGTATAAGGCCTCAAAAGGTGCCATGCCGAGACCGGCCTCAAAACTGTTGTTGTAAGAAAATCTTCGGCGAATGGTAAGCATTTCTCCCAATGCTTCCCATAGGAAAGAACACAAGCACGAAGCATGTCTTCCAAAACTTGGTTGACCCTCTCGGTCTGACCATCAGTTTGGGGATGATATGCTGAGCTGAAAGCAAGACGAATTCCCATAGCCTCTTGTAGACTATGCCAAAAACGAGATGTGAATAGAGATCCACGATCCGACACAATCGTCTTCGGCACACCGTGCAAACTCACGATGCGGGCAATGTAGAGCTCTGCCAAAAGACCTACCCGAAGGTCAGTCTTGACAGGAAGGAAATGCGCCACCTTAGTCAATTGATCGATGACGACCCAAATGGCATCATTCTTCTTCGGGGATGTGGGTAGACCGGTGATGAAATCCATTCCGATCGAATCCCACTTCCACTCAGGAACAGCAGGGTCAAGCAAACCGGCTGGTCGCCGATGTTTGGCCTTCACACGACAACACACGCCGCGCGGCAACGAACTCGGCAATTTCTCTTCATGCGGGTCCACCAAAATCTCGACGGAGATCCCGATACATCTTCGTGGCCCCGGATGAATGGACAAGGGGAATCATGGGCTTCATGGAGAATCAAGTCCCGCAAATCCATGTCCTTTGAACCACCAGCGTTGTCCGAACCTCACAACACCATACTCATCCTCGAGAAGCACTTGGTCGCTCCGCCCTGACATTCTCGCTTAATTCGGTCATTCCAAAGATCCGATTGCTGAGCGGCCTTGATCCGATCCACCAAGGTTGGTTGTACAACCAAGGTAGCGAGGAATCCATGCTCAACAACCTCCAAGTTGAGGCGCTGAAACTCCTCCAGAAGAGAGGGCTGATGCTCCTTGAGCAACAAGGCATTACAATGCGCTTTTACTAAGCGCGCCAAATCTACATTAGCCTTGCCCGGATGGTAGTGAATACCCACGCCATAGTCCTGATCAACTCCAACCATCTCCTTTGCCCGAGGTTCAGATCCGGCGGGTGAACAATACTTCAAGCTTTTGTGATCCGAATACACTTCACAACGACACGATAAGGTAATGTCGCCAAATCTTAAGTGCATGAATCACAGCAGCTAACTCCAAGTCATGGGTAGGATAGTTGAGTTCATGAGGTCTCAATTGCCTTGATGCATAGGCCACTACCTTGCCCTCTTGCATAAGGACACAACCGAGCCCTCGACGAGAAGCATCGCAATAGATATCGAAGCTTCGATGGATATCGAGAAGAACGAGAACGGGAGCGGTGGTCAAACACTTCTTGAGTATTTGAAAACTTTCTCACACTCAACGGACCACACAAACTTCTTGTCCTTCTTGAGCAACTCACATCGGCCATGATCTTAGAGAAGTTCTCGATAAGCGGCGATAATATCCCGCTAAACTAAGAAAACTCCGCACATCGGTTCTCGAATCGGGCCGACTCGAGACAGACATCACGACCTTGTTAGGATCAACGGCTCGCCTCCGCTGAAAGCACATGGCCCAAGAAAGCCACTTCCTCAACCAGAACGCCAAGACTTGTCGAATCTCGTGATACAAATGGTGCTCACGCAGCCTTGCCCAACACAAGCTTCAGATGCTCTGCGTGTTCCTCATCGTTCTTGGAGTAGATAAGAATATCATCGATGAAGACCATGACAAACTTATCCAAATACTCCATAAACACCGAATTCATGAGGTTCATGAACAAGGCAGAGCATTGGTCAAGCCGAATGACATGACGGTATACTGCATAAAGCCATAACGAGTAGAGAAAGCCGCCTTAGGAATATCCTCGTCGGATACTTAACTTGATGATATCCCACTCTCAAATCAATCTTGGAGAAAACCTGAGCTCCGGATAATTGATCAAAGAGATCGTCGATGCGCGGGAGGATACTTGTTCTTACCATCACTTCATTAAGCGCGACGTAATCGGCCTTTATGCGCAAAAGTACCGCCCTTCTTCTTTACGAAGATGGCTGGACAACCCCACGGAGATGAACTAGGGCGGATGAAACCCTTCTCTTGAAGCTCATTAAGTTGCTTCTTCAACTCCACCAACTCATTCGGTGGCATCCGATAAGGCCTCTTCAAATCGGGCGGTACAGAGAGCCAACTCGATGACGAACTCGAGATCCCGAATCGGTGGCATCCTCGAAGATCCTCGAAAGACATCCATGAAGTCGCATACCGCTGGGACTTCACGAATATCCGAGCTGGCCGCTTCAAGTGCTAAGAGATGAGGGTCTCGATACCTTGCGAAAAGCTTAACTTGCTCGCCGGATGGACTTGTAAGATAGATGAGCTTCCGGGCGCAATCGATTTGTCCCACATGCTGGGACAACCAATCCATACCAAGAATCACATCCAAGCTCGCTGCGTTGAGGAGAATAAGATTTGCCAAAAATCTTACTCCCTCAATCTCGATAGGAACATCCTCAAGACTCCAATTCAGCTCTCAACTCGAACCGGAGAGCGAATGAGCAACGGGACCAACAGAGGAGCAAAAAGAAGGTCACTAGCAGCAGCAAAAGACTGAGATACAAAAGACTGAGATACAAAAGAATGAGATGCCCCTGAATCGAACAAAACAGTAGCAGGATAAGAGTTTATAAGAAGCGTACCCAACACGACGTCACGTGCCTCCTGTGCCTCCTCAACAGAGATAACGTTGACGCGACCGCTGCCCACGCCTTGGGCTACGGGGACAATCTTCTGATCCTGGGAAGATCCACCACCTTGCCCGCGTCCTCCATTAGGACGAGGGGCCGCTGCAGTCTTCTTAGGGCAATTATTTGCATAATGGCCCTTCGTTGCAGAAGAAACAAATGGCCCCGGCACTGGGTTATGGGGCCACCAGTCGACTCGCAGTGCACGGATCGGGCACGGCTCGAAGGGCGACGAGGGGCAGTGCCGGCAACCTCGGGTGTCTTTGAAGCTCACGACGCATTCTCGAGACCGATCGGCGAGAAGAACTGCCTTGGGCGACTTGTGGGCCTCCACTTGCGCTATGAATCCATAAGCTCCCTAGCAAAGATGCTCACGACGATGGCCTTGTCGACCAAGGTCTGGAAATCAGGAAAGTCGACGATGGATAGCTTGTCCTTAAGCTCCTCAGACAAGCCACCCCTGAACTTTGCTTGCTTGGCCATATCCGTGGCCACATCCTCAGGAGCATAACGAGCTAGATGGTTGAACTCGTACACATACTCCACGACTGAGCTACGCCCTTGCTTGAGGGCGAGAAACTCCTGCTTCTTGATGTTTATCAAGCCGGCAGGGATATGAGATCGACGGAAGGCAGTACGAAACTCCTCCCAGGTGACGGCGTGATCTGAGGGCTGCATGGCGAGAAAGCTCTCCCACCATGACAAAGCTGCACCCTCTAGCTGGTGCGATGCAAACAACGCCTTCGTGCTCCGCATCAAGGCGATGCCGAAGCTTCCGCTCCACCAGACCAAGCCGATCGTGCTCAGACGAGCGGGTCCTCGACCGAAAAGGTGGGGGCTGGGTATGAAGAAACTCAATGAGGCCCCACTAGACGATGGGCATTCCTTGTTCGGATCCTCAAGCACCGGTCCGTACGAGGTGTTGCGATGACATCCAAGAGCACCCTCCCGCTATCCGCACGTTACGCTCTATCTCAAGAAGAACCTCGGCCATGGTCGGAGGAGGAGGAAGCTCCTCGTCCGGACCAGCTGCCCGGCCTTGGCCGCTACGAGTGCGCCATCCTGTTACAATGACATTTGGTTAGCAACTAGACCCGAAAAACAAAGCCTTAAGAAAGCAAAAAGCTAACGACTAGGGGAATGGAATATCACCCTAACCGGAAGCCAAAACAGCAAGTAAAAGACTTTAACATCTTCTAAAAGACTCTAAAAACAGCAAGGAAACTTGAGAATAAGAATCAACTTCTCCACACAACTAACTCGTATTGAATGAACGAGTAATTGATCGAGAAGATAAAAATCAGAATGTAACATAAGATCTAATGCTACTACAGAGCAAGGTTAAATCAGCGAGATAAGTGTTAGATACTTAGCTAACTAGTATCACATCTTACCCTTTTATTCCCACAAGTTTTAGTTGAATTAACCTCTCATTTTTTACCCTATTTAGAACCTTTGAGCTTGCTGTCCGGAAATTGAAACCTTGCTGTCCAGATTTTGCATCCAAGCTTCCAGTCGAAATTGGCCATTCCAGAAAATTCAAAACCTTGTAAGAGGGCAGCTAACACTCCAATTTTCCAAACTCATTGGTTCCCAATCCCAATTAAACGATAACAACTATCTTTTGAGGGAAGGAGAGGGAAAAACAACTTTTAAAACTCAATTTAGAGTGAGATGAGAAAAGAAAGCTAAGATAGGTAAGGAGTAAAAGTAGAGACTTTACTTAAGCTTTCATAAACCATTTGATATTTTGAAAATAGGTTTTCGAAAACATCCTAAGGACGACCAAGCTAGGGTTTCTACGGTCAGTATGGCTCTGATACCAACTTTGTGAGGACCCCGGTTTATTAAGCTTGTAATACTTAGTCATCCATTGACCCTAGCATCACAAACATAATAATCCGTGTCTTCGAGATATGTATACTTCCCATAATGCAGTATACACACCCCTTTACAAAATCATGCATCAATTCCATTCATAGACATAGAACCAAAGCACGACTAGAATAAAGACGTACAATATATAGAGTTATTACAAAAGGGGCCGACCGGCCAAAAACAACTAATAAAAGTAACACAGCGGAAGCAAAAGCTATAAGATGGCGATAAACAAAAGAGAGCCACAAGGTTTGCCTTAAGCCCACAAGGCAACCAACCAAGTCGCCTAGCTCGATTCCCAACCGCCAAGACATCTCACAAAAGTAAAGCCCTTTGGGCTCTACCTCCTCTGCAACAAAGTTATAAGCAAAGCAAATGAGTACAAATAATGTACTCGCAAGACCGACGTAGTATAATGTAACTATACATAACTACATGCAAGCTTTATTTAAGTGGATGAGGCTTTGGACTTATTTTAGCATAAAGCAAGTTTTCATTTGCAATATTTAAATAGATTCCAAAGCAATTTTGTAATTCATTTTTAATTTGCAAGAACAACGAGACAAGTAACACAGTAACAATAGATAGATGACAACAACATTCCTGGAAGTGACTGACCCAATAGCCACCACAACAATAGTATGAACATCCATTCATACCAACCCATCAAGTTTTAATTAAATGTTGTAGTCTAGTTCTTGCACGACCTTACCAAGCATGTCCATAACCTAGGACGAGGCTATTCGAATAGTTTTAACCCTGCAGGGGTGTACCAATGTACCCACACGTTAGACCAACATCCATTGGGCCCAAGTCAATACCAATTTTATTTTCATTTTTGTTTATTTACAAAGTAACAGGCACAAGATGGACATAATGGAATAATAATTTTAGTGTGATCAAGGTCATCGACATAATGTCGACAACCGCCCATTTCTACCGTTATCTAAGCATTTCTAAGCATTATCAACGTGAACTACTAAGTGATAAGAGTCCATCCATCGAACTCTAAATCACAGCAAGATAATCCTAGGTTTAGTAGTAGAGAATGAATATTTGCCTGCAGGATACGCATCTATAGGCTCAACTAATCGATATTTCAACACAAAGTAGCATGCATACATACAAGTGAAACAAAATATTAAACTTTAAAGTAATGGGATAATAATGGGATATGATCAAACTGCTTGCCTTGCTGGTTTTGCTCAAAATGTTGCTGAGGATCACTCACGGGATCAAAGCACTCGTCGGCACCTAACGAAAAGGCGAAAAGAATCGATAAGAACAACGAAAACCACAAAGACAGCACAGAAAACAAACTCCAAATGCTCTGAAATTTTTACAGAAGTAAGAGGATGATTTTTAGGGAATTTAGCAACAAGAACCAATTGATTTGGATTCTCAATGCAAAAGATATGAGCAAAACAAATCTGCTCAGCCCTAAAAATTGCAATCTGCTACTATTCACTAATTTAATTATTAGGCAACATTTTCTAGAGGGGTGGTGCTACTGAAATTTTTACAGTAAAACAAGCACCTCATGAGATGAATAACACAATTGAGTTCACCTCATTTGGAGCTATTATGCATGTTTTATGATTTTTCAAAGATAAGATAAGGAGCACAACTAAAATGCACCCACAAAGCGTTTGAAAACAGTGACATGCCTAAACCCAATTCTAACATTAGTGCACTAACAGAGGAAGCCAACAAAGTTGGATTCACTCAAAAATAATCTACAGAGATTTACTTATGCATTTTACAAGTTAAATGCATTTTTAATGAAACGTTTAAAGTTAGTTTTGAAATTTATTTACAAAACCATTTTCTGGATTTGAACTAGGCTCATAACTATTTTTAGATTAGAGCCTGGTCCAAACCAGAGCTATAGAAATTTGAATCACCTTATTTGGATTTAGAATGAATTAGTTATGCATTTTCAAAGTTCATACCTTTTTCAGTTCATAAAATAACAGCTCTCTGGAATTTCCTAAAATCCAATAAGACAGGGGAGGACATGAGCCATAGATCTTGAATCTAACGGCTCAAGACCTCCCAGAGAACATCGTGACACGCCAAGGCCTGGAAGGTCCAGAGGTCATGGGCCGTTGATCTTGGATCCAACGGTCCATGTCCTCCCAGCAACACGTACGCGCGAGCAACAGGGGAGGTCGTGGCCGTTGATCTTGCATCCAACGGACCACAACGACAGAGGGAGGACCGGAATGGTCCAGATCTAGCGAGGGAGGTCCTCAACAGTTGAGATGACCTCGAGGAGGTCCCACGCTGAGGTTTTAACGCCACTGCACCTCCGTGGGAGGTCCGGACGGCTAAGATGCGAATGGGGAGGTCTTGAACGCTCAAGATCTCCTGAGGAGGTCTTGGACGGCCTGCATCCAGAGTCGCAGAAGGTTGCAAGCGCCACAGGCAAGGAGTTAAGGCGCCACGGACACAAGGAGGTCCGGCGCGAGGTCTTAAATGCGTGACAAAGGACAGATTAAAGGCATTAAAGGCTAACCCCATGATTAACAATGATTGAAGATTAAAGCGGAGGATCTTTGTCCTAAAACGACAATGTACTTTGCCGTTGTCCCACAAAGACCCCGAAGGCGTGCTCCAAGGCTTGTCGTCGGGCGATGAGGACCTCACCGCGCCAACCAGGAGCACCAACGCAGCGCAATAGTGTTGCGACACAATGGACCTCCTCTCAACGGCGGCGACGGCCTTGAACGCCAGCGAGCCGAAGAGGAACAAGGTGACAAGCACGGCTGAAATGCAACATTTGAAGTAAAGCTCATGCAAGAATTCATACAATGAGGTGCCCAAATTTCTAAGGACTATCAGAGGTTACCCGGAGGTCCCGAGGAGCCGAGGAGGTCGTGGGGAGGAGGACCGGCACCGAGAAGATGAGGAGCTCCACGGCCAAAAGCTCCAACTCCAGCTCCCAGTGAAGCGTCCTCTGAAAATGTCCCAACTAAACAAGTTAGGACTTGTCACAGAGGGTGATGGCACAAATAAAAGTGAGGAATGGAGAGGAGAAGCCCAGGGACCCTTTTCCACCGAGGAGCTCCAAGCTCCAACAATGGCGGCCAAGGAGAGCTTCGGTTGGTTTGAGCTCCACAGAGCCGAGAGCAAAAGTGAGATGTGTAAAAGAGGCCAAGGAAGACCATGGGGAGGTTTTATACCTAGGGCAAAAGGGGTCATGAGCCACGGGTTAAGCTCATGGTGAGCTTAGCCCATGGGAGGTCCATGGCTCGGACAAGATGGAGGGGGACAGGTGTAGGTAGGTCAGGGCAAGGCATAGGGGCGGAAAGGAGCTGACATGCATTTAATGCTGGCCTGCACAGAGCTGTTGGGACATGACCCGACCTGCACACCCACCCATGGCTCTCACACGCGTGACAGAGGAAGGAGAAGAACAGGGCAAGGCCTCCACCGCTGGATGAAAAGATAGGGAGGTCCTGGCCCTCCGATTTGATTTGTGAATTGGTACGTTTTAAGTGACTGGGAGGAGGTCCCAGCCACACGATTTGGATGGGGAGGTCATGGCCCTCCGATTTTCATTGCGCAGATGCGCAAAGGATAAGGGGACAGGAGGTCCAAGGCGTTGGATCTAAATCCAACGGTGCGGACCTCCTGGGAGGACTTAAGCTGCGCGCCATACTGCCAAGGCACGTGGAGGTCATGGCCTTCGGATCTCAATCCAAGGGCACACAACAAATGGGGAGGTCTTAGGCGCTGCGCAAAGCGCGAAGGAGGTCAGGACCGTTGGATTTTAATCCAATGGTGCTGATCAAGTGAGGGAGGTCCTGAGCCTTGCGCGTAGCGCAAAGGAGGTCATGGCCTTTAGATTTAGATCTAAGGGCTCATAGGAGTGGTCCGAACGGCCCACTCAACAGAGACCGCGCGATCTAAATCTAACGGCTTAAAAAGGATGGTCCGAACGGCCCACAGATCTCGCGCGTTGAAACGAGATCCAAAGGCAAGGAGAGGACAAGGGAGGTCATGGCCGTGAGATTTACATCTAACGGCTACGACCTCACGAGGGTGGGAGGTCTGATGCGCATGAAGCAAAAGGGAGGTCGTGACCGTGGATTTTAATCCAACGGCACACAACACATGATGGGGGAGGTCTGGTGCGCTTGATATCGCGGGGAGGTCGTGGGCGGTTGGATCTGATCCAACGGCTCGCACCTCAACATGGTGGGAAGTTTGAGTGGTTTGAAAGCGAGGGAGGTCATGGCTATGGATCTTTGATCCAACGGCACAAGACCTCACGAGCGAGGAGGACTTGGGCGCAGGATAATGAAGGAGGTCATGGTCATGGATTTCAATCCAACGGCTATGACCTCATGTGGTGGGGTCCTCTCATGTGTTGACCGTGAGGAGGTCGGGCGTTGGATGTTGATCCAACGGCTACGACCTCATCAAGGTGGAAAAAGGAGGTCCGTGAGTCACAGCTTGCGTTTGGGTTTAGCCACTTTGCAAAGCGTGCTCAAGCCCAAGGAACAGTGAATAGTTTTGAATTCAATTTTTAACAGCTGAGACTTGCAGAATTGTTTGAGATAGCAAATAAACTCTAAATTTCATGAAATTTTAACTGGAGCTTGCTGGCAATAGGATTAACCTTACATAAAATTTTCAGAGGTTTTTGTGCACTACATTTTTCTCAGGAAATTCATTAAAGCTGTCCAAGGGTTTGTTTTACCTCCAAAATTTATCGAACAAGTTTTACAACTTATGATATTTTTCAGAGAGGTCCCACAACAACTCTAGGACCAAGGAAAAATATTTCTAAAGGTTTGGCACAAGATTTGTGACAAGGGGAAAATGAGTTGGACTTTTGTCAACAAGAGCTTTGTGTTTTTGGAAAGCACAACTCTTGGACAAGAATACATGTGAGTTCAAGAGTTTCAATGATGTGAGAAAAAGTTTTAATTTCTACACATTTTCTTACATTTGAAACACACACCTGTTAATACAGTTGGGATGTTACAGGCCTCCCCCGTTTTCTTTCATCGAGTACTGTTCATCATCGAGTACTGTTCATCGACCTGGTCGAAAGGTTCCAACTACACTACTACAAAAAGGCTAATATCGACGCTTCATCACGCATAGCTTGAGCAAAACCGCTCAGATTATATGCCATCACGCACGGTTTTGGCTTAGAGACCGCTCAGGTTATCGGCTAAACTAGCGCTTAAAACCGCTCGTGAAGAGGTAATATCATAGACGGTTCATAACTAAAACCTTCTGTGAAGTATCACAAACGGTTATTAACAATAATCGTCTGTGATATTATTACATATCACGCATTTGTTCTTTGTTATAACCGCTCGTGATAATCGCTTCATACTCAATTTATTCCATGTTTTATAAAAAGGATTATCCGCCTCAAGATGATCATCCCCACATATAACTCTACTACTTATAAAAACGGAAATATGGTCGCCTCTTCGCTTCCTTGTCGCCAAAGATTGATGGCCTATCTGGCCGCACTGTACAAGCACCTCTCTTGATGTATGTTGGCGGGTGCTACGGAAGAATACTGTTTCAACAGTGTCTTCACTCATCTGTCCGAGAATTTGCCGGAGCAGCTGACGGCCACCTTCCGCCGTCTTGACATCCTCCTCCGCCGCGTCTTCCGGGTGATCTCCCACTTTCGGCGAGTTTACCGCGTCATCGACGTGGTCCTCCATAACGACGTTGCACGTCTCTGGGAGGCTTGCCGTCACTTGGACTGCTTAATCGAGGCGGCGAGCAACCGAGTCGACCAGGCCGAGACCCCTCAAGTAAGGGAAGAGAGCCTATGGGCTCAATTCTTCTTAGTTCAATAGTCCGAGGGTCTTCGGGAGACACTCAAACGAGCGCGTCAGTGGATGGACACATTTCAAGCTTTAAGCTTCGTTCGATCACGAACCGTCCGACGCCGATGCCGACGCTTACGAAGTATTGAAGACGGAGATAGCAGCCTACCTCCGCCACTAGAAAAACTTTGTTTATTTATAGGTTTCTACTTTTTTTAAATCTTTGTAAGAAACGACTGACCACGCTGTTTGGCCATATAAAAATTCCAAAATGAAAAAAATCTAGTTTGGAGGTGAAGTTATTATATTAATTATATGTTGAATTATTATGTATATATATCGAGACTATTAATGGAACAAATTAATTAATTATATATATCCGATCAAGGATATATATATATATATATATATATATATATATATATATATATATATATATATATATATATATATATATATATATATATATATATATATATATATATATATATATATATATATATATATATATATATATATATATATATATATATATATATATATATATATATATATATATATATATATATGTATATATATATATATATGTATATATGTATATATGTATATATGTATATATGTATATATATATATATATATATATATATATATATATATATGTATATATATGTATATGTATATGTATATATATGTATATATATGTATATATATATATATATATATATATATATATATATATATATATATATATATATATATATATATATATATATATATATATATATATATATATATATATATATATATATGTGTGTGTGTGTGTGTGTGTATATATGTATATGTATATGTATATGTATATGTATATATGTATATGTGTATA
The DNA here is from genome assembly GCA_036346405.1 of Phyllostachys edulis. Classification (NCBI taxonomy): domain Eukaryota; kingdom Viridiplantae; phylum Streptophyta; class Magnoliopsida; order Poales; family Poaceae; genus Phyllostachys; species Phyllostachys edulis. The sequence goes on from CM070558.1 coordinate 46,885,443, forward strand.
TATATATTTGTATGTTTGTATGTATGTATGTATGTATGTATGTATGTATGTGTGTGTGTGTGTATATATATATATATATGTATGTATATGTATATATATATATATATATATATATATATATATACATATACATACAAAGAAGATTTAAATGACAAAATTGACATATAAACATGTAATTTCTTCATGTCATGTAAGTGTATATACAATATATTATACTTGAGAAAATTATTTCACAGACGGTTCCATAATAGAACCATCCGTGATATGGGATATCACTGACGGTTCTATTATGGAACTGTCAGGATAATTATCACCGACGGTTCTATAATAGAACCGCTCGTGATAAGTCTCTTTATTACTAGGAGCCCGGCCGCTAGGGTTTATGTCACTTCTAACTTGTCACCCCTCAACAAGACTTACTCTCGTCTGTCGCTTATCCACCTCGCCGCCGCCTCTTCGTCCCGTCGTCGCTGCCGCCTTCTTCTTCCTGTTGCCGTGCCGGTTGCCAGACACCACTCAGATCGCACAAGACACTCATACGATAGGAGTGTCTTATGTAGTGTCGTGGTCGCCACAACTAGGTGACGCCGCGACCAATCCACTGCGCCACCGCACTCTACCGCCCGCCTGGCCCATGGTTTGGTTCTCTGCCGACCTCCCGGCCGGACCTCGCCCCCGGCTTTGCTTTCCCATGCTCCTCTATTCTCCTCTAGATCTGTTAGCTTAATGTCTTTTGTTGAGTTTGATTTTTATGTTTGAGCCTTAAGTTGTGTCCTGATGTTTTTGTGATTTATGCAAGGTGAAGGTGATGGATGAGGGTTGTGCTGGTGGTGGGGTCGCCGCCGTGGTTGCGCTGTACTGAGGTATCACCCTACCTTACTCCCTCTCTGTCTCTACCCCCTTTGCTCTGTGATGAAAATGGCTAGTCTTATGCTGAAATTAAGAGGAGTTTGGACACCCTTGGTCTTGTTGTTTTGCTGTTGAACTGCTCAATGATGTTAATAGTTTTGTGCTGAAATTGAATTGATAATTAGTTCATATGAATAGTCCCCTTGCTCTGTGATGTAATGATGTTAATAGTCTTATGCTAAAATTGAATTGATAATTAGTTCATATTAATAGTTCCTTTGCTCTGTGGTGTAAACTGAGGGCTATTGGTGTATGTGCATTCTGTGCATCTTGCTTAGCTCATGCTGGGGGTTCAGATTGACAAAAATGAAAGGGGCAAAATGGTGGGTTTGGTTAATGCTCTCTGATGGGTACTGAGGGTTGTTGACGTTGGTTCTTTGTGCTTGGTTAGCTTACATGGGATCGATGTGGTTCGGATGGGGTTTGGTTGCAATTAACTTTTCAGATTTGTATCCCGTGTCAAGTTCTCCACCCTTGCGCCCTGTGCACGATACGCCCTACCATTATATGCCTCATCTCTTCTCTATAAAACCTCCAAGCGTTATTTAGTCCTCAAATTTCTTTGGGTCGAGGAGGATGAGATGTGCCACGGCAACCTCTCATCGAGCCCTTGCAGATTCAAGAAGTAGGCTACAAGAGAAAGTGTGACATTACAATTACGATGTCGTCGATAGGTAATTGACTTGACATCAAGAAATGGTTGGTTTCGATACATGAAGCCACTCTCCAATCATTTCTTGATGTCAAGTCCAATTACTCATCGACGACATCCAAGGTAATTGTATGTCCACGCTGCTTTTATCTTGCAAATTTCACTTCTTGAATTTGCATGGCTCGATGAGAGGTTGCTCGTGGCAGCCGTGTCATCCTCCCTCATGGCCCCCAAAGTGGCCGGAGACTACAAACGATATATATATATATATATATATATATATATATATATATATATATATATATATATATATATATATGAAGCCGGTTTTAAAGGCACAAGCAGCCATTGCTTGAGGTTTTATTTATATATCATGCACGTTCCGAGTTAATAACCGCTCAGATAGCATGCATCATGATTTGTTCCAAAACCGCTCGTGATGACCTCATGTCATCATCGACCCATAAACTCGATTTGCTCCGAAACCGCTTGTAATGACGCTTTTGAACGGTCTGTGAACACCTTTTCTGTAGTAGTGCCACTTGGTCGAAGGAGATTCGACTACATGGTTTGGCTCAAAATTTCATCACCAAGTACTGTTCATCACTGAGTACTGTTCATCGACCTGGTCGGAGGGTTTCGACTACCTGGTCGAAGGAGCTTCGACTACATGATTTGACTCAAAATTCGATTTTTTTTGCAATAGAAAAAACTATCACAAACGGTTCTCAACAAGAACCGTCTATGATAATCAATTACCATAGATGGTTCTTGTTCAGAACCGTCTATGATATCTTTTTTCACAAACGGTTATTGTTTAGAACTGTCTATGATAGCTTTTTTATAGACGGTTCAAAAACCGTCTGTGATGACCTCATATCATCACAGACACATAAAATCAAACGGTTCAGAAACCGTCTGTGATGACGGTTTAGAACCATCTGTGATGACCCTTTGTGTAGTAGTGAATGATGCAGAGCCAATGGAACTGATGAGCATCAATCGATTAATTCACTCCTTGTATGTAATGATGTCACGTTCTCTGTACTCCATAAGTTCGTTTGGTTGTCCAGACAGAAGGCGGCGTGGGTACTGGGCAGCATGCCTTGCATACATAATAATTTCAATAGAAGTTGAAATATCCTTATAAAGTTGAAATGAGCTGTTGCGATTCACCTTGTGAGATTATTGTAGTCACGGATGACGGAACTCTGTAATTTCAAGAAAATTTTGCCCCTTATGCTGGAGATTTTGAGAGCACAATTTTGAATGTTTATGTCGAAGTGTACAATGCCAGCAGAAGGCCGAGCAGAGCTGCTATAGTAGTATGGTCACTGGTGGAGGTGCAATTTCCTTGAATTTTAATACTACAAAATCAAACAACCAAAGCTACGTGCATGAAAGAGAATATTAGAACAAGCAACACGTAAGCTGTCGTAACATCTTTCTTAACAATGTGGACTATTGGAGGCAATCATGAAATACATATATGTATACTCATTACACAACAATCGATATCATGCTGTTTTTTTAAACCAAGGATATCATGCTGGGTTTTATGTTGGAACAATTTATTTTTGTCTAACTTTGGACCCCAGTCCTTTTAGAGCATCGAATCACTAAAACACACCAAGATCTATGATAGTAACTTAATTTGTGCTGAATTGCTTTCTTTTGATTATTTGATAGTATATATGATTATATGAAGAAAGTAGCTTCTCAGCTTGAAGCAGTGCTAATTCTTCTTGAGGCAGCTAGTAGCGTGCAACACCATCGTCTCGATAGTGAACCCGGCTCCAAATCCCATCATCACCCCCCACTCAGCCCCCTCTCCTTCCTCGTCCATTTGCCGCCGCAGCTCATCGAGCACGAAGATCACCGTCGCGCCAAGCATGTTCCCGTACTCTCTTAGCACGCTTCGGCTCGCCGATAGCTTCCCGGGCGCCAACCGCAGAGCCCTGTCGATGTGGTCCAAGATCGGACGGATACCGGGGTGCACAGCCCAAAAGAGTTCGTTCCATTCGACGCCAACGCCAAGCGTCCCAAATGCATCCGATAGACACTGCTCGATTTTTTCTCCCGCTAATGGTAGCAGCTCTTTCAAGGAAATGTGCCCGTCAAGGCCGCCTTCTGTGAGCTGCATGGTGATTATGTGCTCGGTTCCTGGTATCACGGTCTGCGAGACGGACACCATTTCGAACAGCGGGTGCTCTACGGGGTGCACGGTGTCGGCGCCGACGATGGCTGCACCGGCGCCGTCACCGAACACTGCCTGCCTGGTGAGGGTGTGGGGATAGTCCTCTTCGGGGCCGCGGAAGGCGATGATGGTGAGCTCCACGCAGGCCACGAGGACACGGGCGCCACGGTTGTTCTCAGCTAGGTCCTTGGCGAGGCGCAATGCGGCTGAGCCGGCGGAGCAGCCGTTAAGGTGGAGCATCGTTCGGCGGACGGAGGGGCGGAGTCCGAGGAGCGAAGCCAAGCGGAGGTCAACGCTCGGGGCGTGAGCGCCCGCGTTGGTGCTGACGATGAGGTGGGTGATGTCCGTGGCTGGGCGGCCCCACTCGGCAATGGCCTTCGCTGCAGCTGATGCAGCGAGCTCCGGAGCGGCGCTGGCGGCGATGTCTAGCCGGGCGTTGAGGGACGGCGAGCCGCGGTCGAGGAAATTAGGGTGGGCGTTGAGCAGTTCCTCCGTGTGGTGAAAGAAACGCTTCTCCATGCCCGTCATCCGACCTGATCATTAGGAAACAAACACCAGACTTAATTAGATCAGATCATATACGTTGGACATGATTTGAGTTTTGCAATCACTACGTTTGCATTCTTGGTGCTTACATATTGACTTGAGTTTGTGTTTGAGGTCAGTGAGATGCTCGCTCTTGGTGACACGGAAGTAGTAGTCGGGGTACTCGTCCTGGGACACGCAGTTCGTCGGGTTGGCCGTGCCGATGGCGAGGACGGCCGCGGGGCCGTCCGCACGCTGCGCATGCCGGATCTCGCAGACGGTGGCTGGGATTCTTGCCATGGTACGTCTCGCTGTCTCGGAGCGGTGACTGGCGTATATATCGGGAATACAAGGACATTAGAGAGACAAGTTGAGGAGAAAAGCCCATCCCGCGGGGCTATATTATACTACCTTAAATTCCAAATATATGTCGTTTTAGAGTATGTGTCAGTCAAACATTTTTAAATTTGATCAACAATATATACATGATTACCTAGATTGACCACATGAAATTGCTATTGCTAGATTCATTATGAAACATGTACTTTCATAAAATGTATAATTATTTTTGCATGTTTGCATGTTTTCTATCTCTGACTAATGTGGTAATTCTAACCTTTTAGAGGCGAATGTGGTGACAACTGACAACTAATACTTTATTGCGTTGACAACTTGAGATAATATTCAACAACGCTTAGTTAAATTTGCACCAAAGCTCATGCATATCTCCATAAGAGTAATAGTACATATACTAAATATTTGCAAAATCAAGGTGAAAGTATTTGCAAAATCAAGGTACAACTTGAAGCTACTGCTGTACTGCATGCTTGGATCCTTCCTGGTAATGATTGTTTTAGAGTACTCCCTTTTGAGTTATGATTATTACAAGGTTACCCATGTAAATTAAAAACAAAAACGTATCGCGATCACTATAATTCTTTTATGACACGATCTGTCGTAGTTGATTTCTTCCTTTAGCTGTATCATATGATTTTTATCTTAAAAAAACTGTCATTAACGTGCTCCACTGCGTACCTTGTGGTCGTCGATCCAGAGAAGTATTATAGCTGCTTGTATACAAGCTAGGCAGGACACCAAGAAGCGAACTATTTGAGAGGGAAGGGAGAAGACTGACGGAAGAGTGCTTTGTGTTGGAGATGAGAGGGAAGGGAGGAGGTGCCAAGTATTTATAGACAATGGGCGTGAGAAGGGCATAGGTGTGAGTGGAGGGTGACGATGAAAGATGCAACACATGTAACTCGAGCACTCCCTCTCACATAACCATATATGGTTGACAAGTGCTTGTTTAGATATGAGCTGGTATCACAGTATTGTTTTGCTATGCTACGGGTGGTGACGTGACCAAAAGGGTTAGAATTGAAAATAAAGCTCGCCGAGGGTTAACTTTAAAATAAAATTTATAAAAGAGCTAATTAATAAAAAAAATTCACAGAGGGAAGCTAGCAAGCCAGAGGAAAGGAATTCTCTAGGGGAGGATCTCACCGTGAGACCCTCCTCCCGGGCCCTTGGATCACGGAGTGAAGAAAATAGATAAAGATAGGGAAGGAGTCTCCCCTAAAAGCTTCCTCCATACAATTTATTTTCCCAGCCAGAGCCACCAACGAACCTCGACTAGCTAGAGCTCGTTCATACACGAAGAGATACTCGACAAAGTCGGTGATCTACACATAAATCAATCGCTACAGCAGTCTCCCCGGCCAACTAACTTTCACATGTTTCCCCTTTTCGTTGCCGTCGGTACTTGCCGACCAACCGTATGTTCAATTTGGTAATACTGTACTGTACTTTTGTGTTGCATCGGGGCCCCTTTGGCCGCCATGCTTTGACGCTTTGCTTTATATTTTATATAGCAGCTGTTTTGTTTTGACGACTCCGGTGGTTTTGCTTCCGGACCGCGTGCTCGTCTCGTCGT
>CM070558.1:46896658-47202251 GCA_036346405.1 Phyllostachys edulis
GGACTCAGGCGACGACACGCGTTGCTACAGCGCAAAGCGTGGAAGAACTTCAAGAGCATGCTTGTCAAGAACTACGTGGAGAAGGATCCGCCGCCTTCCACAAGTATCTATTCTGGAAGAGTCCTGGCCGAAGTTTGTGGCGAAGAAGACGACAGATGAATTTAAGAGTGAAAGTGCGGCGCACACGCCCTCCAGCAAAAACAAGCACCCCCACGCACTCGCATCATTGGGTATGCGTAAAGCCCGATATGGAGGGATCAGAACAGCGAAAAGCGGTTTGAATCTCTCCTGCTATTTCCGAGATCACTAATGTGCGCCGACGGCGGGGTTATTTGCGAGGTTATGTATTCGCCCACGGGAAGTGTACTTTCCAAACCCGAAGACCGTGAAGTGTCCCAATGCTCGTAAGATATCGAACTACCTAGTTTGTAATTACTCCATAACTTCATAGGAAGTGAAATGACATGTCGGGCTATATTGCGATAACGTTGAGTGCACAATCTTCCCAAGGCTCATTACAGCAGATAGGGAGAAGATATACTCTCTGCGGCCCTAGGAAACAAAGGAGCATCCCGGTCGCACGAGAGGCGCCGGTGTTTTTGTTACATGGGAACAATGGTTCCAAGTGGACTCCTGGATCGCATCGAGTAGGAAGAGAGCCAAAGCCGAGCACGATGCAAAGCTACGAGAGGATCTTCGTGCATCCTCGTGAGATGAGCTCATCGAAAATTCAATCAATCCTTTGAGGAAAGGATTCGTATGCTCGAGCAAAAGCAGATAAAGACCTTTGAGAAAAGGATTAAGAGATTGCAAATGCCAAGTCGGTTGGAAGCCCCTACCCCTACTATACCGCTTAGCCACTTTCAAACATCCGAGTAGTCATGCGTCCAACCCTAACCCTACCACAATAGGTGATGACAGATTTTCCGTCGATGACATCCAGTAATAATTATTATCTCCGAATGCTCAATCCATTGATAGGCATGTTGGAGTAGCTAATTTTGTATCGTTATGTACGAGGTGGCTACGGCGCAAGCTCCAAGTGAGATATGTCTCTGTTGCCCTAGATGTCGCTTGGGGCCAGTGTATCCATCCCAGATCGGAGCTTTGGTGCACGGTGCAAATCTAGCGCCGGTTTCGCAAAAGTGAATGTGGACGGTGTTTGTGCCAATTTCGAGGCCGCCCCGAAAATTCCCCAAACGATGAGGTCATGACTCTAGGGCAAGCCGCTGGAACATTCATCCAAAGGCCCAAGGAGGACATCCGCTCGAGCTACCCGCTCCGGTGTCAACTTCACGGAATGTCTCTGCAACGCATCAAGTCCACGGGACTGACCGCACCGGCTACTCAGACCGACATGGCAAGGGCCCGCCAGATCACATGCATCTACACTCGTGCTTAGTCGACTCTTGTGAAGTCGACCTATACAAAGCGAGGCAAGGGGCAAGGGCAAATCGAAGACGATCGAGTCCTCTCCTAATATCCCCTTCTTGCTGTTGGCCCGGAAATACAAGCCAGGCGAGCCGTTGCTCGAGAAGTTAGACAGCCCTACCCTAGGACTGGATTGCACGGAATTGCATGCATGGTACATGGAACAGTCCAACAAGCCGCTTGATCAACGATGCTCTCGTGTCACCGCCAAGTTCAAGGAGCATCATTTTAACCACGGTATCAAGACGCCGTCTTCACGGTGACCTTCGACGACTTGTTCTGTCTCTTCAACCTCGACGAGCTCGACGTCTCAATCATACGATGCTGGGCACTGTAAGTGTGTACAATCACGGTCAATGTTCGTGTAATATCGATAAATGTTATATATAACTCCTAGCTTTTGTATAATAGATACATGATCTGTGAAGCCGAAAGAAGGAAATCACCGGTAGGTTTCTCGACCCACACGTTGTCTCCGAAAGAAGCATCACGGCGAATGCAACATTCGCCGAGAATTACGTTATAGATTTTTTTCATGGCTCACCGCAACAAGGAATTCATACTTTTGCCCTACAACCGTAAGTAAGTAGTGTTGCACCACCGGCTATACTTGTTGATTTGTACTTTATAAGCAACACGAACTTAGGTTTAATGACCATGCCGACATACCGTGTAGGTTCCATTGATTCTAATTGTAATTATACCAAAATGGAAATACGTAATATACCTAGATTCCTCTGAGGGCCACTCACAACTTCACGCCTATCCGGAGTTTAATCATCGTAAACACATTTCCTCCATAGAAACTCTATTGTAGTCTTTCCTTCCTTTGCAATGGCTAAGGCTAACTTCTTGGAGTCACGAGGGTGTTCGACGTGTTACATGCTAAAGGATGGAATATCAAGGAAGGACGCCGCAACATGATCAAACATTCCCGTGACTTGCTAGCTAGTACACATTAATCCTATATAACACTTCGTAGCAATGCCTCTCGAACTAACCAATTCTATTTTTACAATTGCTACCAAAGAATACGTCCGCAACGCGTCTGTGGATACTATGTTTGCCACAACATGCAACTACTCATCGGTTCGCGATCACCAATGATCCTCGTGTTTGTCAATCTTTCAACAATTATTTCATATATACTTACCAATTTATATAAGCCCTAATTTAACCTTCATATCGACAAAGTTGCGAACATCGCCGAAACTCGTTGGAACAGAGCGAGCTCATAAAAATTCGATCACACCTTGCGCCATTCCCTAATGCAGACGGTCATAAATCCAAATGGGAGTTTCCACAATGTAGCGATTGAACTTGATTGAGATAGATTGAACATAATGGTACATGTGTATAAATTAATGTACATTAATGGTTAAATTTAGTTAATTGATTTGTGAATTGATGTGTGCTTGTTTCTAAATGAATGCAATTTTGATGTGCTTCAAATGAATGAGAATTGGATGTGCTTGTTTCAGAGGGCATGGCTAGCATTTCGAGGCTAGCTAATAAATGTAAATAGATTTAGCACGCAAAGACTACCCGACGTCAGAGATGAAACCGTCAGTGATAGTCGACTACAGAGCGGTCAGATATGAAACCGTCAGTGATAGTTACCTATCACGCATTTCGCTTCATCTACGCATCGTCGCGGGTAGTCGATCATCACGCACGGTTTCATCTATGCATCGCTCTGGTAAATCGATCATCACGCACGTTTCATCTACGCACTGCCTGCGATAGTATATATTATGAGCGGTTCAAAACCGCTCGTGATGACCATTAGCATTATCGACCCATAAACTCGCACGGCTCACTAACCGCTCTGTGATGGCGCTGAACCGTCTCAGAAGGCCTTTTACGTAGTAGTGCCACCACCTCCTAGGCTCCCACCCCCATCAACCCCTATGTCACTCTCCACCCATCCTTTCCCGTGCTCAAATGATGCAGTAATTTACTGACTTAGGTACAATAAATCCGATCTCTTGGTGCGATAATTGTTTTTTACAGTGTTAAAACATATTCATCATAGATATCTTTTTGTTAAGCGTATTTTTTTTCTAGCAAAACGCTTTAGACGGATTGTAAATAAGATAAATGATTTAGGAGATATTGTCATTCAATATTTGCGAACAACCTACGCTTATCTCTCCACACGCCCCTCTACGCTCATCGTGGCAGTAAATCTCTTGTAGTGCTGCAGTAAAAAGCAAAACAAGGGTGCGATAAAATCTCTTGTAGTGTTGCAGTAAAAGCACAAGGAGATTATAGTAAAAGACATAACGAGGTCGCAATAAATCTCTTGTAGTGCTGCAGTTAAAAGCACAATGAGGTCACAGTAAATTTCCTGTAGTATTGTAGTAAAAGCACAAGGAGTTTGTAGTAAAAGGTATAATGAGATCACAATAAATCTCTTTGTAGTGCTGTAGGATTGGATTAATTAGTTGGAGTCACATGAATGAGAGTGTATAAGGATGAATGAGAGGGTGAGAGGCCTCGAGACATATCAGACTCGTACGTATATGGTGTAGCAATACCCTTTATTATTTTATTTGACGACACGGCCAACGGAGGGAAGCTAGCCAGCCAGAGCCACCAACTAACCTCGACTAGCTAGAGCTCGTTCATGCACGAAGAGATACCCGACAAAGTCGGTGATCTACACATAAATCAATCGCTACAGAAGTCTCCCCGGCCAACTAACTTTCACATGTTTACCCTTTTCGTTGCCGTCTGTACTTGCCGTCCAACCGTACGTTCAATTTGGTAATACTGTACTGTACTTTTGTGTTGCATCGGGGTCCCTTTGGCCGCCATGCTTTGACGCTTTGCTTTATATTTTATATAGCAGCTGTTTTGTTTTGACGACTCCGGTGGTTTTGCTTCCGGACCGCGTGCTCGTCTCGTCGTTTTCTTGCGTGGGACGTTTCCCGGCCCGTCAGGTTTATTAAAATAATATATATTTTTAAATAAAATTATATAAATAAATGTTCGTTTAATAAAATTACAAAAAATAGGCTTCTGCCACTATTTGAATTGGCGACAGATTTCTGTCGCTAGTTGGATTGGCAACAATAGCTCTATCGCCCAACAAACAGGAGTTAATACCTTTGTCATCATTCCACATGCGATTTGACTTCAAATGGATGCAAATCGTCATTTCAATGTCAATAGCTACCTCGCATCTTCTGTCACCATTTAAAAGGGAAAAATTTTGGTCGAAATTCACTTTTAATCCGGAAAAAGAAAGAGAGGAGAGGGGAGGATAGGTGTTAGCGAAGCGCTGTTCGTCTGTAGCAGAGGAGAGAGAGAGGAGTAGATTCGGTTGCCCACCTTGCAGATAATTTATTGTAACTTTATATTTAATTTCCTAAAACTAGTAGGCCTGTAATTGAATGGATTACTTAGTTTTAGATGTATAGTTATGTAGTGTAGTTTGTTGTAGTACATATTTTTAGGTGTGTGTAGTTTAGTTTTAGATATGTAGTTAGTCGTGTAGATGTTTTTATGGTGCAAGAAATGAATGTATTAGATAGTTTTAGATGTATGGTTATATAGTGTAGTTTGTTGTAGTACATCTTTTTAGGTGTGTTTAGTTTAGTTTTGGATACATGGTTAATCGTATATATGTTTTTATGGTATAGTAATTGAATGTATTAAATAGTTTTATATGTATGGTTTTGTAGTGTAATTCGTTGTAGTACATCTTTTTAGGTGCGTGTAGTTTAGTTCAAGATATGTCGTTAATGATTATTTTTTACATAGTACATTTTTAATAGAATTATAGAAATAAATGTGCGTTTAATAAAATAACAAAAATGGGCTTATGCCGCCGTTTCAAATGGCTACATGCCCCTGTCGCCGGTTGGATTGGCGACATGAGTCCTGTCGCCCACCAAACAGTATTAAATGCCTCTATCACCATTTGGAATGACGACTTGCTTCGAAATAGGGTTAATATTAGGTTTCAAGCAGTATTAAATTTTATCTTTCTGTTTCATGTTAGAAACAACGTAAGCACTTACCTTCGCTTTTACATCGCTTGCATAATATTGTTTATTTTTATTTTCTGTTTATGTTTCTTATTATTAATAATGCAAGCACTAACTTTTTTGTTTCATATTATTTCAGGTATGGCGTCCGTAGGAGGTTTTGCACAGTGACCCTTCGAGTTACTAGACTGCCGTTGATCGCGAGCCACCGTGAGTCGCTTTAGTATCGCCCGGTCCCAAACTGGCGAGGCACCCATCAGAACATCCCAAAGTTACATTGCAAAAATAAAATTAATAAAGTTATTATTTTATTGGATTTTCAGATTTTAAAAGAGTATTCTTGCTTTTCTCGAATTTCCTAAATTTTAAAAGTCAAAAATAAAATTTATTGAGTTTCTCTGGGTTCTATTGGATTTAAAGTGAAAAGGAAAATTTTAATTAATTTTCTGGAGTTTAAAAATGTTTTTCCTATTTTTCAGAAATTAAAAATAGTTTATGTGCAAAATTAAAAGAGAAATCTATGTTGGAAATATTTTATTTAAGTTCAAAATGACTCAGGGTATTACTGTGAATTTCTCCATAATTTTTGGACTTTATTTGCTATTTTCTAAAAGCCTAAACACATTAAACCAATTTATGAAAATGTTAAATCAAATCAAAATGCAAAAAAATCACCTTGGGCCGAATCTTCTCCGGCCCAATCCTATTTCCGCGCACGTGTGGCCCGTTCGGCTCGCTTCACCCGTGCCCTTCTCTCTCCCTCTCCATCTCGCTTATAGGTGGGCCCCACCCCCGGCCACGTCACCCTGTTTTTGTTCCCCTTTCTTTTCTTCCTCGCGCGTCCGAACGTCCCTGCCATTGTCATGTAATCCAAACCTTCTAAAACCGTAGCAGTCCATCTGAAATTCAAGTGATTTTGGGAGCAATCAATTCGCCCGTCAATCACGTGCCCGTTTCTGTCTCTTCCCTTTCCTTTCTCGCCTGGATTTCTCAATCCCCGTCGAAGACACAGCACGACCTTCTTGCGCTCTACGTCGATCCCGCACCTCCCTCACACTATAAAGGTGTGCACCCGCACCGCCCTTTCGCCCTCATCCTAGTGCCTCAATCCTCCTAGCCTCTCTGGCTCTCTAGCACTCATAATCGTCGTTGAAACCTTGCCAATCGAGTCTCGGTTTTTCCTCGTTTCCAGCACCAGCAAGGCTTCATCGACGATTCCGACCACGCCATCAGCACCACAACTTCGTGTTCGACCTCGTGCGTGCTTTATCCCGGCCCGAGGACCACTGGAGCCCTGTCGCCTACCTTGCCCCAAAATCGCCGCTGCATATCTCCTCGTCGCCGGCGACCTGGTCACAATCCGCCGCCGTTTCGATAAGCGTTAAGTTCAGAGACTCATGCTCTACCTATTGCGCACACTCGCGTACCTCATTGCTACGCGTATCGCCGGCAAGCTTGTCAACGTAGCACCGCCGACCTCCCATGACGTGGTTTGCACAGGTCATCGCCACATCGGTGCCACTTAGGCCCTAAGGTCCGAGTCAGTGCCTAGTCAGCATCCGCGTGGACCGTGCACCAGCACACGCACAACAAGCACTGTTCTCGTGCGCCGTGTTCACCGTGAACCAAAGTGCCTTCGTGGACCGGGTCCATGGACCCTGGGCCCACATGTTAGTGACCCAAAAATAATTCGGTCGGGAATCGAAAAATGCTCGCTGACGTCATGCTGACGCAATAAATTCTTTTCCTTTAGAAAAACAATTCCATTAATTCTAGAAATTCCAATTTCATCATTTCATGTGATTTTCAATCTTCTAGGGGCTCGTTCTCCTTCATACAAGCTTTGATTTTGACGATTCAAATTTCTAAATTCATCTAAATTCAAGATCTAGCTAACTAAACCAAAATTTATTAATTTGGAGTTTATTTGAATTTTGTATGAAAATGCTATGATTGGAAAATTGGTAGATGTAATCCTATTTGTAGCACATATCTCCTTGTAATATTGATCCCTTACTATTGTAGCCATTATAATATGGGTTAGACAATATGTAATGTCATTTGAGATTTTTTTTTTAGTGTGATTCTCGTACAAATGCAACTAGAACGATAGATTTTCCGAAAAACTGATATAAGGACAATATGATAATATGTGAATTTGGGATATTTTGAAAAATATCTAGAGGGGTTACCTCTATTATTTTGTATGAAAATAAAATGAAAACTTTACTTTTTAGACGCGGGCGAGTTATAATGTATATATTCTGAAAAAGTGAGGATTGTGACTCACTAGTATCTAGGGTGGAGATTCTCGCCTATGGTCGATTAAGGAATGAATCCAGCAACTCCAGGACTAAGATCTAATCGTACAACCGTATGTGCTAGTATGAGATAGTCGTAGCTAACTAAGTTATCGAAAACTAGCCTTGCATTATGAGTAGGTAGGAGACGTGCGAGCAATTTGTATTGCCGACACAACTGCGAATGCCTCACTTAACAGAGGGTATCCACGTAAGTAAGGGTCTCACTCGATGGAGGGTATTCGGGCGAGTGAGGAACATTCGTTGTGCTAGTGCAAAGATATGACTAGATGATGTAAAGGTTGCGTCGCGAGCTCTAGATTGCTCACCTACGGTAATGAGCAGTGATATAGAGAATTCTAGGCTAACTGGAATATTCGTGTACTATGGGTAAAGTTGTACACCTCTACAAAGTGAAAATCTATTTAAATAGCTGTGCTCGTGGTCACGAGCGTTCTTAGTGCGGCTGGTATGGATGTAGTTTTGATTCTTTCAAAAACTGTCTTGTCACAAAACTTGGGTAATGACATGGGGTTTTATTTTGTTGAGTTAACTGCCATGTCTATGGCTGAACATGAATTGTGGCTCGTAGCCGAGGAGGGCTATGAGTTGTTGTTATACTTCTTTTTGTGCTCGTAATCGAGAAGGGTTACGAGATGCTGTTATTATTTGTTCAGTTCTTTACTTACTGTCTTGTACATATTTGAACTGCTCTTTCAAATTCCGTTGCAAATTACTACTTATGAATATTGCAAATAAAAATGGCTTTAAGTAAAATAATTTGTAGAGTAGAGCCTCATCCTTTGATAGCCTTGCATTTAATACTTTTGCGATACACTACAAATCTTGCTGAGTACACAAGTACTCAATCTTGCTAATATTGTTGTTCAGAGATCAAAGATGAGCCGATGCCAGATGATACGTTCTTTGCACCCGAAACTGGATGGTGCGGTGACGGGTCTACCTAGGCCTTGTTCCTTGTCGGTTGCCTGTGAGATCGGATGGGCATGCCGCTGGAATTTTGCTACTTTAATTACTTTGTCCGCTGCTATATTTTTTACTCTGATAACTGCTTTTATTTGGTCAGTCGGCCGTTGCTGTAATAATTTGTAATAGCTTAAGTAGAATACCCTTTTCTTTACTTTTGTATGTGTATGTATGGATGTGAATGCCAAATGTTGTGAATGTGTGTACTAGCCACTAATAATGAGACTAGTACAGTATACACATAGGGTCTTCGGGTATTCCACGCCTGGGGGTCCGACACCACATCTTGCGCAGGTGGCATTCCCAGAAGCTCAGCCGGGAACACATCCGGATAATCGCAAACCACCGGAATCTCCTCAATCCGCAAAGCCACACTCAGCTTCTCCACAAGAGCCAAGAGAAGCTCAGTCTTCACCGTATGCTAACCCGGGAATAGTCCAGCCAAAACACAAAGAGAGCGTGGAGGCGTACTCCCCTGAAAGGTCAAAGTCTCACCAGACAGAGGTTCAAACTAACGATCCTACAGAGACAGGATATCACGACTCGGCAGGAGTGCAACCAATGCATGCACAAGATGATGTCAAAAGGCTCCAACTGAATGACCATTAGATTTGCCGTGAACTTCTCCCTATCAATAACAATAGAGCATCCAGGACAAACGGTGTAACTCCTAATAATACCCACAGTAGAACTAACCAACACTGATTGAGAAATCCACTGCACACTTAAGTTCGCTCTCTTAGCAAACGCCGTCGAGACAAACGAATAGGTAGCCCCTGAATAAAAAAGGACTAAAGCATCGTCAAGACGACCAACGAACTCCGCGGTGAGCATGGCGTACACTCCAGTTGGCGCTATGGTGACAAAATATTGCGCCGGGGCAGCGGGAGCCCTGACACTCTACTGTGGCGGCGTAGGAAAAGTCAGTGGAGAAGCAATCTGAAGTGGTGCTGGAGGCGGCTGCTACCAGTAGTACCCCGCCGGAGGCACCCAAGCTGAAGGAAGCGGCGGTGCAGAAGGGGCGACCATCATCTAGAGAGACCCTTGTGCAGGACCTACTGAAGAAGATGCTAGCATAGGCTCCCACTTGATCACACTAGCGGGGTTCTGGCGACACACCCGCTCGTTGTGACCCGATCAGCCACACTAACTGCAAACTCCCGTCCAAGAGCATTCAGCAGCACGGTGACCATCACCACATTTGAAACAAAGCATACCCTGCCTTGAGACAAGACAAAGAGCTGGAGTACCCATGAAAGAATGAGGCGCCGAAGAAGGAAACGACATCGACTACTTAGTCTTGGAGAAATGCAAAGACTGTGGTCTCCCTTTGAACTTCTTAGAAGCAGGATGCTGAAAAGACCTTCTCCCCTCACTAAAGCTCCTATTCTGGTCACCACCAGAAGCAACAAGTCCATCAGAGGCCTGCTGCCCCTTAGTGAGCTGCATCTCCAACTCCATGCCCCTAGCTTGCTCTACAACAGAGCTGAAATCACAGAGTGGAGTAGCTCCTAACATGTGCCGGTACTCAAGATTGAGCCCCGATGGAACCTCTTGGCCTTTTGCAGATCATCGTTCACCACTGATAGGACAAAGTGAACCAAGTTGTTGAACTCGGTTTCATGCTTAGCAATGGACATCCTCCCCTGAATAAAGGTTGTTAAGGCAACCTCTGTCGAACCCGGGAGCAAAGGATCCTAGATTATCTGTGATTCATACACTAGTCCAGGAATAGCTAGTGTATACAGTCAAACAAAAATAGATAGCATAACCATAAGACGCCATTCATTGATAATAATTAAAGTTTGTTACAAAATGGGCATAAAGCCAAAAAGCAAAATACAGCGGAAGCGAAAGCAGTAAGGTAGACCAGACGATTCGCCACAGGCAATCATCTGGAGGCGTAGCCTAGTCGTCCAAGTTCTCATTCTCCTCATAGTACTCCTCTCCTGCTCAACAAATGTATTAAGCAAGAGTGAGCACAACAACCATGCTCAGCAAGTTACTCCCAATAACAAATTATAACGCATGCAAGGATTTAACAAACGGAGGCTTATATGGCTCAATTTACATAAAGTGACATTTCCCATTTAAATATTCATACTAAGTTCTAAATCGGTTTACTTATAACTAAAATTTATTTTCTAATTCTCAAGTTTTATAGTTAGATAACATTCATCAACAAGTGGTAAAGGATACCCTCCTATCACATGGCTACCCGTCCAAATTCTCATTTGGATAAACCATTTAATAAAGTCTTTTGAAAATAAAATCAAAGTGTAACTTTGAGTGGCTTTACTTAGCATGTCCATAACTGTGGACATGGCTATTCGAATAGTTCTTAACAATCTATAGAGGTTGTACAGCTTTACCCATAAGAGATAATCACTCGTAATGTTCGCTCACACACTTCCGAAGCTGTGCAACTAAGAGATTATCACAAGGCCTTTATAATGCACCATCCCACCGTAGTCCCACCTTGCTAAGGTTTCGCTTCCTTTGGATAGAAACACGTCAGATTTAAGCCCCCTCTTGCGCCATGTAGGAATACATAAAAGTAGGTCATAAAAGACACCCACGCAACCGGATGTCATGACTACGATGAAAGGATACAAATTATTTAGCCAAGTCCCGCTCATTCAGGACATGTGGTAGTACGATGGGGCTTAGCAAGATGCGGCTCGAATACCGGTCCTTAATTGACTTGGGTGACTTTCTAAAAGAACCCCTAGGCCTCGATCATAGAAATGACTCGATCCCGTGCATCAACATGCACCATCCAAACACCCATTTCACCCAATTTCAAACCAATTTTAATTTTATTTTTCCATGTAATTTAAAAGCAATACCATAGCATCATGTTAAATCACAGTTGAATATTTGGCTAAAGTTCACTAAATCAAGATTTTTGGTCTAAGCTTTAACTAAGCATAATTTTTCCAACATATTCTAGTCATACTAGTGTATCAACCAGATTTTCCACTAAGGTGACAAGCGAATGACAACTTTAATTTCAACATAGGCTGTACAACGGTAACAGAATTAACTAGTAATTTAAAACATGAATTTAAATTACTAGAATATAAATAAGCACGCAATAATAGTTTAAAACAGAATTTAAATAATTTTAAATACTAGGCTCAAATATGATCAAATGATGTAACTTGCCTTGCTCGTAAGCTTGAGGATCTAACTCTTCAAAAAGATCAGTTTCCCTGGAGTCGTCGAAATCTACACGTGAAAACGAGCCAAATTCAAATAAATTCAAATGAACTCCAAATTAAATAATTTTAGTATAGATAGCTAGATCTTGAATTTAGATGATTTTAGAAATTTGAATCATCTAAATCGGAGCTCGAACGAAGGAGAACGGGCTCTTGGAAGTTTTGAAAACACATGGTCGAAAGGAGTTCGACTGGTCGGAAGGTTTCGACTACCTGGTTGAAGGAGGTTCGACTGGTCAGAAGGAGTTTCGACTACCTGGTCGAAAGAGGTTCGACTGGTCGAAAGGAGGTTCGACTACACGACGTGGTCGGAAGGAGGTTCGACTACACGGCATGGTCAAAAGGAGCATGAGGGAGAACAGGGCACGGTGAACTCACCAAGATGAAGAGAGAGGCCGGAGGAGGTCGGTGGACGACGAACGGCGATGGGGAAGCTCACGGTCAAAGACGAAGAAGGACGGCGATGAAAGGATCGGCTGGGACTAAAGGAGAAGAGGAAATGTGGTGGCTCATGTGGAACAAAACTGGAATTGAGTGAGGGGATGGCTTCAAGGATTTCTGGGACATGAATTGACGCGAGTAGAAGAGAAGGGGGCTACACTGGTGCGGCGAGGACCGAGAGGAGGTGGGCGGCGGCTCGAGCTCGGAGCTCAGGGCTTCGGACAAACCACAGCAACAAGAAAGAGAGAGGGAGAGCTGGGTGGGGGAAAGCAAAAGGGAACGAGGGGGTCATGAGGCGCTATTTAATGGGGAAGGAGGAGAGAGCCGTTAGGAGACTTAGAGGCGCGCATTCCCAAGGCGCGACAGGGGGCAGGTGGGGGAGGAGACAGGGGGAAACGGGCGCGACAGAAGTGACGGCATTTAATGCGCCCGTCGCCGAGGAAAAAAAGGGACGGGATTCGCGCCGAGGCGACAACTTTGCAGCGGCGGCTCCGGTGGATCCGACGGCGGTGGCATGGGTGAGCAATGGGAGGGAGGCGAATGTAAGCAGGGGGAGGCTGACAGGCGGGGTTGATCAAAACCTAGTTGGAGGGTCTAGTCGAGACCGAGAGGATGGTTGAAACCGAGAGGGTGGTCGAAACCGAAAGGATGGTCCAACCGGGAGGGTGGTCACGCGGGGAACGGGCGTGGGAAGGAAACATGATTTCTAATTTACAGAGAATACACTAATCCAAAAAGGCTTTTAGAAAATAGAAAATCAAGTCCAAAAATTCAAGAAAATACTTAAAATACTCTTTTTGACTTTAAATCCAATAAAATCAAATGGTTAATTTTAATTTGAAAATTTTCAAAAAGCCTTGAAAACTGGAATGTTACAACCTCCATCTTCTAAATGAAGGACCGAACGCCGGGGTATCCATCCTAAGCATAAGCGTACAACCACACGGCTAAACTGGGATGGTCTTAGCTAATTAAGTTATCTAAGTCTAGCCTCGCATATTGGTAGGCCATAGTAGTACGATCATATCTGGTTAGGTTTGCTCGAAGGGGCTCCCTTCACTAAGGTGTGGGGACTAAAGCTTGCCGATATAACGATGAATGCCTCACTAAAACAGGGGAGTACCCGGGTGAAGTGAGGGTTTTTCATTTGTCGGGCTAGTGCAAGGTTAGGTCTAGGTGATGTAAAGGTTTTGTTATGAACTCTAGACTGCTTACTAACATATTGTGAGCGGTGGTGCCAACGGATGCCAAACAAACTAGAGATCTCGTATTATGTGGGTAAAGTTCTACTCCTCTGTAGAGTATAAATCTATTTAAATAACCATGCTCGTGGTCATGAGCGTGCTAAGTGCGGTCACATCGGGTATAGTCTCTACTTTTTGCAGAAACGGTCTTGCTAGGAGATGTTGGGGTTGTTTTATTGTTGTTAGCATGGGTGCCATGTCTATGGCTGAGAATGAAATGATGATCGTAATTGAGGATGGTTGTGATTTTACTATTGTTAAGTTACATACTTGTTATTTCTTTATCTGTCAATTGCTCTTTAAAATTTCTGTTGCAAATTACTACATATCGATATTGTAAATTAAACTTGCTTAATGATAAAAATAACTTATAGTGTAGAGCCTCATTCTTAGATAGCCTTGCATTTATACTATGTTGTGATACACTACAATTATTGCTGAGTACAAAATATACTTAATCTTGCTTAAATTATTGATCAGAGTACCCGGTACCGGACGACGTGTTCTTCGCACCCGGTATCAAAGGGTACGGTGAAATGTCTTGCTAGGGTTTGTCCTTGTCGATTTCTTGAGGGTATGGATGGGCACACCGCTAGACTTTTGGGTTTTATTCCATATGCTTCCGTTGTTATATTTCATAGTTGAGCTGTAATTTGGCCGGTCGGTCATGTATTGTAAACTTGCTATGTAAATGCTCAAGTTTAATGTCCTATTTGTTTCATGTTGTATCTTTAAATTGTATGGATGTGATTATCAGTGTTGCAGATGTGTGTACTAGCCATTGATCATGAGACTAGTACGGGACACACGCTAGGGCTTCAGGTATTCAAAGCCCGGGGTCTGGCATCAATCCTCCTATGTAAACTAAATGATTTGAAGAACAAAGCAATCAATTATGTATACATTACCAACCGTGTGTATCTTCACATTGTACGGAAGTGCTCTATACTTTTAACACAATTTGTTTTACTAGGATTAACAGCAATTAGAAGTTACATGGTAACCTATGGTACAAGTAACTAAGGAGAAAAAGTTTATTCAATTAGAAAAGAAGGGATACAAACAAGAAAAAAAATGGTGAGGTACTCCGGGACGGCGGCGAGGGGTTTGTCGACACGGAGGGGGGAGGTCAAGGGGGAGGCCGGTGTAGAGATGGTGTGAAGGGCCTGGGGGCTTGGGCTGGGGAGGGGTGAGGGTGTTAGGTTAGCGGCATTTTGCGGTTAGTTAAATCCAACTTTAAGGGGTATTTTTGTTTCTAGTAGGCTGGCTTCACACAAGAATCCACGGGAAGATCGCTCCTCGTTGCTAGTTTATTTTGGAAACAGCTCCTCGCGAGAAGCAGAATCGGGTCATTTTGGGAAACTGGATATTTGGTGCAGCTCCACGAGATCCAATCGAAAAGTGACTAGGAGCTATACCATATAGACCCTAAATATTTTATGTCAATCTCTCGACACATTGATGCGTCAATGGGTGTCCCGATCTTTCGATGAGAATGATAACTCGATTTTGGTGAAGACGACTCTCACGATTCGGCTACCAATCGCACATGACCAATACGCCCGCAATCGCTAAACCAACTCCGGGATTGTTATCGACCTTGCTAGAAGCACGATCGACCTGACCACGAAGGTCTATTCCTACATGCAATTGAAGAACACGCAAGAACAAGATAATAAGCAATATGAAATTGCAAATAGGATTGAAATATTTGATAAAGTTGGGATTATGAAGCGGTATTATGGTTGCTCTAATCGACACAAACCAATAAACGAAGTTGCAATAAAGCTAACTTTTAACTAAACAAACTCCAAGGAAACTAGAGGGGTGCGGCCTCCTTAAATTGGAGAGGGAGAGCCGCATATAGCTAAGAGATAAGGGGGTGGTACTATTTACGGTACTGTTCATGTGAACAGTACTTCCGTGAACAATGCGGCCCAAGAGAGGGGGCGTCCAGGGAGGTGGTCGGCCTAAATAACCTAAAGCGGTGGCGGTCCTTTGGGCCCATTGATTGATACAAGGCCCTTGGCCCAAAGTGAGGTGTCGTAGCACCATATATAAGTGAAGCAAATTCATCGGCCCGTTGGAGTAGAGTTTGACACAGCCGAATCGATGGAAGTATAGTAGCCCGGTTGGAGGTGGAGTAGTGGTCGTATCTGGAGGCTTGATGTCCTCATCACACATGCCCACATGTGTATACACGTGTTTTGATGAGTTTTTGGCTTAAATGACACTATTTGAAGCGGCATTAGCAAAAATAGTGCCCTCGCAGCCACAATTGCAAAAATGACGCTCTCGTCCGCACGGCCACGGGATAGACAAGCGGCGGGCTGACACGTGGCGCCTCGTTAGTCCAACCATAAGACGGACAAGATGCGGGCCAACACGTGGCACCTTGTCCATCCCGTGGCCGTGCGGACGAGATGCCACGTGTTGGCCCATGACCGGACGGATAAGGCGCCACATGTCGCCCCTCGGCTTGTCCGTCCCGTGGCCAGACGAACGAGGCACCACGTGTCGGCCCGCGGCTTGTTCATCCCATGGCCGTGAGGACAAGAGCGTCATTTTTGCAATTACGGCTACGATGGCGTCATTTTTCCTAATTGTGCTTCAAATAGTGCAATTTATGCAAAAAAAAATGTTTTGACGACTAAGTTGATGAAAATGGAGATGGAGACTTTGCAACTTAACCAATCTGAGGGGATAGGCATGCGACACAAGGGCGAGCTGTAGCTCGTGTTTTGTCATTTTGTCAAGGGGTATTTCTCCATGACACAATGCCAAGTACAAGCATATGTCCTTTCAAATAAAAGTCCAAGCATATGTAGCTCACATTTGCTATGTAATGACCGAAATTTGGGCATATTTTCAAAAATATGAAAATGTGATATTTTTAAAACTTTTGATGGATTTTATTTACATTTGTTTTCCTGGATTTTTTTGAAAGACTTTTTGTCTAATAAAAAGAATTTGAGAATCAAATTCTAGCTTTACAAAATTTATTAAGGATCAAAATAAATTGAAATAAAATAGGCTAAACAAAAATCCAAACTTGGTATAATGATTCTATAACAAAATGGGAAATAATTAAAACATGTTTTTACAAACTTTTCTCAAGTAGAATGATAACAATACATACAAATAGGAGAAGCTCAATATAATTTTAGAGAATTATATATAGCACATAAAATTCTAAAACAAATACTAAAAAATCTACATCATGTTAGAAGGCTACCTGAAAATTTTCATAATTTTTTGAGCTATATTTATTGGTCAAATAATTACCTAATGCTCCAAGCCCTTTTTGAAAAATCTAAAAAAACCAAAATTTCCCCCCACCCGCCAGTCTTCTTCTTCCACGGGCCAAGCCAATGCCGGGCCAGCGCAGCCCGACCACGGCCACGTGGCGCGGCGCCTCACGCCAGCGCACCTCGTCGCTCCCCGGTTTTGGCTAGCAGCCCCGGTTTCACCCTCTTGCCCATGCCCTGCATTGCAACCCCATCACCTCCCTACTATCACATCCCTCCCGCATCAATGCCAAGTCCTTCCGAGCGTCGCCCATGCCGGCCGCTTCCCCCTCGTGAAAACTCCACCACCCATCCTCCTTTCAACTATAAATGGGCGCTCCCGTGAGACACCATAGCCCTTGCTGCTATTCCCACTCCATTCCCCTCTTCTCCAAGCTCAAAACTGAAGTTTTTCTTCGCTGCTCCGAATGCCACAGCCGCACCGCCGAGCCGTTCATCGCCGTTCCAGCCACACCGGCCATCTCCGGACATCGTCGTCCGCGTCACGGAGCGTCACACCACTCCCGAGCCAAAGCCCTCAACCAATTTCGGCTTTGGTCCAACGAGGAGCCGCGCACGAGCTTTCTTCCCGGCTCCGCCAAAGTCGCCTCATCGCTTGCATTTCCTCTCCAATGATCCCGGCTCAATTCCTCCCTCCGTGAGCATCACTAAACATCCCCCTAACCTACCCCATCACTCACTTGCTCTCTTGTCCTCCCCAGAGACGCCGCCGAGAGGACCACCCTGCGCCGCTGTTCGCTCGGGTCGCCAGGCCGACTCCGGTCTTCTCGGCTTCCTCTGACCACCATTACGTGTTCCAGGTACTCCATGGCTGCCCATGCTCCCCTTAGTTTCACCCCTAGCCCTCTCCGGCACACCGCCCTCCTTTCATCCCCACTGCCATCCGCCGCTCACCGCTGCGCGCCAATTCCGGTGCACCTTCGGCCGAGCCGAGACCACCTGGAGGTTCCCCTACGTCTAGATGACCCATTTTTGTGGTCACCTCAGCCACACTACCGCCCCATCGCCGGCGAAGACTGCCACTCTAAACCGGCCACCACCTCTACCCATTCCGTTCTCTGTGCGAATCCCTCTCCCTCTGTCATTGGAGATGGAACCCACCTGTAGGGTGTTTAGAACAAACAAGTTGACTAATACTTGTGTCACTCAAAGGTATAATTAGCAAATTAAAATTTGAATTGGCAAGAAGTTTCTATTATCAGATTTAGTAAGCACTTCATGACAGAAGGTTCTGTTGTCAGATTTATGAACAAGAGAAGAGTGCTAGATATAAATCTAATTTGACAGTAGACCAACCCATTAAGTACCAAATCAAAGGATCAGTGAGTGGGATTAATAACTAATGCAGCATTCAAGTTTCAAACCTCTTGATGTTAGTCAAGTACAGTAGTTAAAAATATTTTGTCAGTGCTTAGTAGCTTTGACAGTCACATAACCAGAGAAGATGTTAGATGAAAACCTGAAATGACAATAGGCTAGTGATCTTGCTAATACAAGTAGTGTGAAATGCTATTGATTTATTTAGCTTTTTGATCACTCAAAATCAATCAACAAATGTATAACTACATTAGCGAAAATATTTGTTGACAAAACTGAAAAGTCATTTGGAAGGGGTGTTGAACAGAGAAGGCATTCTAGATGCAAACCTGAAATAACTGAAGGATAATGAGATTACTAATACCATTAGTTAGATCTGTTACTGATTCTTTTAGCCAATCTAAAAGAAATGCATTTAGTAAGAAGTACAGTTGAGCAATACTCCCATTAAGCAATATCTTCTCAATGTTCAAAGTATCTGAACATGAACAGTAATGAAAGGCTAGATACAATTGCTAGTAGTCCTTAACTGACTGTGGGATCACTTAAACATGTTTAACAAATAGACAATTGAATTGCTTAGTTAGTAGCACTACACTTCAGATAAATTCTTTCTAATAGGTTGCATTGACAGAAAAGACGATCTGAGGATGTTTGAAAACAACAGAGAATACAATTTAAGGATGATCAGAATCATCAATAGACTAATGACCTTGTAATGCAAATAATTAGAAACCTTATTAATTCAATTAGCCCTTGGACATCCATCTAACAACAGTATTCAAGCTGAAAACAAAAATTGTTATGTACATCCAAAACCAACAGTGAACACCTAATGGTTTAGTAAACTAATTTATCAAAGAGAGCTTTGATTAGGCAAAGGACCATGGCATAGGAAAAATCTAAGAAACAACAAGTAACCTACTAATGGAAGCTTCAAAATTTCAAACCACATGTTGTTAGCTAAAGCCCCATAGTTAAATAGGTTTGACAAGTGCTTAGTAGCCAGTTAACAACCAAATGAACAGTAGATCCTGATATGGATAAAAGAATTGATTAGTGAACTAAATAATCTAGAGAATACCTTAACTAGGCAAAGGCTTAATAAGATGGATGTTGTACTGATAACAATGAAATCAAGTCAGTTAATGATTAACTAAAATAATCATGAGAGCATACAAGAGGACTGATTTTGACTGTATGATCATCGTGGATGTATACATAGAATGCCTAGAGAGAGTGCTTGGGAGTACTGGGTGGCCTGTTAAGGAAAACAACATCACCTAGACTCTAGGTGTCGTCCATTGTCATCCGTCCCCAGTGATCGGAAGATTCGTGATTCGAAAGCAGATTTGAGAATATTACCTAACCAGGTAATCTCTCCCACCTAGGTAGCCAGTGAGGAATGTTCCTACGAAAATTCTCTCTCTTTCTCTATTAGATTTATCTATTTTGGTCTGAAGTATTTCCTTCATCAACTTCTTTTGAAGATAATTCATCAGTAGTTTTTCCTTCATCAGCTCCAGATGAGTATGAATTGATCTCATCTGAATTACTCCCTTCTTTCAAGATGCTGATAAATATGTTTAGTCTTATTTGAAGTGTTTCATTTGGTTTGAATATGTTTTTATTGGATTTCATTTGGTTGTTTTCAGACGCTCTTGGATTTAATCATAATCTGCGTTGTTAGACTCTGCCACTGTGATGGGACAACACTTCCAACGAGATCGAGAATTATCAGAACATTAAACAGGATCAAGATTATCTGAACAATATAAGCAAGGCAAGCACCCCTTTGATCATGTTGATCCCAGTATTTTAATTATTGTACTTTGTTTTGTAAAATCTATTATGCATGTGTGTATGTTGTGTATGAAAATGCTATGAATGGGAAAGCGGTAGTTGTAATCCTATTTGATGCATATATCTCCTTGTAATATTGATCCCCTACTATTATAACCATTAGACTATGGGTTAGACACTATGTGGTGTCAATTGGGGATTTTTTTTAGTGCGATTATCGCACAATTGCAACTAGAGCGATAGATTTTTTGAAAAATTGATAAAAGGACAATATGATAATTTGAGAATTTGGGATATTTTGAAAATGGTCTAGAGGGATACCTCTGTTATTTTTATATGAAAACAAAATGAAAACTTTAGTTTTTTTTAGACACGAACAAGTTATAACGTATTCTGAAAAAGTGAGGATTTTGACTCACTAGCAGCTAGGGTGGAGAACCTCGCCCGTAGTCAATTAAGGACTGAAGCCAGCAAATCCAGGACTAAGACCTAATCATACAACCATATGTGCTATTATGGGATTGTCGTAGCTAACTAAGTTATCGAAATCCTAGCCTTACATGATAGTAGGCAGAAGTAGTGCGTGCGTTGCCGAAGGACTGGCATGCCGACACAACTGCGGATGCCTCACTTCGACGGGTTTCTATCTGGGCGAAGTGAGGGACTCGCTCAACGGGTTTCTATCTGGGTGAGTGAGGCTCCTCATTCGATGTGTTCCCTTGTAATTATCATTGTTATCATCATCATTATTATTATCCCGACAGATGAGGGTAAAGATTCACAGGGCTAGTGCAAGGTTAGGGCTAGATAATGTAAAGACTGCGTCGTGAACTCTAGACTGCTTACCTTCAGTAGTGAGCAGTGTCATCGACGGATGCCGAACAAACTAGAGATATTTCAGGCAACTGGAATAACGCGTACTATGGGTAAAGTTGTACACCTCTGCAGAGTGATAAACTATTCGAATAGCTGTGCTCGCGGTCATGAGCATGTTTAGTGCGGCTGGTATGGCGGTAGATTTTGCTTTTCAAAACTGTTTTGTCACAAAAAGATTGGGGTAATGACATGGGGTTTTTCTTTTGTTGAGTTAACTGCCATTTCTATAGCTTTGTTGCTATGTCTATAGTGGACTGTCATTACTATGACTGTGTTGCTATTTCTATAGCAGGACTGCTATTTCTATGGTTGAACATGAATCTGTTAGTGCCATTTCTATGGCAAAATCTGATTATATTTTTGCTTAGAACTAATTAGGGTTGTGGGTGTTGTTGTTACTTGTTCAGTTATGTTACTTACTGTCCTTTATTTACATTTTTCATAAACTGCTCTTTCAAATTCTGTTGCAAATTACTACTTATGATTATTGCAAATAATCTTGGCTTTGAGCAAAAGAACATGTAGAATAGAGCCATACATTTGACAACTTTCCATCTAATATGATTTTGTGATACACTACAAAACTTCCTGAGTACACAAGTACTCAATCTTGCTATTGTTGTTGGTTTAGAATTTGCAGATGAACGAGTCGGTACCAGACGAGGAGTTCTTTGCACCTGGTACCAAGGGGTTCGGTGACGGGTCTACCTAGGCTTTGTTTCCTTGTCGGTTGCCTGTGGGATCGGATGGGCACGCCGTTGAACTTTGGCTACTACTACTATGTCTTCCGCTGCTATTTACTTTCTCTAATGACTGCTTTTATTTGGCCGGTCGGCCGTTGTTGTAATAATTGTTGTAATATCTTAAGTAGAATATCCCTTTTGCTTTACTTTAGAATATGATTGTATGGATGTGATGCCAAATGTTGTGAATGTGTGTGCTAGCCTTTATTCCTGAGACTAGCACTGTATACACATAAGATCTTCGGGTATTCCACGTCCAAGGGTCTGACATGCTAAATATTGTTAGCATCCCATAAACGTGACGTATTTTTATTAATTAATTGTTGTCGGTATCATGCCACTGATGCTAGTACACTACTACAAAGAGGCTAATACTGGACGTCTCATCATAGACGATTGACCAAAACCGTCTGTATTACATGCAATCACAGACGGTTTTGGTTTAAAGACCGTCTGTGTTACTGGCTGCGCTAAAAATTGTCTGTGAAGTGGTAATATCACAGACGGTTCATAACTAAAACCGTCTGTGAATTATCACAGACGGGTTAATAACCGTCTGTGATAATTCTACATATCACAGACGGTTTTCAACAAAGAACCGTCTGTGAAACATCACAGACGGTTCTTAACAATAACCGTCTGTGATAATATTGCTATAGCGCCTAGTTGAAGCCCGATGACTTTCTTTGTCGCTGATGCGTCTCTTCGTCGCATCAATGCCGCTTCGGCTCCGGCGCGCTCTCTTCGCCTCACGCTCTGAATTTATTCCTTGTTTTATAAAAGGATCATCCGCCATCGAAGATGATCATCCCAACATATAGATCTAGTACTTATAAAAAAAGCGTAAATGGCTTTTTTTTTACGCTTTCTTGTCGCCGCATTGATGGCCTACTGGCCGCCTTGTCGAGCACCTCTCTCATTGACGTTGAACCGTCTTTGCGGAAGAACATTGTTTCAACAAAGTCTTCACTCCTCTGTCTCGAGAATTTCTTTGGAGCAGTGGCAGACCACCTTCCGCCGCCTTGACATCCTCCTCTGCGCGTCTTCCGGTGATCTCCCACTTTCGGCGAAGTTTACGCGTCATCGACATAGTCCTTCACAACGATGTTGCACGTCTCCAGGAGGCTTGCCGTCACTTGGATCATGATCGAGGCGGCGGAGGACGGCAAGTCGACGGCCGAGACCCCTAAAGCAAGGGAAGAGAGCCTATGGGCTCAATTCTTCTTGGTTCAACAGTCTGAGAATCTTCGGGAGACACTCGAACGAGCGTGTCAGCGGGTGGACTCATTTCAAGCTTCGTTCGATCACGAACCGTCCGACGCCGACGCTGTCACCTAGGAAGTATTGAAGACGGAGATAGCATCCTACCTCCGTCACTAGAAAAATTTTGTTTATTTATAGGTTTCTACTTTTTTTTAATGTTTGTAAGAAGCGACTGGCCATATGAAAATTCCAAAATGAAAAAAAAAATCTAGTTTGGAGGTGAGGTTACTATATTAATTATATGTTAAATTATTACGATATATATATATATATATAGAGAGAGAGAGAGAGAGAGAGAGTTAAAGCAATTTTTCAAAGAAGATTTAAATGACAAAATTGACATATAAATATGTAATTTCTTCATGTCATGTAAGTGTATATACAAGATAATATACTTGAGAAAAATTATTTCATGAGCATAGCCCATAATAGAACAAATGCAGCGATATGGGATATATCACTGACGGTTCTATAATGGAACCGCTCTGTGATAATATCACCGATCGTTCCATAATAGAACCGCTGCGTGATAAGTCTCTTTATTAGTAGGAGCCCGCCCTAGGGTTTGCGCCGCCCTAACTCGTCACTCCCAGCAAGACTTACTCTCGTCTGCTTCCCTCCCACCTCGACATCGCCCGACCCCATCGCCGTAAATCATTTGGTAGTGACACCACTCTACACTTGCATAAGACACTCGTACGATAGTAGTATCTTGTGCAGTTTTAGGGTCGTGCCACAACTACGGTGACGCCGCCACCCAAGCCACTGGGCTTGGCCCTGCGTGTCATCTGCACCGCCATGGTTTGGTTCTCCTGCTCGGCCTCCTGCGCTCGGACCCTGGCCCCCCTGACTTTGCTTTCCCCATCCTCCCTCTATTCTCCTCTAGATCTGTTAGCTTAATGTCTTTTTTGTTGAGTTTGATTTTTATGCTTGAGCCTTAAGTTGTGTCTTGATGTTTGTGTGATTTATGCAAGGTGAAGGAGATGGATGAGGGTTGTGCTGTTGGTGGGGTCACCGCCATGGTTGCACTGTATTGAGGTATCACCCTACCTTACTGCCTCTCTATCTCTACCCCCTTGCTCTGTGATGAAAATGGCTAGTGCTCGCAATGGATGCGAAGGCTACTCTTTGTGTGGTGGGTTTGGATACCCTTGGTCTTCTTTGTCTTACTATTGAACCGCTTCAATGACGTTAATAGTCTTATGCTGAAATTGAATTGATAATTAGTTCATATTAATAGTCCCTTGCTCGCGTGATGTAATGATGTTAATAGTCTTATGCTGAAATTGAATTGATAATTAGTTCATATTAATTGCCCCTTGCTCGTGATGTAAACCGAGGGCTATTGGTGTATGTGCATTCTGCATCTTGCTTAGTTCATCTTGTGGGTTTAGATTAACAAAATGAATGGGGCAAAATGGTGGGTTTAGTTAATGCTCTCGATGGGTACTAAGGGTTATTGATGCCGGTTCTTTGTGCTTGGTTAGCTTACATAGGATCGATGTGGTTCGGATGGGGCTTGGCCGCAATTAACTTTTCAAATTTGTGTCCTGTGTCAAGTTCTCCTCCCTTGCGTCCCCTGTGCACGATATCGTTCTACCATTCTATTCTCATCTCTTCTCTATAAAACCTCCAAGCAAAGGTACTTGTGTCTTTAAAATATATATATATATATATATATATATATATATATATATATATATATATATATATATATATATATATATATATATATATATATATATATATATAGGGAATGTATCTAGTGCTAATGGGTATTTAGGTGATAAGATGCTAATGCTAATATTGGGCGTTGGATCTGAATTGAACACCCAAGATTTGAGTGCTAATCCCACCTCCAATCCACTTAACCATTTTTCACTAAACCCCGGATCGCCTGGAAATTTGTAGTAATCCATCAGAACTTGAATGCACTTTGCATGCTCATGGATTGGAGTTTTAGTTGGGAGGCGGATCGATCGAGCGACAAGCGTACACAAGGAATTGAAGGAGTGAATGCCAAGTTACTACTAGCAACTAGCACTAGATGGATCATGGATGGACACCGAACCTTCAGAAGCGGGCGTGGACGATGGGGCGCTTGTCGAATTCGATCTTGATCGGCAAGGAGCCTCCGGTGGCAAAGACGCCTCCGCCTTGTGGACGCCAGTCGATGAGGTGCTGGGCGGGAACAGTCGAAGTGGAGGTAGAGCTTGTCCGGAAGGAGGAGGGGTCCGACTCGATGTGGCCATCGTCAGGAGAGGGAGGCGGTCGATATGGTACAGCCTTGGCATGACAGGAGGCCTGGCGGCGAGGAGCTCTCGCCGTCCCCTCCTCCAGCCTCCTCCCCATGAATCCAGAGACGATGGGGTGGGGGACAGAAGAGGAAGGGTTTAAGTGGATTGGCCGGTTGAACGAAGGGGGTTTAGTGAAAATTGGTTAAGTGGATTGAAGGTGGGATTAGCACTCAAATCTTGGCTGTTCAATTTAGATCCAACGTCCAATGTTAACATTAGCATCTTATCACCTAAATACCCATTAGCACTAGATACGTTCCCATATATATATATATATATATATATATATATATATATATATATATATATATATATATATATATATATAGTTTATAGTCTGACCCTTTCCTCGTGAGGATGATGAGGCAGTGCCACGGGCAATCTCGGCAATCTCTCATCGAGCCTGCATATTCAAGTGGCTTAGCAAGAAAGCGTGGACATACAATTATCCGATCGAAGTGGATTCATGTATAATTAGATTTGAACCATTCATTGATGTCAATGGTTACCTTCGACGACATCCGTGGTAATTGTATGTCCACGCCGCTTCGATCGGATACTTGAATATGCAGGGCTCGATGAGAGGTTGCCCGTCTGGTAAGTGTGTCATCCTCCTCACGACTCCACCTCGAAAAGTGGCCGGAGACTACAAACGATATATATATATAAGCAGTCATTGCTTGGAGGTTTTATTTATATATCATAGACGGTTCTAAACACGAACCGTCTGTGATAAATATTTATCACAGACGGTTCTAGATACAAACCGTCTGTGATAGTCATATATCACAAACGGTTTTGAGTTAATAACTGTCTGCGATAGCATGCATCATGAGCGGTTCCAAAGCATGCTCAGGATGACATCATGTCATCACTGACCTATAAACTCAGACGGCTCTGGAAACCATATGTAATGACATTTTTGAACCGTCTGTGAATACCTTTTCTGTAGTATTGGTACATTTGTTTTCTTCCAAATGTGCTTGCTGTTTTTAATTTAGTACAGCTTACGTGTTAGCCCACATTTGCTAATTATTGTTAGCATCCCATAAACGTGACGAATTTTTGTTAATTAATTGTTATCAGTATATTTGTTAATTAATTATTGGTACATTTGTTTTCTTCCAAATGTGCTTGTTGTTTTACTACAGTTTACATGTTACTCTTATGAAAAATGGACCCCATTGAAATATAAAGATTAGTAAAGGATTGGAGTGTGGAACAAAAATCCAGCACTATATAAAACCTCACTAGTAGTAGCCACCGCAACACAACCGATACCTCAAAGTACTACCTGAACATACAACGGCTAGCTTAAGGTCACCATGCATGCAACCAAGAGTTCTCCAAGTGACAAGAATGCCGTCAGAGACATCGCCGTCGACCTCCATCCATTCTTACGCAAGTACAAGGACGGCCGTGTCGAGCGGCTCCTGCGCGGTTCCTTGGTGCCGGCGTCTGAGGACACGGGCGCCACCCGCGGGGTCTCAACGAGGGACGTCGTCATCGACCGAGACACCGGCGTGTCCGCACGCCTGTTTCTCCCGACTGGTGCTGCCGCAGCCGGCAGGAAACTTCCCCTTGTTGTCTACATCCACGGTGGCGCTTTCTGCACGGAGAGCGCCTTCTGCCGGACGTACCACCGTTACGCCACTTCCCTCGCCTCGCGTGCTGGGGCGCTCGTCGCGTCTGTGGAGTACCGTCTAGCGCCCGAGCATCCCGTGCCCGCGGCCTACGATGACGCGTGGACTGCGCTCCAGTGGGTGGCATCCCTCTCCGATCCCTGGCTCGCTGCCTATGCAGACCCTAGGCGCATGTTCCTCGCCGGCGACAGCGCCGGTGGCAATATCGCTTACCACACGGCGGCACGCGCCAGCTGCGATGGCAATGACATGGATATCGAGGGGCTTGTGATCGTGCACCCATACTTCTGGGGAGCAGAGCGGTTGCCTTCCGAGACGGTCTGGGACGGCGTCGCGTTGTTACCGCCAGAGATGGTGGATAGGGTCTGGCCGTTCGTGACGGCGGGCCAGGCGGGCAACGACGACCCCCGGATCGACCCTCCGGACGAGGAGATCGCTTCTCTAACATGCCGACGCTCGCTGGTGGCCGTGGCTGGGAAGGACACCTTGCGGGACCGCGGGCTCCGGCTCGCGGCCCGTATGCACGACTACGATTTGACCGGCGACAACGTGACGCTCGTGGAGTCGGAGGGCGAGGACCATGGCTTCCACCTGTACAGCCCGCTGCGCGCGACCAGCAAGAAGCTCATGGAGAGTATAGTGCAATTCATAAACCAGAGCTACCAGACCTCACCGCCACCAACTACTATGCTCGCGGAGCTGCACGAGTGGTCTACGTGGAAACCAAGTGGTAAGATGGGTTCGCCCCAAACTATAATAAGCGTTCCTAGTAGGCCGTATACGGCGGTTCTGGTTGATCGGCCGGAGAAGAAAGATTTTGGTGGCCCAATCTCTATGGCACGTAATGCATCACCTGCTGGACAGGGGAAAGCATCAAAGACAAGCCATGGGTCATATTTGGGCCAGTTGAAGCCCAATAACGCCCACCAGAACCCATTGTCAGTAGCAGTTCCGTGGAGAACTGTGATGAAGAACTTCTTATAGCGGATGCAAGTTTACGCCCAGGTGACTACCGATGGCCACATCCCCAGACTTCAGATGAGTCAGAGCGTATGTATTTGTGGCT
The DNA here is from genome assembly GCA_036346405.1 of Phyllostachys edulis. Classification (NCBI taxonomy): domain Eukaryota; kingdom Viridiplantae; phylum Streptophyta; class Magnoliopsida; order Poales; family Poaceae; genus Phyllostachys; species Phyllostachys edulis. Next base: position 46,924,597 of record CM070558.1, read on the forward strand.
GCTTAAGACATGCATATAAGTGTAATAAGAAAGACGGACAATAGTGATCACCATTTGTCTGGTCGGCGTAGTATACGCTAATTAGGCGGTCAGCAACCAGGACGGCCTCGTGCTCTCATAGTAGTTGTCTTCTAAAGGGTTGCCTACTTTATTTTTTGTTATTTATTGTCAAATAAATGGGGCATCTGGGAGATAAGTGTGCTTGTATCATTGTATATCTAATCTATATATGTGCGAGTTTCAAATTCTCCTCTCTTGCTTGGGTGATGCATTGAGTAGTCTCAACCATGCATTCTCTTGTCCCAGCTTTGGAAGCTATGAGCTTTCATTAAATCGAAAAGTTTTGGACACAATCAGCCCTTAGGCTGTAAACTAAAAACTAAGGGCTGAAGAGCAGCCAACCCTCTGTCTCACTGAGTGCAAACGCACAGCAGTTAGCCGCGAAAGTTGCCGTTCTCCTAGCAAACTGAACATCAGAACTAACCAAACCAGAGCTGACAATACTACAGAAAAAGCCTTTATAGACGATTCAAAAACGCCATCACAGAAGATTTCATGAGCCGTCTGAGTTTATGGATCAGTAATGCATGAGGTCATCACAGACGGTTTTCGAACCGTCTGTAATACATAATATCACAGATGGTTATTAACTCAAAACCGTCTGTGATAGTCGACTATCACAGACGGTTTGTAGATGAAATCGTCTGTGATACTCGACTACCACAGACGGTCTGTAGATGAAACCGTCTGTGATAGTGGATGCTACACAGGTATGTCAGCATGGTCATTAAACCTAAGTTCGTGTTGCTTATAAAGTACAAATCAACAAGTATAGCCAGTAGTGCAACACTTACTCCTAGATGTAGGGCAAAAGTATGTATTTCGTGTTGCGGTGAGCCCAGAAAAACTCTATAACGTAATTCTCGACGAATCTTGCATTCGGCTTGATGCTTTGCTCGGGACCATATGTGGGTCGAGGAAACCTACCGGTGATTTCCTTCTTCCGGCTTCATACATCATGTATCTATATACAAAATCAAGGAGTTATATATAACATTTATCGGTATTACACGAACATTGATCATGATTGTACACACTTACAGTGTCCAGCATCGTATGAGTGAGACGTCGAGCTTGTCGAGGTTGAAGAGACAGAACAAGTCATCGAAGGTCACCGTGAAGGTCTTGATGCTCGTGGTTAAAATGATCCTTCTTGAACTTGACGGTGACACCCGAGCGTCGCTGATCAGCCGGCTTGTTGGACTGTTCCATGTACCATGTATGCAATGCCGTGCAAGCCGGTCCTAGAGTAGGGCTGTCTAACCTCTCGACCGATGGCTCGACTAGCACGAATTTCCGGGCCAACGGCAAGAAGGGGATATCAGGACAGGAGTCAACCATCTTCGATTTGCTCTCATCATACCCGTATGACCGTACCACCATTTCTTGCCCTTCAAATATGCATATCCATCTTCTCCATCCTCCTCTCACACTTCACTTGTTTAATTGAGCACATTCCCTGTGAACTTATATGCTTGTGTAATTGTGTAAGTGCAGTTCCTTCATTGGGGATCATTGTAGCATCTAAATTGAAGTAAAATCTACCCCCCCCCCCTAAAAAATTGTTCAGCAAATGTAGCACCCTAAAACAATTCCTATATAATCCCCTGAAATTTTCACTCATCATAAGCATAAAGAGTCCACAAGCGCCACAATCATCACAAGAGCCATCCCCATGACAACCTGCAAGAGGCTCGCCGCCCTAGCTCACCGGTGTGCACTTGACGCCTTCGGTATCGTCTCGGGGAGCACACACTCCTCGCTGTCGAAGTACAACCTATTGGGGAAGCCTTCCCCTATAGGAATGTTGATGTTGGGCATGTCCTTCTTGAACGAGATGGCGAAATGCTGCTTCTGGGCACCCTCGGGTCCGCCGGCGTCTTGCCGTCGGTGATCGGCTCGAGGTAGTTGATCCCCGGCAGGCCCTGCATGAAGATGGTGTTGTTGAATGGCGCGCCCATCCTGGTGTCGTTGAAGGAGTAGATGTTCTCGTAGCCGCTGTAGTGGTTGCCCATGGTGACGATGGCGAACCAGTCCTTGAAGGTGTAGTCCTGCCAATTGAAGATGGTGATGCACACCGACCAGTCAGACTTGTAGTGGTTCATGATGTGCCAGTTGATGCTGAGGTCGCAATTGTCACCACAAGGCATGGGGTTGGGCACGTGCCAGTGCTTGATCTATTGGAAATATGTCCTAGAGGCAGTCATAGAGATGATTATATTTTATTAGTTCATAATATTGGATAATATGTTATCCTGTTCCTTGAATGAATCATTGGTTATGAAGATTAACAAGTATGTGACTTGTTGGTGAAACTCTTAACTTATATGATGTCGTTCTAAATGAATCTCTGGTTAGATGTTAATGGTCGAAACACTATTGACTCTATCGACCAGCACATTATATTGATTGACGACCACGTTTCACCGGTCATGGGTATAGAGATATCGAATCAATAATGTGGACACATGTTAGAGAACATGGGGTTGGATTGACCCACCTTGAGACACTATTGAGATTGTTATGATTCTATGTGTCGTTAGTTGGTCTCAAGCAATGATGATGTATAATCCTTAGACCTGAGATCAGCATGGTTTCCTACATGTGTAATAGCACTCTTAGGGTTGCCAATCGCAACTCGTAACTAGGTAGTTATAAAGGTAGCTTTCGGACATGCTATGAAACGTGCCGAGGAATGTGATTGGTCGGATATGAGATTTGCCCCTCCTATCATAACAGGAGAGATGTCTTTGGGCCCCTCGTTGTGGTCGGATAAAGTAAGTACATAGCCATGCCACTAGTGGTCGAAGAGTTTGACCACGTGAAGTTATCCGACACTCGATCGAGAAAGTATTGAACAGTCCATGGATGACACAACATCTCACCTAGAGTTCAACCAGATATCGTGAGGCAAAGGGAGAATACACGATTAGGTCGCTTAGTTTAATTAGTTACTGATCGGTCGTTATGGAGATACGAGCTGGTCGAGGCGGTCGAACGTAATCACGCGAGTGGTCGTAACTCGTCGTAAGGAGTTACTGAATCGTTAAGTGACCAAATCTGAATCTGTCAGATAGAGATAGGACCTAGTCGTAAGTGATGAGGACCTGGTCGTAGATCATATTGCATTAAAGTTCGTCCGATATAATTTGTGTGTATTCGAAAATCGTTATGTCCTGCTAGGAATCGCTAACGACTAGTGGTCGAAAAGGGTTTCCGAGTCACAACCGATTACGCATGAACCTACAAGGTCACACACTTAACAGGTTGGAACAAAACATGTTCGGATAGGATCTGTCATGGGCACTATATAAGGAGGTGCATGAGGCTATTGGGAGAGGGGGTGAACATAACAGACAAGACACACGAAAGTCGTGAGTTGAGTTGTTCCACCGAAACCCTAGCTGCCATCTTCTTGAGAGCTCTACCGTGTGACTTGGTGCTAGCACACCGGTGTACGGTTGTTCCTTCCCTGGATGTGTGGACATCGTAGAGGCGCTACTGTCGTTGCTGTTGTGTTTGAGGACGATCCGCGATCTTCTTAAGGAACTGCAGAGGTTGCTAGAGGAGACGATCGACTCGCGAGGACGCTGGATGATCGACTATGACCTCTACATCGATGTACTCTACGTTGGACCAGATTGCTCCAACACTTCTTCCGCTGCTCTACGCATCCGGTGATAACGATCTATCATCATCTACTTGCTTGGCTTCCTAGTTTACGTGGTAGAAATTTTTGATTTATTGCTATCGTAGCCTACCCGTATCCCTACAGTGGTATTAGAGCCATCCTGCATAGTTTTTTATCTAGATCGGTCACATATAATTGATATGTGGTAGTAGTAGATTGGATCTATTACTGGTCGGGTCTAATAACCTAGATCAGTTCATAGAGATGGAACAATCTAGGCCCTAGCCGATAAGATCAATTGGCTTTCGGTGGTAGTAGATGGGTTTACGAAGAGGTTTGAGCTATAAGGACCAGATGTTTTATTCCACTTGTTCACAACCATACTGCATATCACTCCAACCGGTCGGAATTCCGCCATCAGAGTATGCCGCAGTATGTGGTCGTAATAAGGCAATGATCGGATTGGTTCGGAATAGGGTTAATATGATTAATCCGATGATTTCCAAGTCTCGGTTACGTGAATAAGATTCATGTCCTGGAAAAAATTTTCGAGAGTGCTGCCCCTTCGAACCCAGCCCGCTAACCGGCTAGTGGGACCACCGTGCTGGGTATTCGTTCCGCACGTATAGGTAATATGTGTTCATGTCGCCCAATAGAATTGGATTCTATGCATAACTTGTTTTTGTAGGGATTGATGTGAATAGTATGACCCATGATGTATGAGATGCATGTATGTGTGTAATATTCATGACCTGCGTGTCATGCTTATTGTAGCTCAAGACTGTCTATATTTGTATAATGGCCTCCGTGTCAACTTGTAATGCTTCTTTACTCCTTGTATTTCATTACTAGTGCTATTATTAGTAATGGCTTAGTGGGGGTACTTGGAGGAGTTGACCACTTGGAGACATGGCGAACAGGTTGCATGGCGATGGAGATCACCATGTGGAAGGGTCATACTATATCACAATGCAATTTGATTGTCTGTGAATGCCCTTATATTCATGTTTATTTATTTCTATGCATGTTATTCAAATGCTTTAAATGCTTTTAACATGGTAGAAGTAAGATTTCCTCACATAATGTTAAGTTAAATTGATGCCCTCCCAATTGGCTGCACCATCCAAAGTCACGTATTTTAATGGTAGGTCTTGCTAAAGCAGAGTACCATTAATATTCCTTGACTAGATGGGTTTGTATCGGACACTTACACGCATAGCATTGGTTTAACTTGACAAGGTCATCATAACGACTATGGACCTTGGGGCATAGGGTTGGGTGCTGGAGCATAGGGATGCTGCCCAACAACAAGAGTCATATAGGGATATGATTAGTAAAGGGTTGCTTACCAAATTCAATAATCTTCTAGCAGTGATGCCATACCAAATTCAATAATCTTCTAGCAGTGATGCCAAAGCTCACTAGTAGATTAATTGATTGTGGGTCTTGGATCACTAAAATGTCATAAGAGGGATATGGTGTTTAGTGGAAGTATACTTATTAAATTGTTTAATAGAAGTTACTTGAACATATGTCTTAGCTTTGCATATTTTATGTTGTAGATCATGGGACCAACTGTTGTACCTATATCCAGTTTTGCATTATGTTCGGTACTTGATAAGGAAAAACTGAATGGAACAAATTTTGCGGATTGGTTCCGCAACCTAAGAATTGTTCTTAGGCAAGATAAAAAGAACATGTTCTAGAGGAACCAATTCTAGATGTACCTGCTGAAAATGCTGCTGCTACTCTTAAAACAGCCTATAAAAGGGCATGTGATGAGTCCCTTGATGTTAGTTGTCTCATGCTTGCTGCTATAAACTCAGACCTTCAGAAGCAGTTTGAGAACATAGAGACCTACGATATGATTGTGGCGCTCAAAGGCATGTTTGAGACACAACCAATAACTGAGAGATATGAGATCTCAAAGAAATTGTTTAGAAGTAAGCTAGCTAAGGGGAGTTCGGTGAGCCCATATGTGATCAAAATGGATGGTTACACACAGAGCTTGGAAAAACTTGGTTTTCCACTTAGTCAAGAGTTAGCTACAGATTTGATTCTTACTTCGCTTCCTGCAAGCTATGGGCAGTTCATTCTAAACTTCCATATGAATGGCTTAGACAAGAATCTCACTTAACTGCATATGATGCTTAAGACTGTAGAGAACAATATTAAGAAAAGCAACTGTCATGTGATGATGGTGCAAAAAAGTATAAGCTTCAAGAAGAAGGCTAAGACTTGGGTCAACAGTAAAGGCAAGACTAAAGTTTCGGATGAGATCCAAACTAACAAGCCTAAGGCTAAGTCTAGCCTGACTCAAGAGAATGAATGCTTTTACTGCAAAGAACCAGGCCATTAGAAAAGGAACAGTAAGAAATACCTGGCTGATCTGAAAAAGAATGGTGGAACTAAACCTTCCACTTCGGGTATTAATGTTATAGATGTTTTTCTTGCTGACTCTTCTGTTAACTCTTGGGTATTTGATACCGGATCGGTTGCTCATATTTGCAATTCGATACAGAGTCTAACAAAGAGTAGAAGAATTGCAAGGGGCGAGATGGATCTTCGCATCGGGAATAAAGCAAGGGTTGTTGCATTAGCCATCGGGACTTTGCCATTACTTTTGCCCTCAGGATTTATTATGGAACTAAATAATTGTAATTATGTCCTAGCCATAAGTAGAAACATCATCTCTGCCTCATGTTTGATGGCAGAGGGTTATAAATTCATTATAGAGAACAATGGTTGTTCTATATTTTTGAATGAAATGTTTTATAGCTATGCTCCTGTTTTGAATGGGTTGTATATTTTAAATCTTGATGATGCACCCGTCTATAACATTAATGCAAAGTGCCTTCAACCTAATGAATTGAATTCCACTTTCATTTGGCATTGTCGTTTGAGTCACATAAGTGAGAAACGCATGAAGAAGCTCCATAATGATGGAATTCTAAACTTATTTGATTATAGGAAACTGAATGCACAAACTATTAAGAACAAGTATCCCATCCCAGTGATCGAGGATTTGCTAGATGAACTCTTTGATGCTAAAGTATTCAGCAAGCTGGATTTGAGGTCGGGGTATCACCAGATAAGGATGAACAGAGAAGATATTTGCAAAACTGCATTCAACACTTATCTAGGTCACTATGAATATCTAGTAATACCTTTTGGGCTTACTAATGCTCCAGCTACCTTCCAATGCCTTATGAATAGCATCTTTGCCCAATATTTGAGGAAATTCATTCTTGTATTCTTTGATGATATTCTTATTTATAGCAAGAATGATGAGGAACATCAAGAGCACTTGACTATTGTGTTGGGGTTGTTGAGGCAGCATTAGCTTTTTGCTAAGTTCAACAAATGTGTATTTTTAGTTTCCCAAGTGACCTATGTAGGTCATGTGATCTCCGGTGATGGGGTAGCTACAGACCTTGACAAAATCAGTACCATTGTGGATTGGCCAAAACCATGGGACATAACACAACTGAGAAGTTTCTTAGGTATGACTGGATATTATAGAAGGTTCATCAAGCATTATGGAGTCATTTGTAGACCACTATATGATATGTTGAGGAAAGAAGGATTCGATTGGAAAGATTCTCAGGATGAAGTTTTTGTGAAATTGAAACCTGCTATTACCACCACACCTATTTTGGCACTTTCGGATTTCTCTGAAAGTTTTATTCTAGAAACTGATGCAAGTGGGATTGGAATTGGTGGAGTTCTAATGCAAAGAGGGAGACCTTTGGCTTATTTCAGCAGAACCCTAGGGGTTAGGGCAGCGGCAATGTCCACTTATGATCGAGAAGCTTTGGCAATCATAGAATCACTGAAGAGATGGAGACACTATTTCTTGGGAACCCAGTTGATAATTAGGACTGGCCAGCAAAGTTTGAAATTCATGACAGAACAAAAGGTTGCTGAGGGTATCCAACACAAATTGATGTTGAGGCTATTAGAATTCGACTATACCATAGAGTATAAGAAGGGGAAGGAGAATAAAGTGGCAGATGCCTTGTCAAGGAGAGGTAATAGTGTTATGGCCATTTCAATTGCAGTACCTTCTTGGATTGAGGCAGTAACGAGCAGTTATCAAGATGATGCAAATTGTAAGGAGTTGATGGAGCAATTAACATTGGCTCCAAATGCAGATTCAGGATATACCTTGAATTCCGGAGTTTTGAGGTACAAAGGTAGAATTTATGTGGGTAAGGATCCTGAATTGAGATTAAACATTATTCATTCACTTCATATGTCTACAGTAGGAGGACATTCAGGAAGGGTGGCTACATATCAAAGAGTGAAACATTTGTTCTATTGGCCTGGCATGAAGAAGGAAATACATACCATGGTGCAAGAATGTGCAGTGTGTCAACGATCAAAGGCTGAACACTGTCACTATCCGGGTTTACTGGAACCCTTACCTATTCCTGACATGGCATGGACACATATTTCTATGGATTTCATTGTAGGTTTACCAAGCTCAAAAGGAAAGGAGGTAATATTTGTTGTAGTTGATAGATTCACAAAGTGTGCTCATTTTGTTCCACTCTCTCATCCATACTCCGTACAATCAGTAGCACAGGCATTTATTGACAACATCTTTAAATTGCATGGATTCCCTATAGCTATTGTATCTGATCGAGATAGGATATTCACTAGTAAACTTTGGCAAGAGCTGTTCAAATCCATGAAAGTACAGCTCAGATTCAGTACGGCTTACCACCCACAGATTAATGGCCAAACCGAGAGGGTAAATCAGTGTGTTGAATCATATTTGCGGCGTATGGCGATGCAAGAGCCCAAGAAATGGGTGAGTTGGTTACCTCTCGCCGAATGGTGGTACAATACAACATTCCATACAGCACTCAAATTATCTCCATTCCAAGCATTATATGGTTTCCCTCCACCATTGATTAATGAGGTGGCTATACCTGGGCCTGAAGATAATGAAGCTAGGGACTTCTTAGAAGAGAAGCAAGTCATGTTGAGGAGATTGAAGGAAAATCTAGCTCAGGCTCAAACGAGAATGAAAAAGTATGCTGATTTGAATCGAAGTGAGAGGCAGCTGACAGTAAGTGACATGGTATATATGAAAATGCAGCCTTGTCGGATTGTTGCCTTTGGTCTCAAGCAGGTTTTGAAATTAACTAGCAGATTTTATGGGCCGTTCCGAGTGATGCAAAGGGTTGGCAATGTGGCATACCGATTATAATTGCCGGAAGGAGTGGGAATACATCCTGTTTTTCATATTAGTTAGCTCAAGAAACATTGTGGGACAAGTGCCATTCCCAGTCCGGAACTACCCATGGTTGGGAAAGATGGTAAAATCAAAACCGAGCCGATAATGGTCATGGAAACCAGGGCTATGCCTAGAAATCACACTCTTGTCACCCAGTGGTTGGTGTAGTGGGCAAATCTGCCTCCAGAGAACGCGTCCTAGGAGGATGCTAGCTTCATCAAAGGTATCTTTCTGGAATTCTAGTCCCAGACTATTCGTTCTTGGTTTCCCAACGGCAGCACTTGAGGACAAGTGTGCAGCTACGGGAGAGCAATGTCAGAATCGTCTTCAGTAGCAGCAGTTCTAAGTTCAAACAGAGAGCTGATGTTTTGGAGGAAGAGGTAGTGGTGAGAGTTAAGTAGAATGAATGGCTGAGATGAGAAGATACCTTTTCAAGCTAAGATCAACGGTCAAGACTCGGCTTATTATTTACTATTTCTGTCATCTTGTTTTCCCCTTCCAGCAGCATTGTAAATGGGTTAAACCCAGCTCAATTGACTGCAAGCATCTTTACTTTTACAGCATCTCTTCTTTACAGCTTGTAAGACTATATAAGCGGAGATAAGCAATGAAAACGGCATCGAATCATTATGCCAAACAACTAGTCTTACTTTAGCTTAGAACTAGTAATACACTTTCCCCTCCACTGCTCGATTTTTCAGATTCAGTGATCGTGATCTGACACCGTGTGATGTTGCATGCCACCTGCCACGACGCCACAGCAGGGGTCGATGACATGAGCCCTATCCCATCGGGGAACTCCATGGGGCTCACGCGGATCGACTGCCCGCAACCATACTGCGGGTTGAGCTTGCCGGTGGTCCGCCAATTCTGCGGTGGGTACAGCGCAGTTCGGTTGAGGTCCGGTGGCATCTTGTACACCTACATCTGGAAGATGGCCCGCGACTTGGCCTCGTCCATGGTGGGCGGCAGCAGCATGCCGTTCTTGAAAAAGAAGCACAGGTCGCTTCTCGCAACTGTAGACCAGGGTGAAGTCAAAGTCCTTGTAGTAGCTCGCCACCGGGCTGTACACATAGGTGGGGCCTTCCTTCTTGAGCGTGTAGGCGTCGCGCATATTGTAGATGAACTCGCCGCGCTTCCACTCCCAGGTGAGGTTCCAGTTATCGAACCAGTTGATGGGGCTCCAGTTGTCGATGGTCACCTGCGCCATGTAGTTGTTGACGAACGCCTGCAGCACGTCGTAGGCAATTGTTAGGTCGCCCTTCTGCCGTGGAATGAACTGCGTGTTGTTCGCCTCCTTCGCCTTGAACTTGGGGTCCTTGACACAGCACACATAACTTGGGGTCCTTGACACAGCACACATACATCACGCTATCTGCATGCAGCCATGCACATTGCATCACACGTACGTACGCACTGCCGTGATTCAGCTTCTCTGATAGGCACAGACGGACACAACAGTTTGATCGTGTTGCTACCTTTGTGGGTGGGCGCGGGGCATTGGTAGTCGGGGTTGGCGATCTTGATGGTCTTGGGCATGGGCACGGCGGGGGGCTTGACGTCGAACTGGGTGTCGGTGATGTCGATCTGGACCTGGTTCTGTGTCATGTCGTCGGTGGTCTCGATGGAGTTGAGGAGATCGGCCAAGGGGTAGCCCGCGAAGGTGGCGCCTCCGGAGATGTTGGTGGGGAAGTCGGTGCCATCGAGGAGCACAGCCCCGCCGATGCACACGAGGATCTCCTTGTGCTGGAACCCAACGAATATCTGCCATGCCTTGTGGTCCTCCACCATGGTGTTGAGCACCGTCGCCTGCACCTTGAACGTGTACGCCTGTGTCGTCGCGTTCTTCACCCGCGGGAACTCCTTGGTACGCTCCATGATCGTGTACGTCAGGAACATGCCGTTGCACGCCTCCTGCGCCTTGAACTACGGCTTTTCCTCCTCGTCCTCGCTGCCCCTGCCGCTGCCATTATTATAATCCTACGCCTGCGCGCTGGTGACAACGGCAAGAACGACCACGGCGACCAACAAGAGCACTCTCCACCGCCACCGAGGCGGCATTTAGCGCTACCCTGATCATTTAACTCGATCGTTCTATTGCCTCTCGATCGATCCAGGAAGAATACCGCTAACCGATCGAGCTAGCTAGCGTATGAGCGAGGGATAGTTGAGGTAAGATCGAAGAGCTCGCTTGCTCGAGGGGGAGGCCGGCCAGGACTGGTGGGAAGCAAAGGCGTTCCAATAGAGGAGGAGGTGGAAGGAGGTATAATTAGGCATGCAAAATTTGTGCGAGCTCGCTAAAATTGAGGAGCTTCCCGTGTGTGTGCGCGTTGCGCTGATGGTTGCGGATGTTTGTGGTTAGGTCGCGTTGGTGCTATACGTTTGAGGAAGAAGGGGAGACCGTGTCAAATGATCGGATTTGGACACCAGGGTTGGCGTGGAATACGGCTCCCGCATCGGATGGATTTGGGTTTGCAACGGATAGGCTATGCACGCGATCGAAGGCTTTCTTCTGAATGACAACTCTTTGCAAGAAACCGCTGAAACAACTAACCTCCATAACTTCTGGCAACCAAACAAAGATTTTTTTTAAAATAATCTATTTTTTATTCAAAATACGAAATAATATCGCTTAATTTTTATTTACGAAATAATCTCGTGTACGCTCATGCGGTTGGTAGTCGGAAAATCGCCAACCGCGGTCGACACATATTGAAGTCGCCCAATGGAGCAAATGACTACAAAGTTAGTCGCCAAGCGGATGTGTGAGTTTTGGGCGTCGTCGTTGGTTGGGCGACTTAGTTCAAGTCGCCCAACCAAAGGCGCGATTTTAGCTCCATACCTAGAATTTTGCCAATCGAATTGGAACAATTGTGTTAAAATATATATTACAATTTTTAGGTATTGTATTTAGCAAATCGTATTATATGATGTTATTTTTTTTAAAAGATAACAGTGTGGTGACAACGTTGGTTGGTCTGTTTGTTATTTTCGTAGAATATGAAGGGTACGAAATTTGTCAGACTCGCAATAACATTTTTTGATCATCGTATATTGTTGTGGTGTGCTAAATTTCTATAGAATTTTGTGAGAACGATTGAGATAGTAATGAGTGGTAAGTAGAAAGGTAAGTAATATTACGATACGTGAGGGAGTCTCTCCTCGATGAAGTTATGAAGATGCTGAGAACGCTCATTCTTTCTGGGATTCCACTAGAAGAGGCATACTTGCAATATAGGCTTGCTTTGATGGCTTAGCGGAGACACGGAACGAGAAGTACGTTAAAGTCCGCAGACAGAAGCACATTACACGTTACAATTAGTTCCACAACATACTTGTTCCACAATTGCTTACAAGAACCAAAATCTTGATCAAGTACATGTTACAACATACTAGCAGTTGTAATACAAGTTCCTACGTGTCGACATGCGCCTTACAAGTTCTGACAGTGTGCCCTTCCTAGTGGCAGTGGCTGCAACGTCTACCCGCCGCTGCAGCTTCCCTTTCGTCCATATCGTTACGAATGCGACGACTCTGGCGATGGCCCTTCCCCCCTTTCAATAGGTCTAGATCCGGAATCCAAGTCCTATTTGTAGTATCCAACGTGGCGAAGTTACCCACAACCCTGAAGCCTCTTAGCTCGCCGCACCACACCTGCTACACCCTTTCCTTCATGAAGTACTCCGATACAAAGTTCAATGGGTCCATGCAGATGGTCCCACACGCGGCGAGGACATGAGAGCATGGCTTGTGAAGGAGCTTTAGCTTATTGCATGTGCAGCTAGGTTCATTCACATGGTCTCCAAGGCATACCTCATGGGTAACAAGAGACCGAGCCATCCCGAATCTGGCTCTGTCTCGGAGGATCACGTCGAATCGATGCTCCGTATTGCCCATTACGAAGACCGTGTGGGGCGAGCCTTCTCGGTCTTGGCTCGCATGTATCTTTGTAATCTTGACGATGAGGGTGTCTACGTGGGTTGGCCGCATGAAGTGCCGCATTTGCATGTCTTTCCCTGAAATATCCGATTGTACTATGCAGAAGGCCTTCGACGATGGCAACAAGAGGCTGAGAACGGAGGCACCTAATAACCCAGTTGTACACCTCTGCAAGGTTAGTGGTCATTATGCCATACCTTGCACCATCCGTGTCATGCAGTAAGGACCACTTCTCCAATGGCTCGACCTCAATCCAATGAGAGAAACACCCGATGTCCCTCGAGGTCCTCCGCGTCAAATGGGGAGGGTCGAGCTCTCGAAGTGGTGTGAGGCGCTCGGGCTGTGCCGCCCCAGGAATGAGGGGACGCTTGTTCTTCTCGACGACATGCTTCCTGGTGTGCTCGTCCAACCTCTCCCACAACGCATCAAATTTACGCTGCTGGTTCTGCATAGCAAGCCTCTTGAATAGCTTCATCAACAGTTGCTGTCTGAACTGCTTGAAGAAGTTGGCCCCTAGATGGCGAATGCACCATCTGCCTTAGGTCCGGCAGGAGCGGCTCATCGAGTCTTCTTTGAAGTTGTCGGATGGCCTTCATCATCCCGAGTGGCGATCATGGACTATGCGTACATCGGGGCCGCCTAACTTCTCCCACCTTCAGATGTTGAAGGAACCACAACCAGCTGTCGTAGTTCTCACTTTCCACGAAAGCAATGGCTAAGGGCAGAATCTGATTGTTGCCATCAACGCCAATTGCTGTCAGGATCATACCCTTGTATTTCCCAGTTAGCAATGTCCCATCCACTGATATCACGGGCAACATGTGTCTAAATGCATTGATGCAGGGACCGAATGCTAAGAAGGTCCTCTGTAATACCATAAAACCTAGCGGCGGTCTTTTGGGTGGCTGGTCCTTCACAGCAATGTATGTGCCCGGGTTCCTGTCCTGCAGCACCTTGAGCATACGAGGAAGGTTGTCGTAAGACACCTCGAAAGAATCGAACCTCCTTTTCAAAGCCTTCTGCTTAGCACGCCATGCCTTCGCGTAGTTAATCTTGTACTTGAATTTATGCTCGATAGCCACTATGATGTGCTTGGCCTCTAGGTCCGTCTTCTTCACTATCTCTCCATACATGACATTGGCTATGAAGGTGGATGTCAGGTTGCGATGCCTCGGTAAAACACTACTGAGCAAGCAGGAGTGCGGTTCCACCTTCGAGACAATCCAGTGAGTCTCGTACTTGGGTCTTCTTGCGTGCACACGCCAAGGACACCCAGCCTGCTCGCATACCACGGTGTACTGCTCCTGGCTGGATTTGAGTACACGAAACAGATGTTGCATGGATAAGGCCCACAGCTTAATGGCATCCTGCAGTGATCCCTTGTCAGCAAACATTGCACGAAGCCGAACCTCCGTCCCATTGTACTCCCACGGTGATTCGTGCTCGTCGTGCACAGCAAGACCCTCAACGTCCACCCTATTCCATCCCTGCGGGATGGGACCTTCGTCCTCCTCGGAAGAGTTATCACCGTCCTCTTCTAAAGCTTCCTCTTCCGCTCGAGCTGTCAAGTCATCAATCTCCATCTGACGTACTATGCTGTGGACATGCTCCCCTGCATCTGCCTGGGGACTGGCCTGAGCGTGCGGTGCACGATATTCTGCCTCAGCCTCCTCTTCTGCCTCCGCAACATTGGCCACCTCGTCCTCTTCTGCCTTCTGAACGTCGGCCACCTCGTCCTCTTGTGCGTCCACAACATCGGCCACCGCGTCTTCTTCATGAACCACAACCGAGCTGCTCCCACCAACCCGACGGGAGGCGTCGGAAGGGCCTGCAAGGAGTACCTTCAGACATGGCTGCACGAGTAGCACGCACTCGTAGCCACAGCGCCCTCTGACCTTCGGATATCCCTTCCATGCAACCGTCGCATCACTCGCTCAACTCCCACCGAATGTGTGTGGGAGACCTACTCAAACCCCTTGTATGACGACACTCCACACCTCGGGGTCCAAGGAGAAGCTTCGATGAGCCAGTAGAACATCTCCGATTCGGGCATTCTCCGTTCGGGTGTACCAAATCGACTTCTTTGGAAATCACTTAGGTCAACACCTTGCGGACCTTCACGAATCGTACCAACACCGTAATGCACTTTCAATCTTGTGAGCTCAGACATGACCGCAAATATTACAAGCGTTGCAACCAAAGATTTCTCGACATACATTCCCCATATCGTCGTAAACAAACAAGTAGCTATAGGTCGCCTATATTCGCCGAGAACAAGAACAAACAAGAGTATTACCTTCGTTCGTCTTTCTCTTTCACGCTCTGACTCCTCTCCTCCCGAACCGCCTCTCTCCCGAGCTCTGCTCCTCCTGTGTACCTCTCTCCCAAGCTCCTCTCCTCCTATTGTCTCCTCTCTCGAGCTCCTCTGCTTCTCCTCTCCCTACCTTCTCCCTTTTTCTCCTCTGCCGAGACAAATGGTGAAAGAAACCATGACGGATCTCGGGTTGCTTTCTATATGACCATGTAGTCGCTCAACCGTAGGACGTGCTGGACCAAGGGTTTACTGACACGTGTCCAAGTCGCCATACGGTTGGGCGACTTTGATTGAGCGCTAGCAATTCGCTCGTCTGTATGACGACTTTATCCAAGTCGCCATACCATGAAGCGACTACGTCTCGAACGTTTAAATAGCCGTTCTATTGGGCGACTTCAATATGTGTCGCACTGCGGTTGGGCGACTTTCCGGACTCGCCCAACCGCATGCAACATTTCGAGATTATTTCTGTAAATAAAAATTAAGCGGTATTATTTCTGTATTTTCGAATAAAAAATAGATTATTTTAAAATAAAATTCCCAAACAAATAGGTTTTCCATTTGCAGTCTCTGCTTCTGACCTTGCAGCCAAATGGTACAGGTCGGCAAGAATGTATGTGCCATTGGTAAACCAAACAGGTGTTGCCACCGTGTTATGTTTGGCTAAAGGCCAAACTAAATCATTGTCAAGCCCAGGTTATCTGACCAAAGCTATTGTTTGATTTCTATCAACTATATATTGGATGAATTATTTAATGTTTTTTTTTCTTCAGAATTTGATCCCATGACATCTTGTTGTATTAATTCTCAAAATGGCTGCACTGACCGATTGTCCCTCAAAAAAACAAACATGCAGCCCACCAGGCAAAGTCATATAATGTGGGCCAATAATGGGCTCTAGGCGTAGCTCATATATGTCGGCTAGTATTACCAAGCAAGCTTCCTTGGCATGACTGTGGGATACAGTTCAGTACAGCCCAGCAGGCTCCCCGAGCACCCTCTTAATAGCTGCCACCAGTTAGAAAAGGCCACACCCAACGTTAGGCCGAACATCATAGCTAGTGATAAATTCACTCAAGCACAGACTTCTGTAGAAATACGTAACATCACGACACACAAGTCAATATCCAATTCCAATTTCCAAACACACTAGGTTGATCAATGACCATTGGACCAACTAAACACTCCATTAGATGGGATCAGAGATCTCAGTACGAGTCCTAGTTTTAGGCTGCATATGGTACCAAACGTCGTTAGTAGGATGCTTTCGTTCTTGCCCGTCCAAGCAACGTATGGAGGAAACCAACTAGCTCTAGCTGTACTCCTCCGGACAACGTATTTCGCTATGGCACCTTCCTTCCTGTCACGAAGTGGATGAAAAATTCTCCGCTCTAGCTGATGATTGGATGGTTGAGATTGATTGATCTCCGATGGACGATGCGGCTGGTGCCTGGTGGCTTAGCAACATACACGAAGAGTTGAGGTTGCAACTGTAAAACTTCACTGCAGCATTACTCCAGGTGATCAGCCTCCGACGCTTAGCGAAGAATAATAAACTGCTCTCGCTAAAGTGTTCCGGGGCCTTTTCGATCCGGCAGGGCGCACCACTCGATCCGGCAGGGCGCACCTGCCGCGCCCTGCCGGCATCATGGCCGATGCTGACTGCCGAGACGAGAGCGAAACAAAAGTCCAAAACGACCGCACTTCCGCGGTCTCCCTGCGTGCCTTTGTGCCCATCATCTCCTGGCCACTTTCGACGCCGACATAGCTTTGCTCGTGCCGCTGTCACCCCCGCGCGCCCGGCGGAGAAAATAAATTATTGGCGTCACAACGCGGCGCTGGTGGTTACTGGTTAACGTGGAATATAGTGAAAAAACCGGATCGATGAGCGAACCCATTCACCGTTCACATGATCGGTTCCTGGTTCATCAGTAAAATTGATGGTTTTTTTCGATCAGATCACGGTTCAAATGTAATACTATTTTAGTATTTGCCAGCAGAATTCATTGAAAAAACTATCGATTAGTGTCATCTATCTGACAATGTAACCTAATAAAAATATTTATGCTTACTTAGACCAACAATAAATGTGTCCAAATAGCTCACTCCATCACGGGAAAGCAAGATATCGTTGGTTCAAATTCTAGCGGCTGAACCAAGCTCAATTCCGGTTTTTCCGCTTGGACAGCCGGTCCAGTCCCCTTTTTCTTACTACACGTGGAATGCATGTGTGCGTGTAAAGAGTGCCAAGGATGGAACCACGTGTGCTCAGGTTGCTCTCTCTCTCTCTAAATATATATATATATATATACACATATACATATATGTGTGTAATATATCTAGTGCTAATGGATAATTAAGTGCTAAAGTGCTAATACTAATCTTAATTGTTGGATCTAGATTGAACAGTCAAGATTAATGCGAACTTCCACCTACAAACCATTTAATCACCCTGCATACTCCCACCTCTAATATGCCTTCATTAAACACCGTGCATGCTCCCAAATCTAATGCCCTACATTAAACACTTTGCATGATCCAACGGTCAAGATTGACACTAACACCTTAGCCTTAGCACTCAATTACCCATTAATACTAAATATATTCACACAGACACACACAAGCGAGAACCACCAGAAGGGCCGGGCAATGCCGGGTCTCCTGGCCGACGGACTCCCCCCAGTGAAGGTGTGCTAAGCCCCTCCTCCCGTGCACCAAGCCCTGACTAAATTACCTCCGATTAGAGGTGGGCTAAGCTAAGGTTTTATGCTAAATATATCCATCTCTCACGATGAATGGCCTTTATCTAGGCAAAACAACAAACAAAAGACCAAGTTAATAAAGTAAGTAAATCAGCATTAAACGGTGTGATCCATTTAGTTGTCGAGAGTAGGATGCCCTAGACAGCTTGTAAATAAAGATCTTGTCTACATGCTTACGGATGGATGAGGTCAACGTATTTCGCTATGGCACCTTCCTTCCTATCACGAAGTGGATGAAAAATTCTCCGCTCTAGCTGATGATTGGATGGTTGAGATTGATTGATTTCCGATGGACGATGCAGCTGGTGCCTGGTGGCTTAGCAACATACACAAAGAGTTGAGGTTGCAACTGTAAAACTTCACTGCAGCATTACTCCAGGTGATCAGCCTCCGACGCTTAGCGAAGAATAATAAACTGCTCTCGCTAAAGCACGGAACACCCAGGGCCTTTTCGATCCGGCGGCATCATGGCCGATGCCGACTGCCGATAACCCCGCGTGTCCCCGCGTGTCCTTTGTGCCCATCGCCCTGGCCACTTTCGACGCGGACATAGCTTTGCTCGTGCCGCTGTCACCCCCGCGCGCCCGGCGGAGAAAATAAATTATTGGCGTCACAACGCGGCGCTGGTGGTTACTGGTTAACGTGGAATATAGAGCAAAAAACCGGGCGACCCGTTCACCGTTCACAGGACCGGTTCACGGTTCATCAGTCCAATCGATGGATTTTTCGGTTGAATCACGGTTCAAATGTAATACTATTTTAGTATTTGCCAGTAGAGTCAATTGAAAAATCTATCGATTAGTGTCATCTACCTGACAATATAATCTAATAAAAATACTTATGCCTACTTAGACCAATAATGAATATGTCCACATAGCTCACTCCATCGCAGAGAAACAAGATGTCGTTGGTTCAAATTCTAGCAACGGCTGGACCAAACTCAATCTAGGTTTTTCTGGTTGGACCGTCGGTCCGGTCCGGTCTTTTTACTATGCGTGGAATGCATGTGTGCGTGTAATGAGTGCCAAGAATGGAACCACGTGTGCTCAGGTTGCTCTTGAGCCTAATCCTCCGCGAATACCATTCGAACAGTGTTCACGATTTTTTATTAAATAATCTTTTTAACTATATTTATATAACCTATATATATATATATATATATATATATATATATATATATATATATATACAACATCACTAGTTATCAAACTCTTGTCACGTTATAGGATAAGTAACACAAGTTTTTTCTCACCATGATACTATATGATCGATTTTTTTCATTCGGCACAGACGAGCTAGGGGCTATAACTTTTCCTCACTATTAAACGGTCTGTTGGAATGGGTTGCTTTTAAAAATAAAGTATCGGTAGGTTAACTTTAAAATAAAAGTTAAAAAGATTATTTAATAAAAAATTCCAGTGTTCACGATCGGTATCGTCACCAATGATATGTCGCATCGACTTTAGAAGAACACCTCCACCAGCTTTCCGTTTTTTTTCTTCCCTTTTTTTTGTTTCAACTCAAAAGAAGTGTTCACTTAGGACCCTGTACTTGAGCGCATTTACATGGAACATATATAACCTTAAGCCTAGCGTGAAACTGTAAATGTATAGTGGACTAGTGAGGAATAAAATCATTCGTTTCCACTTTTGCTTTTGCTTCAACTTCAGTCTTCGCAAAGGGCTACTAACCCCATCAGCTTGTTTTAACATTAGTCAGTGAAAGACTATAACTTTACAGCATAGATGAGTTGACCGACGGCGGATTCCTGACTACAAATATAAATATGTCCTCATTTGTTAAATGAAATGTATTCAAAATAAATGCCTAAAATGGATATCGTACACGACTAACACTTTGGTTTTTAAGTGAATGCTCTAATAATTTTTAAACGTAAACACTTGAGACGGATGTATGATACTAAAACTACCAACCTATCACCATCAAATCTCTACCACAGAAAGTCAAAGGTTTAAAGGAAATAACTATCTATTGTCTTATTAAAGCAATAGAAAAATAAACCACAACGTTTGCTCTCAAGACCTAGAAATTTACACTTTAATTGATGGAAAAAGAAAAAGTTAAACAACGTTCATTGTGGTGGGTTCAAATTATAACGGACTAGATAAAAACAAAGAGTTCATGACAAGTACAATCTAAAATATTTGAAATTTGGAATAAAAATAAAATAAAATTAGCAACTTGATTTAAATCACAATTCTAAAGTAAAATCCATAAATAATTATAATTCGGATAAAAATTAAATGACAATTAGAATTTGGATTTGTATACGAATTCTAGGAAAAAATAACTAAAATTCGTAATAAAAACAAAATAAAATTTGCAATTTGATTTCCATACAATTCGTTGTAAAACCCTAAATAACTAAATTCTAGAATAAAAAAAAAAAATTGCAATTTGATTTCATATGAATTCCTATAAATCCTAAATAAATATGATTCGAATAAAAATTAAAAATTAGCAATTGGATTTGCATAAAAATTCTAACAAAAATAAATGAAATAAAAAATAAAATTAGAAATAGGATTGTCATACGAATACCATAGTAAAATGCCTCAATAAAAAATTTGAAAAAAAATAGCAATTGGATTTATATACAAACTCCAATAAAGATAATCTGGAATTTGAGGAAAATGAAATAAAAGTAGCAATTTGATTTTGGTACAATTCCATGTAGAATCTCTAAATAATTATAATTTAGAATAAAAACTAAATAAAAATAGAAATATTATTTGTATACTAATTCGAGCTAAAAAATAAAAGAAAATTTGTAATTTGATTTTTCATATGAATTCAAAGTAAAATCCCTAAATAACATAAATTTGGAATAAATTAAATAAAATTAGGAATTTGATTTGTATACAAACTCCAATAAAAATAAAAGCTATAACAAGGATGGCGCGAGTGGTGTCAGAGGAGACCACAAAAGGTGCGATAGCGTTGATCTGTTCTGCAAGATGACATTGACCCACGGGGAAATGAAGAGTCAAGGCAACGATGATGGAGATGAGGACAATGTCATGTTGCTTACTTTAGCCGTTCGACGAAGACAATATCATGCTATTCGCTAGAGTCATTGAACCATTGAAGAGAAAACCATAGTCAAAGGTGGCAAGGGTCGCGAATGACGAGTGGTGAACACCGGCATTGTTGAAGAAGTCAATAAAGAAGCTCGATGATAGGGAAGCCTTGATAAAGAGGAAATGAAGCTTTGCATTGAAAACGGGCAATGGACGATATGGATCAATCGAGTAGCTAGGAGTGTGCCATTGCTGGTGAGCAGCACGGTATTACCGGTGATGGCAAGAAGATTCTCCACATCGTTAGACGACAACTAAAGCAGACATGCTGACATCAGTGAAGATAGGAGGTCGCCATGGTTAGTGAGAAAGTCACAACATTGAGATAACCAACATCAATGAAGAGGAGCGATCGACATGGGAAAAGAGGACATCGAGGATATATAACATCATGCATGTGTATATATATGTATGTATCCATACGAATGGAAGGACGAGCGTACAAAAGCAATAGAGTAAAGAACTTGGAGTAGAGATGACACAACTATAGAGAATAGGCTCAGAGCCACCAGAGAGCATGACAGGTGTCCACGCCAGGGATTGGCGATGGTTGCACATATATGCGTGTTTGGTATCACGGTGGTCAGCATTAGGCAATAATTGGAGAGAACTAGAAGATAACTATGTGACAAAATATTGCATGGGAAGGGGTAGTAATTGAGAGAGATTGATCAAGAATTGGGTTTGTTGTTCGAGGTTAAAGAAGAAAAGATGTGGCGGCAAGAAGACATAGAAGACACATGGTTCAGTGAGATAGCCGGCGTGTGAGGGAAGATAAATTCAAGGTAAGTTGTGCCATGGTGCATTGGTGTATGCGTGAGCAAGATACTCTAATACCATATAAACTAATAAGATAATTTGCCACATACATAATCAAAATATTGCTTAGATTAAATAGAGGTACATGTGCATGCATATATTTTGAAAAAGAGTAACTAATGGAGGAAGAATAGGGGTATGCAGCTATATAAATCCATACATAATGGAGAGCAATTATGTTTCTAAGAACTCTAACAACTTGTTATGCTCAATGCTTTTCTTTCATCAAAGCTCGTACATCAATTATGTTTTTCAAGTTGTATTTTTCTTTAAGTTTCTATTGTCATTTTTAATATTTATAGTGTTTTAAAAATATAAATAGCCTATAACATACATAAATATATTCTTAAATATCTAAGTTATATCATTTATTACTATAAATTTTAAAATAAATATAGCCGCACATGTCCATGCTAGTTTACACACAATTATGAACATCTCCGAGGGACAAACCACAAAATGAGCCGTACCGATTTAGTCCGTCGCCACCTCAAGTTCGAAGCAAAGCAAATCATCAGTGACATAAATCCGAAGTAAACCATCCACCTTCCCCCTCGCCCAACCGACGCACACACGATGGCCTCGCCGGAGGTGGAGACCTCGCCGCCGTCCACCCCTACTACCGCATCCTGCCCGACTCCACAGCCAGTGGTGGCCACGCCAACCATGAGCCCCGCGCTGCTCCGCGCGGTGCGCAGCGGCGACGAGCAGCGGCTCGTGAAGGCGCTCCTCGCTGACCCGGCCGCCCCCGACCTCGAGACCACTGCCACCGCCGGAGGCAACACGATCCTCCACGTGGCGGCGTCCGGTGGCCACGCGTCACTCGTGGCGCTCCTCCTCCGCCGCGGCCCGCGCCTCCTAACCGCGCGCAACGCCGCGCTCGACACCCCGCTTCACCTCGCCGCCCGAGCCGGGGCCCACAAGATTGTCGCCGCCCTCGTCGCCTCCTCCTCCTCCTCCTCGTCCTTGCATGCCCTCACCCGCGCCACGAACAGGCGCGGCGAGACGGCACTGCACGACGCGGTGCGGGGCGGGCACGAGGCCGCGGCGCGGGCGCTGGCTGCCGCGGACCTGGGACTTGCGGGGCTGTGCGGCGGCGCAGGGGAGTCGCCGATCTACATGGCGGCGGCGACCGGGTCCCTTGGGATGGTGCGCGTTCTTATAAAGACACATAAGAAGGACGAGGAGGAGGTGCCCATTTTGTGTTCGTGCACGGGTCCGGGCGGGCGCACGGTGCTGCACGCCGCTGTCCTTACGAGCAAGGGTGAGTGCCTGACGAGTTATCGTGTTAAAGTTTCATGATTTTTGTATGTTGCTTTGCACGAGATAAATTAGTAAGCAATTGGAATGTTTAAGAATTAAGATCTAGGTGGTCAGATTTAGTTGGTTATTGTGAATTGAGGTAGTACTGCAAGAAGCTTGTTTGAAATCAGGAATATTTTCTTTGGGAATAATTGACTGGACTAATCTGTGGTTGTTGAATTGCAACCCAGTTGAAATTAGAAATAAGGATATCTTTTCTTGTAAAACAAGTAGGATGGGGTATGAATAATGATCAAGGTCTCTGTTTAATGCAATAGTTTGCGTTCACGTGATTCTGCTTTGAATTTTAGTGTAGGTTAGCTTGTGCTCTTTCGAAGAAAAAAATTGTAGATTAGCTGTACTCAGCTAAACTTGAACAGTTGAACTTACTGTGAGCTAGTGATAGTGATTTTGGGGTTGGGGTGTCTAGGTAACACCGAGCAAGTTGGTGATAGTTACATGACTGATTTGTGGTGGTGCACTGAGTGGAGGTGGGAACTTTAGTGTTTGTGGAGTTACAGGGTTTTACTCAAATGATTCCAGCCGCGTTGGATTTTGGGTGGGTACTCAACAAATGGCCAGGGTGGCTTGCTTTATAGGGATATGTGTGAAAGGATCTTATATTCTTATTGAAAAGGATATGCAAGCATGGAGGGATGTATTCTTAAATATATTGACAGATTTGATCGTGGAAATTGAATGATGGGGATTTGCGTGAGGAGTGAAGAACATGATAAAAAGAATCTGACTTGAACGTGAACTTTAGAAAAGACATAGTTGTATTGAAAATTGCACATAATAGATCTAATTTAGGTATTTAATTTCATTTTAATTAGATAATTTTACAAACTGCAATTCAAATTCAAAGTCGACTCAATATCTATAATCAAACCTCGGTGTGAATCTTGAAATATATTCTATCTATATTTGAATATGAGATATGCCTTTTTTTAAATACAAAAAATCCATATCTACTTCCATTTGGTAGCAGTCTGTGCAATATTATTTAAGCAACAATACAAACAAGGCAGAGAGGGCAATCAGCTAAATTTACATAGTTCCCTCATTGTACATTACATTACTCCAATGTCTGACCCCACCCCTATATAAATATACAATTGATGGATCTATCCAAATACTCATGTGCTTTTCTGTGGATGAAAGTGGTCCAACCAGAATATGGAAGAGTGACCAAGTAGGAGAATCTTTTATCATATAAGTCTCAAAATTCTGTTCATCAATGAAATTGACATGATAAAGTGCATTGTGAATCTTGAAGGTTCTTATTGCCTCTCATTTGTACCGAGGGGCATCTTTGATCAGTTACTTTTGCTTTGTTTGCTTCTCTCTTCTGCTTTACCAATACCAAACAATCATTACATTTTTACTTCATTTGGATTGCTATTGATATATGTTGGTTTCATGTGGACATGTATTGACTGAGAAATATGTTTCTTTTTTTCTTTTATTGAGTACATTTATTTTATCAATAGTCAATTATTGATTCTTGGAGCAGTAATGTTTAAAGTTTTAATCTTGTTTGTGTAGTTGATACATTTACTGAGTTCTTTAGAAATAGAAATGACACAGGAATTGTTGCAGTGGAACCCAACACTTGTGAAAGAGGTTGATGATTCAGGAAGTACTCCTCTTCACTATGTTGCATCTGTTGGAAACATTTCCGCACTGAAGCTGTTATTGCGA
This sequence comes from Phyllostachys edulis, assembly GCA_036346405.1. Taxonomy (NCBI): domain Eukaryota; kingdom Viridiplantae; phylum Streptophyta; class Magnoliopsida; order Poales; family Poaceae; genus Phyllostachys; species Phyllostachys edulis. The sequence goes on from CM070558.1 coordinate 46,949,474, forward strand.
TATGATACTTCTCCAGCATATGTTCCAGATTCAAATGGCTTATTTCCTGTACATGTTGCTGCCAAAATGGGATATGGTCAACTGATCTATGAACTCTCCAAACACTGTCCAGATTGTGATGAAATGCTTGACAGTAAAGGAAAAAATTTCCTACATATTGCTGTTGAGCATAAGAAATGGAAAGTTGTTTGGCATTTCTGTGGTTCCCCAGAACTCGAAAGAATGGTGAATGCCATGGATTATGAAGGGAATACAGCCCTGCATCTTGCAGTTAAGAATGCAGACCAGATGATAGTGAGCCTTCTGATGGCAAATAAAGGTGTACTGCCAAATATAGTGAACAACCAGGGGCTCACTGCCTTAGATCTTGCGGTACTGGCAACTGACAAAGGAATTAGTTATACACTGGTAAACTTCTTTAGCTTACCACTCTATTCTTCTTTGCACATTCTAATGCATATTCTTGTTTGGCTGCAAAATCGTTCCAATTTTCAGCTTGTATCCTTTGCTTCTCTGAAATGTTGATTTCTTCTGGTAGAATCCACAGGTCATTATACTTCGCTGTTTGGCTTGGACAGGAGCTGTCCTTAGTCCCCGTCGCCTGGACCATTTCATAGACGAGTTTAACATTGGGAAAACTTCTGGAAATGAGCTAAAGAAATTTACCAACATTTCGCAGAATTTAGTTGTTGGCTCCGTGCTTATCTCAACAGTCACATTTGCTGCAGTATTCACTCTGCCCGGTGGTTACATATCCGATGGTTATCCACATGCTGGTGCACCAATTTTGTCACACAGATATACCTTCAAGGCATTTGTGATGGCGAACACTCTTGCATTTGTTGGCTCCACGTTGTCCACTATTTGGCTCACTTATGCTGGTTCAGAACATGTTCATCCACTTCTTCGTGCAGTCTATATGTTCCTCTCTGTAATTTCGATGGAGCAGGCGACACGAAGTATGGTTGCAGCATTCGCATTGGGAGCATATGTTGTTTTGAGCCCAGTTAGTGAGAGGATTGCCATTGTGGTATGCCTGTCTACCTTCACTACCCTATTGCTTCGCAATCCATCTCATTGGCAACTAGGTTTCCTTTTCATGCCGATAAAAAGAAGATTGGGGTGGAGAGGAGTTTTTAAAACCCACTTGCCTCAACAAACAAGGAGCCGTCTTACAGTAGGTGTTGGCTCCAACTTCGCATGTTTAATCTTTTGGAGAATGCTTGGTATGCTATCTACATACAGCTTTATCGTTCTGTTAGCATTGCTATGAACTACAATGGGTGTGCCTCAGTGTAACAACCACATACGTTCAAAGAATTTCATGTTGCGTATAAAAGTTCTTCAAGTTGCTTGATGTTGTGATTGACTTTTTTTTTGTCCTCACTGTGATTTCAATATTATTTTTTTAAACATGCACTTCATATTTCCAGTTTTCCCTTGCATTCATTTGGCATTGTGAAATTGAGGAAGACTGTGTGCCCTTGTAACGCCCCCAAATTCGGGGATCGTTAAACTCTCCACAACCGTCTAGGATGTGCAGTTGCGAAGTAAGCAATGTCTCAAGCAAACTTTCGATTACAATAAAGCCAACATTTTATTACATAAGATTAAGGCTTAACAGCCAGTTTTAACCTGACACGGGCATCCAAGCCCAAATTTAATATAATACAAGACAAAAGAACTTTAAACTACAGGCATACTTGAGCGCTGTCGAGACCTAATAACAGTAGTCGTTGCCATCCGTGAGTCTACCAAAATCCTGTTCATTAAGATCATCTGCATTTTCCCTGGTTTCTTCTGTAGATTGTTTGCAGATTATGCAAGAATGAGTACAACTTTCGTACTCAACAAGCTACATGAAAAAGCTAAACAATTACATGTAAGGAGTTCAAAGGATGGTTAGGGTTTATCTTAACAGGCATATTTGGATGCAATTTGCAGTTAAAGCAGTTTACAATTAAAACAGTAAAACAATAATAAATAATAACATCAGGGGCTTCTCAACAAACTCAATTACCAACTTACCATCTCAAAACTCTACTTATGCCTCATGTACTGGAATCACCCATTAACACAGCTTCATTAACCGGAAGCACGGTGTATTTGAATACCTTTTATACACTCTACTGAGTTGCCTAACTTTACACACAAGATATCTCATGCTCATCTTTGTTAGTACATAGACACGCAATATGTTAGCGTCTTGATCGAAATGAGATAACAAAGCCTTTTCACTTGCTCAACCTTTCTAGTCTCTACCCTAGAGGTATTACTCCATCTGACCCTCGGAGACCACCGACCAACAGTGGAATGCGTACTCCGAGGCTGATGGGTCCATACTGTTGTGTGTAGACTACCGAGTGTCCCTTCAGGCCCACTCCTATCACACCCCAATTCCGCAACTACTCTATCACACAAGAGTAGTTACCTTTCCAGTAGATATTCAATCGGATGAGCAGTGTACTTGGCCAGGGAGTAATGACCACGCTTGTGGTTGAGCGATTTTCTGTGTCGGTCACTTAGCACAAGGTTCTTGTCCTTACTTGTCATCCAGTGAGGCAATGGCCCAACACCAACTCGTGGTTGTCCACCTCTAGATCTCACTGATGACTCACTTTTAACCCAAGTCTATTGAGTTGTCCAACTTGTTGGACATAACCCTCAACTCTCCACCAAAACCATTGGCGAACTGCCAATACTACTTTTGATTGATAAACACAATTGTGTGACAAAGCTACTTATATAGCTAATATTTTATGTAAACTTGTCAAGGTGAATATAGCCCAAGTATTAGGTGGGTTTGTATGTGGGGTAATAGGATTTATCTAATTATCATGGCATTCAAAAGTATTATTTCGATATTTAAAATACTTGGCACAAATACAATAATGAAAATAATAATAAATATATGAAATGTTGGTTCAAAATGATCAAGGAATGCGACTTGCCTTCTTGCATAACATCTTCTAAATTCTGGTCTTGACCAGCGTCTTCTGGAGTCTAGTCGTCAAGATCGTGACCTAACGAGAAGCAATGCAATAAAATAAACAAAGTAAAATCCGGCTCGACAAGGAATGAGTTGGGAACAACATGCAAGTAAATAAAACCAGAAAAGAAACTTAAAGGAAGGTGTTGTGGGATGGTGGGGATTTATCTGGTGCTTGATTGGACTGGACGGAGTTTGAGATTCGGATCCAAGTACAACAAAAATATTGCAAAGGAATAATGAATACTATGGAAAGGTGAAAAGTTCTATTGTGAGCTTGATATAGCGGATCAGAGTCAAGATTAGGCTTTCTGGGCTCGAGAAAGTCAGAATGGGTATGAATTGTCAATTTAGGGTTTCAGGCGAAAACAGGGTCAGATAGTGAATAGTGCTAAATTACTATTCACAACTGAACAGGGATTAGTGAATAGGATTCACTGATTTGGTTAATGAACAGTAAAACATGGTTTACTGTGCATTTACTGGATTTAGGAACAGTAATTATTTTACTGTGCTATGAACAGTGTTGGGTTAAAAACTAGAATGAGCGATTAATAGACATTGCGCGATCTTTGAGCCACGGCATTTTGAGTTGAGCCCAAACGGCGAAACGACCCACGGCCCATTTGCGCGCAGCCTCAAAGGCCTTCGGGGCACTGGCCAAAGGCCATAGCGCCCCTCGGTGCTATGCTGCAGCGGATAGAACGTCGCGCGCTGAACCGGCGCACGGCGGCGGCGACGGCGGCGAAAGGAAAGATGGCGTGAGGAAGGGCTCCGCCCAGGTAGGTGCCTCATCCTCTTGGATTTTTGAGCGGGTGGGTTTTGGAGTTGGTTTCTTGGGGTGGTGGCGGCGGTGAGTGAGAGGGCGGTGCCGGTGAGGATCCGCGGATCTGAGGCTGAGAGGTGGGGAAGGATTTGGGGGGTAAGGGGGTGTTTGGGTGGGAGGGATTTGAACAGGGAGGGTGGATTTGGTCTTACGGGGAAGGGAACCGAGGCGGCGGCGGCACTTGCCAGCTCTGGGGACGAAGGTGGGTGGGGGAGGGGGAAGGTTTGGTGCGGGTGTTGAAGGCCGGGTGGGGGCGGCTTTTATAGCCCCTGGAGAGGCGGTGGGAGCAGTCCGCCGCATAGGACGGCGGCGACGTGGGTGGTGGAGCGGATCTGGCACTAGGCAGGGGTGAGGTGGGGGTATGGGCGTGTGCGTGGGCGGCGCCGCAGTGGCCTGGCTCCCTCACTGGAGCTGGGCGGGAGGTGGCACGGCGGGGTCGCGGGTTGCGGTGCGGTATGGCGAGCGGCGAGGGCGGCGGCTTGTGGCGCGTGCGCATTGAAGGCGCGGGAGGGGAGGTGGCCCGGTTCTCCCACTGGAGCGAAGCCGGGAGGTGGCGCGGTGGTGATGGAACGCGGACGGCGCAGCGTGGGCTGCAGATCGGGGCAGGCGCCGCATTGAAGGCAGAGAGAGAGGTGGCGCAGCGAGGTGGCGGTGCACTAGTGTGGCTTTGGCACGGAGCAGCGGCCAGGAGCGGTGGCGGTGGCGTCTCCCATGGCGACGCGCGGCTTGGCAACAGGAGTGAAGGCGGCTCGGGCCACTGTTGGTGATATGCCCTAGAAGCAATCATAGAGATGATTGTATCACTTCTATGTTTATGAGTTATTGAATAATGTTATTCTGTTCCTTTGATGAATCACTGGTTATAAGATTAACAAGTATGTGATTTTTTGGTGAAGCTCTTTAAACTTATATGATGTCATTCTAAAAGTATCCCTGGTCGGATGTCACTGGTCGGAACACTAGTGACTTATCGACCGGCACATGTATTGATTTACGACCATGTTTCACTGGTCATGGATATTGGGATATCGAATCAATAATGTGAACACATGTTAGAGAACATGGGGTTGGATTGACCCACCTTGAGACACTGTTAGATTGTTATGATTTTATGTGTCGTCAGTTGGTCTCAAGCAATGATGATGTATAATCCTTAGACCTGAGATCAGCATGGTTTCCTACATGTGTAATAATGCACTTAGGGGTTGCCAAACGCTACTCCGTAATTGGGTAGTTATAAACGTAGCTTTTGGGTATTCTATGAAACATGCGGAGGAATGTGATTGGTCGGATATGGGATTTACCCCTCCTAACATAATAGGAGAGATATCTCTGGGCCCCTCGATGTGGTTAAATAAAGAAAGTGCATGGCCATGCCACTAGTGATCGAATTGTTCGACAACATAAAGTTATCTGACACTTGATCGAAAAAGTATTGAACAGTCCATGGATGACATAATATCTCACCTGGAGTGCAACCAGATATCATGAGGCAAAGGGAGAATACATGAGAAGGTCTTTCAGTTTAATCAGATACGGACTAGTCGTATGGAGATACGAGCTGGTCATAGGCTGGTTGAACATGATCGTTTACTGATCGTGAACTGGTCGTAAGGAGTTACGGACTGGTCATGACAATATATGAACTAGTCATATAGGGATACAAACTGGTCGTAAGTGATAAGGACCTACTTGTAGATCGTATTGCATTAATGTTCGTTCGATATAATTCGTGTGTATTCGGGAATCGTTATGTCCTGCTAGGAGCCGCTAATGACTCATGATCGAAAAAGAGTTTCTGAGTCACAACTGATTACGCATGAACCTAATAGGTCACACACTTAACGGGTTGGAACAAATGTGTTCAGATAGGATCCGTCATGGGCACTTTATAAGGAGATGCTTGAGGCTATTGGGTAGCCGCGTTATATAGTAGTATGTGCTCATGTCGCCCGATAGAATTGGATTTTACGCATAACTCGTTTTTGTAGGGATTGATGTGAATAGTATGGCCCATTGTGTATGTGATGCATGAATGGATTCCACATGGCCTGCGTGTCATGTTGTGTGATAGCCATCTAGCTACATATTATTGTATAACGGTTTGCGTGCTGACATGTGATGCTTGATATTCTTGTATGTAATTCATTACTAGCTTTTAGGAGTAATTGCTTAGTAGATGATTGCGGTCGGAGATTTCAAGCATGATGGTGAAAGGATATGAAGCATAGAGATGGAGATCGTCATGATAAGGGCCATACTATTTCACAGTTTAATTTGATTATCTGTGAATGTTTATTCTGCCATGCACTACTACAGAAGCCACATCACGCAGCGGTTCGGAATCGTTATCACGCATTTTACGAACCGCCTATATTTGTTGGTCTGTGATAACAGGTTATCACGACGGTAAAACCGCTCGTGATCGCAATATCACGAGCGGTTTTTATTAAAACCGCAGGAAGTCTAATATCAGACGGTTTCCACTAAAACCGTCGTGATCCGTGAATATCATAGACGGTTTTAAACAAAACCGTCAGGATCCGTAATATCACGCACGCGGTTTTCACTACAAACCGTGCGTGATATTCACGGATCACGCACGGTTTCTAGTGAAACCGTCGTGATATTCACGATCACGACGGTTTTAGTGGAAACCGCTCGTGATACTTTGTTTCACGACGGTTTTATGAAAAAACGTCTGTGATAGCTCATACCCTCAACACATTTTTTTGTTTTTACGCTAGCCTTAGGAATTGCTAGCCATGCCCTCTGAAAACAAGCATGCACAAAAACAGATTCAAGCATGCACAAAACAGATTCATCGAGATAATCAATTGTTGACAACTCAAAGTGGTCATTACTCAAAATAAATTACAAAAGATCGCATTTGTTCAAGTATTGTCGCTATAGTTACAACTAGATTACAATTGTTTGTGTTGAGAGGTTTCGGCGGGGTGATGCTCTGGGTTGGCGACAGAGTGAAACTCTCCGTTGTCGTTAATGATTTCTGAGTTGATAAAGGCGCAGAGCTTCCCTCGAATGTCCTTGGTCTCTTCCACAACGAGTCCATCACATTGTAAATTCAAGGCCTGTCGCTAGCAAGAGTAAAGTAGTAAGATATATATATTTAAATTTATAATTAGGAAATAATTATTTGAGATTGACAAACCTCGTGATCCTTCTTCCTAGTCAGTAAGGATTAGCTACATATGATAGCAGATGTAGATTGCATATAACTCATCATCTTTTGTCTTGACGACCTTTGCAAAAATAGAATTACATATATAGGTATAGTCGGTTCGAGACGCGTTATTATGAAGTATGATATAGGATTATCGTGTTGTAGCGCGTACCGGAAAATCCATCCTGTGTGTTAGTTGGGCGCTCTTTCCATTGTATATTCCTTTGTTGGCAAGATAATCGATGAACGACCTACATGATTCAAAAAGTTATCCTCGGCCATTTCAAGCGAATGAAGACTACAATAGAGTTATGTAAGGAGGAAATGAGCATACCTCTCAGTATTCCTCTTAGAACGCTGAAGTCGTGCTTGTTGCGGTTTAGGGAATCAAGGTATATCACATGGTTCCTCTTGGGTATAATAACTAAAAGGATCTAGTGGTACCTACTCATGTATGTCGATATAGTCATTAAACCTAAGTTCGTCTTTGCGATAAAGTACAAATAAAATTTGTATAGCAAGTAGTGACACTTACCCCACGGTTGTAGGGCACCACTATGTACTTCATGTTCGCTCCGACGAAGCAATGACCTCGTTATGTATTTCTCGACGAAGGATGAGTCTTCTTGGATGGTTTGCAACGATACCACATGTGGGTCGAGAAACCCACCGGTTCTTTCCATTCCGGACATTTTTCAAAGATATATCTATACATAAGCAATGAGTTGTGATATTTATCGGTATTACATGAATGTAGAACTTGATTATGCGCACTTACGATGTCCAACATCGAGAAGCGAGGCGTCGAGGCCAACAAGGTTGAATAGGTCATATAAGTCGTTGAAGCCCACGACGGCACCTCGTCTAGTTGAAGAAATGCTTCTCCTCGTGTCGACGGTGATTCGATGATCGCACCCGCCTTTTGGGTCTTCTCCAAGTACCGTGCATGCAAAGGCCGACAAGCATATCCAGTGTGCATTATCGCATCGAAGCACAACGGTTTTCCGATGATGTACTTCCCGGGTATCGCGGACTTCTCGGACTTCTCGGACTTGGGAGGCGCCTTAACGTTCGTCGATTTCGATTTGGCCTTAGCGATTGGCGGCGTCTTCTTGTGAGAGCGACTTCGGGAACCGATCTGGCGCACGCTTTTGTTTCTTCGGCGTCTTCTCCACGGGGATCGAAGAGGTGGCCTTCGAGGCGAAACATGAGGTGGAGTCATCGAGGGTCCGTTGGAGAGGAATGGTCGTGTCAGATTGCGGCACTATTGGGTCCAGGACGATGTCCTTCTTAGGCCACTGGATAAAAGAGTGGACGGAATCCCCTAGTGTTATGATCTCTTCGTTCGGGCAAATCTTCAGCGGGATGGCTCGAAAATTGACATGTACCATATCCACCTGGACCCTGGTGTAACCCTTCGCCAGCTGGGCACCGTACTGTACTATCCCTTCCTCGTATGGATACACCATCCCCTGTGCAGCCTCAATAGAAAGAGACCCATCCATCCTCACTTGGAGCTTGCAGGGCGTCGGCTCCTACAAAACGATACGCAATTAGCTAAGGCGTCCTATAGGTCTATCTTTGGTGCATTCTATAGATGTACGTTACCTTGATGTCGTCTATCGGTAATCGGACGTCGTCATGTTCAGAATTATACGCAGACGCAACGCTACTCCGACGTCGAGGAGGACTGCCTCCCGAATTAACGGACGGCCATGCACCACCAGCTCAGAGTAGATCCATTTGACCGCAATGTCTTTGTCTTTTCTTCAAATTTGTTAGTAATCATCTGTACTAATCGGTCGTCGTGCTCGGCCTTGGATCTCTTCCTACTCCTATACGTGTAGTAGTCGTCCGCGAATCCATGACTCCAAGGTACGTTAACCCCAAGGCCTCGCGTGCGACCCGGGTGCTCCTTGTTTCCCAAGGTCAGAATAGTATATCCTTCTCCCTGTCGTGCATGGAAGGAGCCTTGGGAAGCTTGGGCAATCAAGTCACGCTACAAGAGGTCATCATGTTATTATAGACACTATGAAGTTATGGACTTATTAACTAGGTAGTTCGACATATTTACCACACGTTGGGACACTTCCTGGTCTGCCGGATTTGTGAAAGAGATTCTGCCCGAAGACGAGACTTTTGCCCTCGCTTTTAACTAGCTTAGGGAACGCGGGTCTGTGACATCAGGAAACGGGTTCTCCTCCTCCGCAATTCCATTCTCAGATTTACCCGCTGCACTCAGCCGGTGCCGAAGTCTGTCTTGGTGAGTGTTTCGATGTCCGAGAGCTTTGTGCGCCGCACTTTGCTCCTTAAATTCGACCGTCGCTTTCATAGCCACAAAGGTGTCCCATGCTTCCCGTCAAGAATCTATATTTGCTTGCGAAGGCGTCGACCTGTTCACGTGCCGTGACAAGAATGCTCTTGAATGTCCTCCATGATTTATCCATCGTGAGCATCGCCGTCCGCTGCACGCGTGCCACGTGTGCTTCTAGAATAGTGAACTTCTCTCGAAAGTTCATCCCACGCCGCCTTCGCTTCTTTTCGTCGAGTCCTTGCACCTTGGTGTGGTGATGGGGACCCGCTCCTTCCAAGTATCCCGCAGATGGTCCGAATCTCGCCACGATCTCTTGGGACTCGGAGGGACCCCAAAGTCACCGACCTCGTGATGACCCGATCGGCCGTGAGGCATTTTCGATTGTTCTCTGCCATCTCGCTTCGTGTCATTATCGCCGACGGTGACGGTGGCCTCGTCGGCGCCTCTTCCATCTCGCGACGTCGGTGACGGCGCTCGCTCGGCGCCTCTTCCATCTACTGGCGTCGGTGACGGGCGGCGAAGATTTTGCCTCTCCGCCATCTCGCTTACTTGCTATCTATATAAGTTACATATGCCGTGGAGGATTGGCATGAAGCAAAGGTACACTCAAGTGTGTCAGATGGACGAAGAAAATGCTAAGCAAAGGTTTAATGCTTCATGTACGTAAGACTAGCCTTTAATGAAGACATAGAAACAAAATAGAATCAAGTAAAACGATCGACGAAGGAAATGCTAAGCAAAGGTTTAATCCTCTAGGGCTCGCCGCCTCCTGCTCCTATTCTAACACTCCTTAATCCACCGCTTCTCTTGTGATCTTTGTATAGATAGAAACTAGTGATACAAATCTTTTGCAGAGCCTACTTCATCGAGCCCGACACCTTTGGAGTGTACCATTTGTTTCATGCCGTGGAGGATTGGCATGAAGCAAAGGTACACTCAAGTGTGTTAGGATCGACGAAGAAAGTGCTAAGCAAATGTTTAATGCTTCATGTACGTAAGACTAGCCTTTAATGAAGACATAGAAACAAAATAGAATCAAGTAAACGATCGATTTAAGGAAATGCTAAACAAAATTAATTAGCATTAAAGCATAATTCCTAAAGAATTTAACACTCCTTAATCCACCAAACTTTCTAAGGAAATGCAAAGGAATCACAGACGGTTCTTAATAAGAACCGCTCGATTAAACTCTCACTAATAAAAGGTTTAGAGATTAATAGTGCATGACACTATTCCAACATATTGATTGATGATATTATGCGCTCTCGTAAGGAGAGTAGCTAAAGAACAAGTCTTTGCCATCTCAATCCTATTGTCTATACTCTTCATTAAATGAATATGATAATATAAATTTAAACTATGAGCTCTAAACAATACTTTGCTTAACTGTCAAATGATCTCAACTGTTAATCTAAAAGATTAAACTTCCATCAAACAGAGGTTGACTATAGAGATCAAGATGGCAAATGAAAAGTTGAATGAGCTTATACAGACTACTAGAAGAATCACAAACTAGTCAAGAGATTACCAACGAAAACCGAATACTCTCAATAGAACCGAACATGAAGAATCGTAATAACTAGCTTTCAACCGAAAGTAACCAATTAACGATACATCATATTGACGAGAGCAAGTAATACAATAGAGCTCAAGTATGAACTAACTATCACATTCAATCTCAAAGATAAGATGAGTTCATCACAGAGCATGTCAACAAAGCTCATCGATCAATTTGCAATATCTTCAAGATTAGATTCAAATCGAAACTAATACGTATCAAGGTATCAACTAGCATCAATAATATATATATATATATATATATATATATATATATATATATATATATATATATATATATATATATATATATATATATATATATATATATATATGCAAAGATCAACCGAATCGCCACAGAGAGAGCAATACTCACGGAGAGGATGCCGACAAGAACTCACGGTACGTACGTAGACACTATTCCAACATATTGATTGATGATATTATGTGCTCGTAAGGAGAGTAGCTAAAGAACAAGTCTTTGCCATCTCAATCCTATTGTCTATACTCTTCATTAAATGAATATGATAATATAAATTCAAACTATGAGCTCTAAACAATACTTTGCTTAATGTCAAATGATCTCAACTGTTAATCTAAAAGCAGATTAAACCTCCATCAAACAGAGGTTGACTACGAGAGATCAAGATGGCAAATGAAAAGTTGAATGAGCTCATATGAGACTACTAGAAGAATCACAAACTAGTCAATAGAACTGATCAATTTGCAATAGAACTATGAGCTCAACCGAAAGTAACCAATTAACAAGACATCATATTGATGAGAGTAAGTAATACAATAGAGCTCAAGTATGAACTAACTATCACATTCAATCTCAGTATAAGACAGAGTTCATCACAGAGCATGTCAACAAAGCCCACTGATCAATTTGCAACAGAACTATGAGCTCAACCGAAAGTAACCAATTAACAGTACATCATATTGACAGTAGCAAGTAATACAATAGAGCTCAAGTATGAACTAACTATCACATTCAATCTCAGTATAAGACAGAGTTCATCACAGAGCATGTCAACAAAGCCCACTGATCAATTTGCAACATCTTCAGTATTAGATTCAGAAATCAGAACTAATACAGATCAAGGTATCAACTAGCACTGCAAATATATATATGCAAAGATCAACCGAACTGCCACAGAGGACCAATACTCACAAAGAGGATGCCGCACAAGAACTCACGGTGCAAGGAGGAGGCCGGTGCAGGGAGGAGGCCGACGCGGGGAGGAGGGAGGTGGGGAGGAGGTCGACACGGGGAGGAGGACGGCGCGGGGAGAAGGCCGGTGCAGAGGGAGGAGGCCGACACGGGAGGAGGACGATCGAGGAGAAGGCTGTCAGAGGGAGGAGGCCGACACGGGAGGAGGACGGCGATTGCCGAGGTCGGAGGCGGCGACATCGGGGCTACTGACCGGGAGGTGAACGGGCGTCGAGGTCGGGCACCGAGGTCGGGAGCGGCGGCACCGAGGTCGAAAGCGCCGAGGTCAGGGGCGCCAAGGTCGGGCGGCGGCGCCGAGGTCGTGGTCGGCGGTGAACCAGGCAGCCCTAAACCCTAGAGGAGGCGAACGCAGCGCGAGAGCCTAAGGGCGGGGAGGAAGTGACAAGTGAGAGCAAAACCCAGCGATTCCGGCCTTATAAAAGTATATCACGACGGTTCTATTGAAGAACCGTGCAGGATAAGAATATCACTGACGGTTCCTTAATAGAACCGTCGTGATATTCATATCACGACGGTTCTCTAATAGAACCATCTATGATATTTAATATCACGAGCGGTTGTATTCTAAAACCGCTCTGTGATAGCTGACAAAGCCTAATGACAATGTGTGATATCCTGACAAAACCTGATGACAATGTGTGATATCCTGACAAAACCTAGCGAACCTGGTGACAAGTATGATGACAATCATGACAAGTCCATATGAATTCGAACCTGGTGACAAGTATGATGACAAGTTCATAACACATTTGACTTCAAAATTTCATATCTAATTCAACTCAACTCCAAATCAAGTGAAACCAATTTTGATACTCCACATTACAATGAACGTCCACATTGACATCAATATCAAATATGACAAGTCCATAACACATCAACACATGACAATTTCATGTTGACATCAAAATATATGAGAGATTACAAGTCCATAACACATGATGTTATGGAATAAATTAATTACATTGGAGTAAATTCTTAATTAAAATATAGGCCTTCCTGATGATCGACGCGCATATAGCTAGCTTCCTCACTGGGTTCTTCCTCGAGCCTAATGCCGCTTCGAAAGGAGGCAACTCGTTAAATTGATTGTATTCTTCCTCGTCCACTACATTCTCAACTCCTACAATCCTCCTTTTTTCCATGAAGAACTATGTGGCGCTTCTTATTTGCGGGTTGGTTACATAGAAGACTTGAACAACTTGGTTAGCCAAGACGAATGGTTCGCCTTTGTATCCCACACGCTCGAGGTCCACGGTAGTGATCTTTGTACTTGTCGACCTTCACCGTGGAGATGGACCCAACGGCACCGAAATAGGGGGATCTTGAAAAGCACGAGTCGAGCTCCCATATCTCCTCTATTTGCCCATAGTAGGAACTCCTCACCCCATCGGTCTTGAATGCATCTATCACGGACACCGCCGTTCTAGATTGTGCTTTTCCTATCCCGAGCTGCCGTATAAAATGTGTACCCATTTATGTCGTATTCTTGCCATGCGACAATTGTAAATTGTGGCCCTCGTGCCAACCATAGCAGCATATCATCACTTGATGACCTCCCAGTGATTCACACCTTTAACCATTCGTTGAACCGACGGTTGTGCTCTCTCGTGATCCAAACCTCCGATCGGTCTGGATTTTGTTGGCGTACCATGTCTTTGTGCTCGTCGATGTACGGAGACACTTGGGTCATGTGTTGCAAGACCGTGAAATGGGCTTGAGCGTACGTATCCAGATCGGGAGTGATTGATTTCCTTCCGATGGTCCCGATACCATCCAGTCTCCCCTCATGGCGAGATAGAGGCACACCTATCGGTTCCACTCGAGCCATGTAGTCGACGCAGAACTCAATAACCTCTTCGGTTGCATAACCTTCGATGATCTTGCTCTCCGGTCGAGATCGATTCCGTCGTGGGACTTGAGAATTCCCATGTACCTCTCGAACGGGTACATATGATGCAAGAACACAGGTCAAGATATCTTTATCTCTTTCACAAGGTGAACAATGAGATGGACCATGATATCAAAAATGACGGAGGGAAATACATCTCAAGATGACATAGAGTCGTCACCACCTCGACTGCAGAGCATCTAGTCCTTGGGGATCAATGATCTTCGAGCAATTGAGTTGAAAAATAACACACCTCAAGATTACCACTCGGACCTTGTTCGGCAAGATACTTCTAATTGCAACAGGAAGCATTTGTGTCGTCAGGACATGACAATCATGAGACTTCATACCAATTAATTTCAAATCTTGCATAGAAACAAGGTTCTTAATGTTAGCGGAGTAACCAGATGGGACTTTCACACCATGCAAGCTCTGGCACAGTTCATTTCTCTCGGCCTTGGACAGAGTGTAGCAACATGAGGGAATGTACGTTCGTCCTGTATCAGTCTCTTCCGGTGCTAACTCGGTCCTTATGTTCATATCAACCAAGTCACGTCGTGGGTTAACACCATCCTTTGTTTTGCCACTAATGTTCAGCAAGAGACCAATCAAGCTATCACATACATTCTTCTCTACGTGCATGACGTCGATGTAGTGGCGAACTTCTAAGTGCTCCCAATAAGGCAAGTCCCAAAAATTGACCGCTTCTTCCGGATGTTCTTCTCACGAGTTCTTAATTTACATCCTTCCCAAGCACAACATCGATATCCTTAACCATATCATAGACCTCTTTCCTCTAAAAGCCCTTGGAGCCGAATCGTTCTCCTTATTTCCATCGAATTGTTTTTTCATCTTGCGGTATGGGTGACTCACGAAGGAACCTACGGTGGCCTATATACACGCTTATGCTGAGTTGTTCAACCATACACTCTCCGTAGCATCTAAGCGGTCTTGAGACGAGGCTTTGGCTCCTTTTGTCTTGTCTTGAAGTTACCAAGGGTAGGAAAATCATTGATGGTGCGAGAATAACATGGCGTGTAAAGTGAAGTTTTCGCGTTTACGCATCCCATACCTGTACCCTTCGCTCCACAATGTCACAAGATCTTCCAAAGAATGATGCTAGGTACACATCAATATCATTCCCAAAGTTGCTTTGGCCCTTGGATAAGTAGTGACATGTAACATCCCAATTTTCGAGCTTTTAAAAACCATTTGAATAGTTAGTAGGGAGAAAATTCACATTTGGATTTATTTGAATTTAATTCAAAAGCTTAATATTGGACTTTGAGTAACAAAACAATTTAATATGACTAAAGTCAACATGAACAATAGTCAAAACTATTTTATTTGGATTCCTTGTGCTTGGATATATTTTCTAGAATTTTTTCAAGTTCATTTGCTAATTTCTATTGCCATTTGGAATTTCTTGTACTTTCTTTAAAAAGAAAAAGCTATTTAAATCTCCCAATAGTGTTCGGGCCGAATCTCTTGACCCATCATCCTTCACATGAGGCCCATTCTGGCCCAATTTCATGTGAGGGCGCAGCGCAGTTCCTCTCTCTCTCGTCTTGGCCCTTTGTCGGCCTACCTCACTCATGCAGATTGGTCACGCGACTTACCGAGCCCCACCACGACAAGCGGAGACCCACCTCACATTGTTTTCGCCTCGATTCCACGGGAGTCATTTGCACCGCCACAGGCGTTTTTGGCGTCCGCGCCTGACTCTCCCGAGCCGCCATATTTAAGGAGAGGCCACCCTCGACGCCTCACCCCAACCCTAGCCGCCTCCTCACTGCCAACCCTAGCCGCCACTAGAGCTCGGAGATCCAATCTCGCGCACGCAACTCCGTGGCGATTCCGCCGCAGACCAGAGCCGCCGAGCCTCGTCACCTACACCTCCAAAGATCGCAAGAGCGAGGCTTCCTCTGGTCACCTTCGTTTAGCCGAGCACTGGTTCAGCACGTCGCTGCCGAGCCCGAAGCCTCTCGCCGCTCCAACCGCCACGGCCGCCATGCTTGTCCTCAAGCACCGTGGCGCCTTGTTGTGAGCCTCGTTACACCTCTACCTTCTGTACTCACCCGCCGCGGTGAGATGCCGCCATTCGCCGTGCGTTGGGATCCGGCGCCACCGTCCGCCCACGCGTCGGCGTCCACCTCAACGCCTCTAGCCTCGGTGGCGCGAACGCGTCACCACGTGGCGCCGCGTTAGCGCCACGTCGCAGGGTGCGCCACGCCACGGCGATCCAGATCGAGGCTAGGTGGACTTGGTCCATCAAGCCGTGTCAGCGGCGTGTGGGCCCCACACGTCGATTTTTTTTTATTTATCTTTTCCGAAATTCCCAGGGCTGACGTCATGCTGATGTCATGCTTGTGCAACATTCCGATTTTTCTTTTGAGAAATAATTCAGGAAATTCATATAATTCTGATTTTAGGGTTTTCTTTAGATTCAAACTTCCAAACCCCATAACTTTTGCATCCTAACTCCAAATCAGTCCATTCAAATTTCTAAATCCGTCTAAAATCAAGATCTATCTATTGGAGATTTTTATTTATTTTATTGGAGTTATTTGCTTCTGTTATTTATTTAGTTTGTTTTTGTGCTTCGTTTGCGAGTAGACTTCGACGCTGCTGGAAGAGTTGAAGAAGAAGGAGCTTTCCAAGACCAGAACCAGCACCTAGACCTATTCCAAGGCAAGCTATACCCTTGACCATCTTGCTTCCCAGTTTGCTAAAAGTATTTTATTTCAAATTACTGCATTTTAATTCAAGTAATTATTTAAATGCTTTTGGGTGTAGTAGTTAATTCCAAATTGTTATGCCTTCCTTGTTAAATTGCTATGTCTAAATTCCTTGTCACCCTAGTTGATATTTAGTTGGTAAATATTGTAGCACCAACGTGGGTTGGTTAGCGATTAGATTGCTTAGTCATGCCACAAATCATTTATTCATGTGAGGCTGCCATTATTAAACCTGACTAAGTGAATATGCAATCCTGTAATAATCTGTGTGTACTATGTGTCTTTGTGGCATGTGTTGCACTTAAATCAACCGGGTGGTAAAAGGATTTGGACTGAGGCAAGGGGGTGGATACTGTGTGAAATGGTGGACTGTGTGAACTGTGTGAGCTGTGTGCATGGGAATTAATCTGTGTGGCATAGTAGCATATGGTAGTCTTGCCTTGGTCAATTAAGGACCTCACCATGTGCGCCATTGAATCGAGCCCATCATGCGACCACATGCCTCGTTATGGGACGGGCCTAGCATAGTAAGATGAAGTTCCGAAATGCTTTGTTATGATTAGTGCTAGCTACACTAATTATATCTTGTGGGTAAAGTGTACAAACTCTACAGAGTGTAATTTAATCTATTCGAATAGCGGCGTCATGGTCATGGACAATGCTCGGAATTTCACACTAGGGGTAGATCTTCATAAAAGCGTAGGGAAGGGAGCTATGTGATTTAAATCATCTAGCTATGTGAATAATCTGCTTAGGCCGTGTGTGTCTTTGTGAAATCAATTGTTAAAATTATTGTTATCTATTTGTTTTACTTGTTTTCAATCTATTAATAGTATTCAATTGCAAACATTGCATTTACGCAAAAGAACCACGTAATGCCTTTCCCTTGTAAAAAGCCAACATGTATATATTGCATTTACGTGGTGTGGCTTATGAGTACGGTGTGTACTCACGCTTGTTTTGACGAATCAAGCGAAGAGGAGGAGTCTTCACCAAAGATTCGAGGACGAGTACATCAAGGTGCCTCGATCGCGAGGTCTTGATCGATCGGTTGCTGTGGTGAATCGATGGGTGCCGCCGCCATTTCGCTTCCGTTGCTTTATTTCTCTGTTAGCCCTCACGTGGCTTAAATAAATGTAAACTTGACCGTAAGGTCAAACCATTATTTATTAATCAAATTATCGTTTATGCTATTATTCGCTTGTGTGGATCGATATCCACCTTTGTTGACACTGTGTGCACTAGCGTGATCCTGGACTAGTGCATTAAATACAGAGGGTCCAGAATTGTAATTTTGGGTCCCGACATGACATCAAAATGTACTTCCGCTTCATACACAGCCAAGGAGGAAGGTTGTACATACATAGATTCATGGGCCAGGTGCTATGTCGGCTGCTCATGTTACCGAAAGGATTCATTCCATCCGTACTCAACCCTAACCTTATGTTCCTCGGCTCGCGAACGAACTCTTCAAGCTCGATCGAAGTTTCTCCACCGGGCGTAATCGGCAGGTGTCTTAGCTTTCCATCTCTTACGCTCCTCTGAAAGTGCCAACGCAGCAATCTTGCCTCCTTTGGGTTCGCAAATAAACGCTTCAAACGTGGGATCACGACGTGATACCACAACATCTTAGCGGAGGTCCTTGCTTCACCTTAGCAAGATTCTCGACGCTTGTATCGGGATGCTTTGCACACGGACATACATGCATGTTCATACTCTTTCGGTAGAGGATACAATCGTTCGGACATGTATGTATTCTTTCTACTTCCATTCCCAATGGACAAATAACCTTCTTTGCTTGATAGGTGGTGCCGGGCAACACGTTTCCCTCGGAGGATGTCCGCTAGGAGACCTAACAACGCCGTGAAACTCTTATCGAACCAACCATTGCTTGCCTTCAATTTCAGCAGCTCAAGCACGGTTGACAACCTTAGGTATTCCGGCTTGCGGCGGGGAACAAAGGTCTCACGAGTCCTCCCTTAAACCCTCGAATTTACAAAACTCTCTCTCCTCAGTAGTTCTCTTACGCATCGCGTAGCATCCGATCCAGATTGTCATCGTGCCACCTATCCTCATCAAAAGCACACCACATCCGTGAATCGTTGACTTCCTCGGCGATGTCGTCATTATTAACTTCGGTATAATCTGCTCTTCACCGTGATTGGTCCAACATGTATACCCTTTTTGAAACCCCTTCAATCAAGTGCGCTTCTATCGTGCGGCGTTGTTAAACATCTTCAGATTACATAATCAATGCATGGACAAGACATAAAATGTATCCCTTCTTCAACATATCCTACTCAAATGCTCTTCTAAAAGCAACCACGCCATTAATGTACTCTTGACTCACACGGTTCACACCGCACATCCAGCCGATCCATCTACACTACGCATGTAACAAATTAGTGTCAAATTGATTAGCGATTAATTTATAGCAAACATAAAGGGTTATAGATCGTTACCCTCGGAGCTCACGAAGAAAATACGCGATTCCTCTCCTTTCCTTCTCCTCTCTAAGGTGGCGCAATAGGGAAGGAGGCGGCGGGTGTTGGAGGCGCTAGGGGCAGGGGTCCAACCTTCTCCTCTCTAAGTCGGGCGAACGGATAATTATTGATTATTTGCATGATTGTTGATTAGATACGAGACAAAAGACAAGAGGAAGATCCTAATAACTAGCAAGTTGGTCCGCGCGATTGCGCGGGTATCCGTTTTGATATAATTGAAACAATAAACCACTGTGATGGAGGAAATATAAAATAGATCATTGCACATGTGACTTACCTAGCTTGGTGTGTCATAAATTCTTCTTTTTAATCTGTAGTTCTAGAAAACTACTCATGAAATTAGTTCTGATTAAGACTTTCACCTCTTTGTACGTACTTACTCGTTTTGTCTCATCGTTGCACAAAGGAATTACACCAGATTAAAGGCTACATGTTTTGCTTTTCATTTTCTGGAATTTATATCATAGTTTTGGTTCAATAACATCCAATGGCTGCTATAGTTTAGGTTTAATTAATTAGGGTCCATCAAATTGAGAGCTAGATGTTTTGCCTCTTTCTAAGAATTTATAGCTTTTGTGAGAAGTATTAATTGAAACTTAAACCCTATGCTTTCGATTAAGGAATACAACAAAGAAAACAAAACATTAGGGTCCATGTACAGAGTAGCAAAATAAGGCAAAATCATTAATCAACAGAGTGGATAAAGGATAATAAGTATTACTCCATCTGTTTAATTAGGGGAGGAGCCACAGGTTGGAGGAGCTAGGGCAGGGAAGTGGTGCCTGGGGGAGGAGCAGCAGATCTAAGTGGAGCCAGCGGCAGGGGGTTGCTCCAAAGCGGCGGAGGCAATGGCGAGGCGGCAGCGGGCAAAGGACACAGGCAAGCGAGGCAGCGAGAGGATGTGTCGGGCTCAATTTATATGGAGCCAGGATATCACAAACGGTTCTTAATTAGAACCATCTGTGATAACTAATTATCACAGACGGTTCGTATTTAGAACCGTCTGTGTACTATCATAGATGGTTTTTAATAATAACTGTCTGTGATTTGCCTGATTATCACAGACGGTTATTCTAGAGAACCGTCTGTGATAGTACATAGATGGTTCTAAACTAGAACTGTCTGTGATTGGGGGGATTATCACAGACGGTTTGTGAATAGAACCGTCTGTGATAATTCACAGACGGCTCTATTAATAAACCGTTTGTGATAGGTGCCTATCACAGATGGTTCTAAAAAATACCGTCTGTGATAGGCTGCCCGCGCCACCCGCAGGTCCGGACAGACCCAACACAGACGGTTCCAAAGGAACCGTCTGTGATGGGGCGTCTACTATAGCCTATTTTGTAGTAGTGTATTGATCATGTTTTAACATGGTGGAGTAGTATCCCTCAAGAAAAAATAAGTTAATTTGATGCCTTTCCAATTGATGCGCCTGTCATGATTTTGATCGTTAATTGGTAGGTCTACCAAAGTAGAGTGCCATTAACTATCTTAATAAGATAGGGGGTGTCAGACACCCACATGCATAGTGTTGGTTTAACTTGACAAGGCTATCAAAATAGTTTTGGGCCTTGAGGCATAATGTTGATTGCCGAGTCATAGAGATACCACCCAACAAACAAGAGTCATATGTGATATGTCATATGGACTGGTCGTATAGTGATACAACCAGGTTCAAACCAGTCATATGGTGATACGAGCTAGTCGTAGACTGGTCGAACATAACCACCAACATGAGTGTTTAACAAAAGATGTTATATAAACATAGTGCTAAATTTTTGCATATTCTGTTGTAGATCATGGCGCCTACTACTTCTTCTGCACCTACCTTTAATTTGCGATCTATTCTTGAGAAAGAAAAGCTAAATGGAACCAACTTTATTGACTGGTTTCACAATCTGAGAATTGTTCTCAAACAAGAAAAAAAAGGAATATGTTCTAGAGAGTCCCTATCCCAAGGAACCGAATGTTGATGCCACTCGAACTGAAAAGAATGCTTATGAGAAGCATTGCAATGACGCAGTCGATGTGCACTGCCTTATGCTTGCAACCATGAACTCTGAGCTTAAGAAGCAATATGAGATCACAAACACTTACAATATGATTGTGGGTTTGAAATGTATGTTTCAGGATCAAGTAAGGGCAGAGAGGTTCAATACCTCCAAGGCCTTGTTTCTTATAGGCTATCGGAGGGCAACCCGGTCAGTCCTCATGTCATCAAGATGATTGGCCACATTAAGAGTTTGGAAAAGCTTGGTTTTCCCCTTAGCCAAGAGTTGGCTACTGATGTGATTCTCCAATCGCTCTCTGAGAGCTTTGAGCTTGTCATATTGAATTTTTATATGAATAGTATGGAGAAATCAATGACCGAGTTGCATGGCATGCTTAAAGGTGCTGAGGAGAGCATCAAGGAAAGTTCTAATCATGTGTTGATGGTTCAAAACACTACAACCTTCAAGAAAAAGGGTAAGTCGGGAAAGGGAAAAAGCAAAGAAAAGACTCAAGATGAGATCGAGAGTCTCAAGGCTAAGCTTAAGAAGCTTAAGCTATATCCTAAGCCTAACACAAAATGTTACCATTGTCATGAGACTGGGCATTAGAAGAGAAACTGCAAGAAGTATTTAGCAAAAATGAAAAAGAACAAGGGAAGTAAGACTTCTAATTCAGGTATAAATGTTATAGAAATTAATCTTGCCACTTTTCTGACCAGTTCTTGGGCATTTGATACTCGGATCGGTTGCTCATATTTGGAATTCAATGTAGGGACTAATAAGGAGTAGAAGTTTGGCAAGAAGAGATGTTGATCTTCGTGTGGGCAATGGAGCAAGAGTTACTGCATTAGCTATTGGCACTTTACCATTAGCTTTACTCTCAGGATTAGTTATAAAACTAAATAATTGTTATTACGTTCCAGCCTTAAGCAAAAACATTATATCTACTTCTTGTTTAGGAACAGAAGGTTATGAGTTCAGAATAAAGAACAATTGTTGTTCAATTTATTTTGAAGATATGCTTTATGGCCATGCTCCATTGGTGAATGGATTGTATGTTTTGAATCTTAAGGATATGCCTATCTATAACATAAATGCCCAGAAACTTCGATTTAATGATATGAATCCCACTTTTATTTGGCATTGTCGTCTAGGTCATATAAATGAGAAGCGCATGACGAAGCTCCATAAAGATGGTCTTCTAAACTCATTTGATTTTGAATCATTTGAAACATGTGAATTTTGTTTGTTTGGCAAGATGTAACATCCCAATTTTCTGAGTTTTAAAAATCCTTTTAATTAGTTAGTAGTTGAAAAATCACCATTTGGATTTGTTTGAATTTAATTCAAAAGCTTAACTTGGACCTTTAGTACCAAAACAATTTAATATGATTAAAGTCAACATTAACAATTATCAAAACTATTCTATTTGGATTCTATGTGCTTGGATATATTTTCTAGATTTTTCTTGAATTTTTCCAAGTTCATTTGTTATTTTCTAATTGCCATTTGGAATTTCTGGTATTTATAAAAATAGAAAAGCTAATTTAAATCTTGAAATAGTTCTCGGGCTGAATTTCTCTAGCCCAATCCTTCTTCATGTTGGCGTGTGGCATGCCCAAACGCTGCTTGTCAGCGTTCCAGACCAGCTCGCTTGGCCGTCTCTGTTGACGCGTGGGCCCACGCCTTAGTCTTCCATTCCGAGTGGACCCGCGTCATCGTCGTCTCCGACTCGCCTTCGTCTTCATGTGTCCGAAGCCGAGTCCGCCATGGCTCGAGCTCGAGGCTCGTAAGACAACAGGACTCCTCCATCTAAAACCTATCGGATTTTGTTGCCAAACTCCATCTCCTGGTTTTCCGCACCCGTATCTACTTCCAATCGTGCCCGAGACAAACTCCATCTAGTGAATCAAAAGAGTCTGAAATAATCCCGATTTGGGGATTTCCAAATTCGTGCCGCCCGGCCCTATAAAAGGCGCCCCCGGGATCGCAAGCAAGCCCTCATCCCGAACCCTAGCTCATTTTCACCCCAATCACCTTAGCGTCACCGCAATTTGAGATTTTTGGTTCAGTCACCGAAACCCTAAAAACCTCAATTCCTCCGCCGCCAGTAACGCTCCACCTCCATTGTCTGCATCGTCGACTTCCTCATCGCCGAAGCTACCTCGCGCACCCCTCCTTTGATCCAAGGCGTCTCTAGAGGTCAATCCCGACAACAACCATGCTTCGTCCTCCATTCCGGCTGCAATTCGGTGATCTCAGTCAACCTCTGGTGCTAAAAATCCTACCAGTAGGCGCGCAATAGCGAGGGCTATCTATTGCGATCACCCACTCTCGCTGAGCCGCCGCTGCCGTTGTTGTGCGCATCCGAAGCTCACCATCGTTGATCCGATGTGGCGAGCCACATCAGCTAGCCATCTCAGCGCTAGTTCAGCCCCATGTGTGCATGTCATCCTAGGTGGCACCCGCGTGTGCACCGCGTGGCAGTCCAACCAATTCAGATCCGATCGGCTCGGTGGACTTGGTATACCGTGAGCCATCTTGCTAACCAGTGGGTCCCACATATCAGATTTCCTTTTGATTTATTTTAATTCTGAAATTCTCAGGGCTGACATTAGCCGACGCATTAATCCTTATTTTTCCTTTGGAAAATAATTCGGAAATTTTGACAAATCCAATTTAGGGTTTTTCTTTAGATTCAAACTTCCAAAGCCCATATCTTTTGCATTCGAACTCCAATTGAGCCCATTCAAATTTCTAAATTCATCTAAATTCGAGGTCTATTTATTTGAGTTTTTTATTTAATTTTTGGAGTTTTTTTTCTACCTATTATTTATTTGTTTTATTTATTTGCTTCGTTTGCGAGTAGACGTTGATACTTTGGGGAACTTTGAAGAAGAAGGAGTGCCTCAAGATCAAGAGCAGTACCTAGACCTATTACAAGACAAGTTATATCTTTGATCATATTGAACCCAGTTTTCTAAAATTTGTTTGATTCAAATTACTGCATTTACTTTAAGTATTTATTTAAATGCTTTTGGGTGTAGTTATCAATCCAATTTGTTATATCCACCTTGTCTATTGTTATGTCATAATCTTTTGTCACCCTAGATTGGTTCATTATTTAGTTGGTAGTATTGTAGCACCAACGTGGGTTGGTTAGATACGATTAGATTGCTTAGCCATGCCACGAGTCATCATTTCATGTGAGTTACAAATATAAACCTGACTAAGTGAATATGGAACTTTGTGATAAAACTATGCATACTGTGTGCTATTACTCGTTGATGGCGTGCATTGCACTTAACCAACTAGGTGGTAAAGGATTTACACTGAGGCAATTGGTGAACACTAAGTGATATGGTAGAGCTGTGTGCATGGGAATATTAATCTGTGTGACATAGTTAGAAATTGGAAGTCTTGCCTTGGTCAATTAAGGACTTTGTAAGACCAAGAGGTTTTTGGTCATGATATTTGATGATGAATACATTGCCAATAATGAAGACTTAGTCTTGATGCTTAAAGTTCAATACATTGTCTCTCGAACATGCTTTTGATCGTTTTTGTCGACTTGCTTTTGAGCTCTGTTGAATTTCAGCCGAAAAATCGCTTTTGTCGATTATCGGTAGTACCGGCTTGTATTGTGCGGAACTACCGGATTGCGGTATGACCGCGGGTGTACAGCGGTAGTACCGCAAGTCTTTTCCTCTGATGCGTTTTGCTCGGTTCGTTAGATCTTGATCTAACGGCTGATATTGAGTTGTAACGTTCGGACCGCCGGAACTGCTCAAAGACTTTGAACCGTTGGATTGAAATCTAACGGATGACATCAAGTGGGTCGTTCGGACCTTCTACAGTGCTTCTAAATCCAACGGCTGAGACCCATGGTCCGATCGGCCCATGGATCTGGAGCGTCCACGTGGCAAAGGACGCTGTTCTGAGGACTTTGCGAACTTACCTGGAACGGTAGTACCGCAGGTTGAATGGCGGTAGTACCTAAATTTCGGTAGTACCGTTGTTTTAATAACGGTAGTACCGCTTTTGTTTTCCTTTGAGAAAGAGGTTCGACATACACCGCTTTGCTCTTTTAAGTGGTGCGGTAGTACCATTTGATTTTATGATAGTACCGCATATAGGTAATACCGTTGTGTGTTTACGCGGTATGGAAAACCGTAACACTTGTTTTTCTTGGACATTGCATTTCTTCGAGCGGTATGACCGCGTCATGCTGGGCGGTAGTACCGCACTTGGTTTTTCGAAAGAGAGAATCTCGACATGAACAGCTTAAATGAAAATCGGATGGTCAGAGTCTTGGAGCGAACGATCGGTGAGCGTATTTCCGTAGCTTGAACGGCGGTAGTACCAAGATATATGGTATGACCGCAGGTTGCGGCATGGTTTTTCCGTGGCGATGTTTTTGGAAGTTTTTGAAGTTCTTGAGAATCGGTAGTACCGGTGTGTTTGGAGCGGTACGACCGCGTGTGCGGTAGTACCGGACCTACAATGGCGGTAGTACCGATTGTACTCTGAAAGTCGCTGCGTTACGGGGAATTGATCGCGGTTTGTTGAATTCGTAAGCTATATCTTGTTGCATGATGCATGATAGTGTTTATGGGTGTGAGTGAGCTAATGGATGGTCAAGTTGGAGAACTTGTGCCAAGATTTGGGGTTTCTTTGATCTTTGCATGTGCAAAGTTGAGACGTGAGGACTAATCACACGGTGGTGACGGATTGACTCGGACTAGGATGAGGAATCTGAGGTCTTGGAAGTCGTGGATGTCAAGAGGTGATTTGGATCACGCCGAGCACGGGAGATCAAAGGGGATCACGCTTAAGCTACGGGAGGTGGTGTCCTAGAGGCTTACGACGTGAGAGAATTGGAAAGACAGATTTGGAAGGAGTTCCAAATCTGGTTGGTTTGAGTTAGAATCCGTATTGGTGTCGTGTTGGACATGGATAGAACTCTAGGCTATAAGAGAAGGCAGTAGGGTACGGCCTGGATGTGGATTTTTTGAGGGTTACGTGCTTTTCTTTGGGTTTTGGTGTAGCTTTCTTGTTGTTTATCCTACGGTTGTAAGGTCCCTTGAATTAGGGTTTTGAGTGGTGCTTGCTAAGCTCTCTGTAGACACAAATCAAGTTTGATATATAAAGTTCAGATTCGTTCTACTTTGATTCTTGATTTGATGTTCTTCCTGTGCACCTGAGGAGGTCTCGGTTGTGAAGTTTTTCAAGTCAACAGAGAAGTTGCTGGAATTCTTGATAACAAGAAGAAGTTAGAATTTGGGGGTCAATTCGCTGCAATCATTCAACCCCCCCCTTCTGATTGTCATTACGATCCTACAAGTGGTATCAGAGCAAGGTTGCAATGGCATCAGACCGAGATCGATTCTCAGGTAAGCCACCATATTTCGATGGATCGGACTATGTCTATTGGAAGACACGCATGGAGGTCTTTACGCAAGCACAAGGTAATGTCATCCGCAAAAGTTGAAAATCCTTATGAGGTGCTCATTGTGATTACCAACAATAATATCGCGATGTTGAAGCTAATGCTAAGGCTAGAAATATTTTGTTGCAAGGCTTGAGTAGAAACGAGTTTGTTAGAATTGCTAATATTAAATCTGCTAACAAAATTTGGACAACACTTGCTGATTATCATGAAGGTTCAAAATCTGTTAAAGGTGTTCGTCAAAACCAATTTAAAAAGGAGTACTCTAAATTTGAGATGAAACCGGGTGAATCCGTAGATGCTCTTTTTGATCGCTTCAATAAAATTGTTAGTGATTTGCAATCAGTTGATGTTATATATTCTGATTCTGACAATGCTCGACAAATTTTGAATGCTATGGATATGTCTGTTTGGGAGGTCCTAGTCACTACTATCAATCACTCTGTTAATATGGAAACACTCACATTAAATGATCTTTATTCCAAGATGAAAACTCATGAGATTGATATTTTGGCCAGAATAAATAAGTCAAATTCTTTGGGTTTAGTGACTAACCAAACTGACAGTTCACCAAGTTATTCTAGTTTCTCCTTGAGTGCTATTTCAGATGAACAATTGGAGGAGATCTCAGAAGAACAGCTTGTACTCTTCTCAAATAGGGTGACTAAAGCAATCAATAATGTCAGAGCAAGGAGAAGAGGAGGTCCAATCAGATGCTTTGAATGTGGTGAGCCAAACCACATAAAAGTAAATTGTCCCAAGCTGAGAGGAAAAGAAGCCAAGGAGGACAAAGCACCAGTTCGGCGTTCAAAATTCAAATTTGATTCAAGCAAAAAGCAAAATTATCGTAAAGCTGTCAACAAGGTGCTTTCAGCTCTTGAGGAGATTGGGCTAAGTGATGTTGATTCGCATATGACAACGAGGATGACCACAAGAAAGCAAAAGAGGCTGATTTCACAGGGATGTGCTTTATGGCAAGTAGTGAAGAAATTAATGATGATGATGACCTCTACAGTGATCCCGATGAGGTAAAGCCTTCTTATGCTGATTTATCTCGTGCTGTGCTGAAATTGACAAATGAGCTTAAAAATACAAAAGAAAGCAAAGAAACATGACCTTGTTGTTGATAGCTTGAATTCTGAAATTGATAGACTTAAGGTCGCTATTCCCGATGATGAATCATGTGAATCATGTCAAGTCTTGCATTCTCAATTGGAAGTTGCTAGATCATTACATGCTGAATTTGAAAAACTGAAACTTGCTCATGATTCATGTGATGATAAACTGATACTTGCACATGCTTGAAATTGAAAAAGCAAGTCTAGCTCAATTTGTTTAGAGACAAGTATCTTGTGAATGTGCAAAATAAGTCTTGTTCAACTTGTGAATCGCTAGAAGCTAGATTAAAGACATCTCGATTCTATACAACAAATGCTTTACCATGAGACACTTTCTTGCACAAATTGTCCTAAACTCACAATTGAAATTAATGCTTTGACTAGACAATTAAGTGAGTTTGAAAAAAAAAAGATGGCTCGATCTGTTGTTTCTAAGAAAATCTTGAATAGTTCTGTTATGCACAACTTGTCCCGAATTGGCTAAAGAGAATGAATATCTTAAAGACACTTTGGAGAGGTTCTCTTTTGGCAAGAAAAATCTGAACATGATTCTAGACAGATCAAGAGTGAGTTCTAAAAACAAGGTCTAGGTTTTAATTCTCTTTGCTCATGCCAAGAATCACCCTCCCAAAGTTCTTAAGCTTCTAGAACCTGGAAAATTCAAATTGAATCAACCTAAACATGTTGTGTTTAAATCACTGGTTTTGCAAAGGATCCTATTACCAAAGTAAGCACTCGTGAAGAGAAAAACCGAGATTTCTTATCAAGAAAAGTATCGGCAGCACTTCTTGTGGTAAAGAAGGTCATTTAGTTCATTACTTTTGAAAAGCCAAGAAAGAAAAGAGAGATAAGCTAAGAAAAGTTTTTCAAGCTCCTTATGTTTCCACTAAACAAACGGCTGCAGGATTAGGAGTTTCTGCACGATCTGACCAATGGTATACTCAAAACAAAAATGCTTTTGTTGCTCCTACTCGTCAGTGTGTCACAAAGATTGGGTCCCTAAATCATGTCTTTCTAACCCCAATATTGTGAGATCGATACTTGCTTAATGTAGGTACATCAGTTGAGGAAGGGGAACATTTGGCTAGTTGATTCAGGATGTTCAAGACACATGACAGGTGATTCAAAGTGGTTCTCCTCCCTCACTAAGGCATCCAATGATGAATTGATTACTTTTGGGGATGCTTCAAATGGAATTGTGATGGCAAAAGGTACTGTGCGCGTAAATGACAAGTTCATTCTTAAAGATGTTGCCTTGGTAAGTAAATTGAAGTACAATCGCTTCTTTTCACAATTGATTGAAGAAAATCTTGAGGTAAGCTTTAAGAAACATGCTTGTAGGGTTTTAGATGCTTCTGGTGATCTTGTTTTTAACATCTCTAGCCTAGGGAAAGTTTTTAAAGCTGATTTCAATCATTCTTTTTCACCTAATGTTAGATGTTTGGTAGCTTCTGAATCTAGTGATCTTTTCTTTTGGCATCGTAGATTAGGACATATTGGTTTTGATCATCTTGTTCGAATTAGTGGAACTGATCTCATTAGGGGGCCGCCGAAATTGAAAGGTGAAAAAGATTTGGTTTGTTCTCCTGTCGACACGGTAAGATGGTTGGTTGCTCCTCATTTTCCTATTTCAGTAATTATCACAGATGGCCCTGGACAATTGTTGCATATGGACACTGTAGGTCCCTCAAGAGTTCAATCCGTTGGTGGTAAGTGGTATATTCTTGTGATTGTTGATGATTACTCTAGGTACTCTTGGGTGTACTTCATGGTGTCTAAGGATGAAGCGTTTGGTCATTTCAAAGATTTATTTCTCAGACTAAATAATGAATTGAATGGTCTTTGTAAAAGTTATAAGGAGTGATAATGGTATCGAGTTTAAGAATTCACTATTTGCTTCCTTTTGCTCAACAAGGTTTGGAACATCAATTTTCCTCTCCACGTGTTCCTCAACAGAATGGTGTAGTTGAGAGGAAAAATAGAACCTTGGTTGAGATGGCAAGGACCATGCTTGATGAACATGCCACTCCTAGGAAGTATTGGGCAGAGGCAATCTCAACTGCTTGTCATGTCTCAAACAGAGTATTTTTGAGAGCCTCTTTGCACAAGACTTCTTATGAGCTGAGATTTGGCAAAAGGCCTAGTGTCTCTCACTTCAGAGTTTTTGGTTGCAAATGTTTTATTCTTAAACATGGTAATCTGGACAAATTTGAATCTAGATCAAGTGATGGTATTTTACTTGGATATCCCCTTCATTCTCGTGGCTATCGAGTGCTTAATCTTGAAACAAACAAAATTATTGAGACTTGTGAGGTTACCTTCGATGAGGTCAGTCCCTGTTCTAGAACTGACATTTCAGGTATACAAGTTCAGGGGGAGTCTGAAAGCATATTTCTTGATGAAGAAGATGGTTTTGATATTGGTAATGATATTTCTCGCATGACATCAAGTGCTGATCATACACCTCTGTGGCGCCATCATCAAGTGATATAACACCCAATCGGGTTCAAAATGGCGAAGCAAATTCGAACCTTCGCACCTTTGAGGATACAATGAGTTCATCCTCCGAATCGATGATTGGTGACATTCATGAAAGGGTAACACGTTCTAAGTTTACTTCTCCGACTCACATGCTCATTCGCTTTTGTTGCCTCTTTTGAGCCTAATGATGTAAGTCACGCTTTATCGATGAGTCTTGGATCAATGCCATGCATGAAGAATTAGAAAACTTTGAGCTAAACAAAGTCCGGACCTTAGTTGAACCTCTTCATGGACATAATGTAATTGGAACTAAATGGGTTTTAAAAATAAACAAAGTGAGGATGGTGTTGTTGTGAGAAATAAGGCTAGACTTGTTGCTCAAGGATTTTCACAGTGGAGGGTCTAGATTTTGGTGAAACTTTTGCCCTCAGAGCAGACTTGAAGCAATTAGAATTCTTTTAGCCTTTGTTTGCATCTAAAGGATTCAAATTGTTTCAAATGGATGTTAAAAGTGCTTTTCTAAATGGCTACATTGAGGAAGAAGTTTATGTTAAGCAACCACCTGGTTTTGAAAATCCTAAGTTTCCTAATCATGTCTACAAACTCTCAAAAGCCTTGTATGGTTTGAAGCAAGCTCCTCGGGCTTGGTATGAGAGACTTAAGCTGTTCTTGCTAAAAAATGATTTTCAAATGGGCAAGGTAGACAAAACTCTTTTCACTTTGAAACATGGCAATGATCTATTACTTATTCAGATTTATGTGGATGATATCATCTTTGGGGGCTCCTCTCATGCTTTGGTTTCCAAGTTTTCAGATACTATGAGCAGGGAGTTTGAGATGAGTATGATGGGGGAGCTAACTTACTTCTTAGGATTGCAAGTAAAACAGACCAAGCAAGGCAATTTCATTCATCAAACCAAATATACAAAAGACTTGCTTAGACGCTTTGACATGGCAACATGCAAACCAATCTCTACACCAATGGGGTCTACATCATTTTGACCACGATGAAGAAGGTGAAGCAAAGGATCAAAAGATTACAGGAGTATGATTGGATCTCTACTCTATTTGATCGCTTCAAGGCCGATATACACTTTGTCAGTATGCTTATGTGCTCGATTTCAAGCATCACTCGTGCATCTCATCGACAAGTCAGGAAAAGAATTCTCGTGTATCTCCAATCAACCTTAGAATTTGGTCTTTTCTATTCATCTTCATCCTGTCTTACTTTAAGTGCATACTCCGATAGTGATTTTGCGGGGTGTAGGATTGATAGAAAAAGCACATCTGGCACTTGTCACTTTTTAGGCACTTCTTTAGTGTCTTGGTCCTCTCGAAAACAATCTTCTGTTGCTCAATCAACTGCTGAAGCTGAGTATGTTGCTGCTGCTGCTAGTTGCTCTCAAGTTCTTTGGATTTCTGCTACTCTCAAAGATTTTGGTTTAGATTTGGGCACTGTTCCTCTTTATTGTGACAACACTAGTGCTATTCACATTGCTAAAAATCCAGTGCAACATTCTAGAACCAAACACATTGATATCAGATTTCATTTTCTCAGAGATCATGTTGAAAAAGGTGATATTGTTCTCCACTTTGTTGAAACTGATTTTCAAATTGCTGATATTTTCACTAAGCCACTTGATACTTCTCGATTTGTTCGTCTGAGGAGTGAATTGGGTGTTGTTCATCCTATGGGCTTATTTTGAGGGGAGCTGTTGGTCAAAATTTGAAGCTTTGATGTTTCATTTAGTCCAAGCCATTGAAATAAATAGAGCTATCTTTATCATATTTATTCATGTCTTTGTGTAGTCTTCATCTGGACTGGTTTAATAAACTTGCTACATAAATAACTAAAGCATGACATAGCTGAAATCTTTGACTAGTTTGATTATTGGAATCACTTTGTGTTGTTTATTAAAAAGGATAAGCTGATTTGTGAGTCCTATTTTAAGTCTTGGATTTGAAGCAAAAAGGTCCTTCTTTTCAGTCCTGTATTGCTCACTCAATTTAGCATGTTTTAAAAGATAAAAGGGTTGAGAAAAAGAATATGAAAAGAAGTGTGCTTCAAGCATGCCATGCATAGCTGGGTATCAAAAAGAAAAAAGGAGAAGTACATAACAGTGCTCAAATGACAAGAAGTGTGCTTCAAGCATGCCATACCTAGCTATGTATTTTTGAAATATAATAAAAACAGAAAAATGCACAAAAAGTGCTTCATCAAAAGAAGTATGCTTCAAGCATGCCACCCTGGAAAAGATGTATGCTCCAAGCATGCCACATGCACATAAAAAATTGAAAGTGAAGCAAAAGGATGATTCATGAGGCCGTAGCTCATCCAGTTTTTAAAGTTTGTCTCATGGGCTTTCACTTTTTGATGACTTCTATTTGTGATATTATAATCTTTTTAGTCATTGTAAATGCTTGTCATGAATCTAAATTGATTTACCACTTTGAAATACTTGTCTGGATATTGCTATGTGGTATATGCATTTATATGATCTTGTTAGCTCTACTCACCTAATTGGCTTGATTAATCCATAAAACTGATTTACTTAAAGCTTCTGGACTTTTTGGCTCCTCTCTTTTCGAAATTTGAAGCTCTTGATGATCACATTGCCAAAGGGGGAGAAATCTGAATATGCAATTTTTTTTAAATTGAAAAAGGGGGAGAAATCTGTTGCTTGGTTCTTTTGAACAGTTTTTGGAATTTTGACACTTCTGTCTCTCTCATGCTCTTTTGAAACTGTTTGTGTTGTCAATGTATTCATCAAGGGGGAGATTGTAAGACCAAGAGGTTTTTGGTCATGATATTTGATGATGAATACATTGCCAATAATGAAGACTTAGTCTTGATGCTTAAAGTTCAATACATTGTCTCTGGAACATGCTTTTGATCGTTTTGCTGACTTGCTTTTGAGCTCTGTTGAATTCTGTCGAAAAATCAGCTTTTGTCAGGATTATCGGTAGTACCGGCTTGTATTGTGCGGAACTACCGGATTGCGGTATGACCATGGTGTACAGCCGTAGTACCGCAAGTCTTTTCCTCGATGCGTTTTGTTCGGTTCGTTAGATCTTGATCTAACGGCCGATATTGAGTTGTAACGCTCGACCACGGAATCGCTTAAAGACTTTGAACCGCTGGATTGAAATCTAACGGATGACATCAAGTGGGTCGTTCGGACCTTCTATGATGCTTCTAAATCAACGGTTGAGACCCATGGTCCGATCGCCCATGGATCTCGGAGCGCCCACGTGGCAAAGGACGCTGTTTTGAGGACTTTGCGAACTTACCTGGAACGGTAGTACCGCAGGTTGAATGGCGGTAGTACCTAAATTTCGGTAGTACCGTTGTTTTAATAACGGTAGTACCGCTTTTGTTTTCCTTTGAGAAAGAGGTTCTGACATACACTGTTTGCTCTTTTAAGTGGTGCGGTAGTACCATTTGATTTTGCGGTAGTACCGCACATAGGTAATACCGTTGTGTGTTTGGCGGTATGGAAAAACCAGAACACTTGTTTTTCTTGGACATTGCATTTCTTGCTGAGCGGTATGACCGCGTCATGCCTGGCGGTAGTACCGCACTTGGTTTTTCAGAAAGAGAGAATCTCTGACATGAACAGTTAAATGAAAATCGGATGGTCTGGAGTCTTGGAGCGGAACGACTGGTGAGCGGTATTTCAGAGCTTGAACGGCGGTAGTACCAAGATAACGGTATGACCGCAGGTTGTGGCATGGTTTTTCCGAAGCGATGTTTTGGAAGTTTTGAAGTTCTTGAGAATCGGTAGTACCGTGTGTTTGAGCTGCGATGATCGCGTGTCTAGTAATCGACCTACAATGGCGGTAGTACCGATTGTACTGAAAGTCATTGCTCGGGAATTGATTGCGGATTTGTTGAATTCGTAAGCTATATCTTGTTGCATGATGCATGATAGTGTTTATGGGTGTGAGTGAGCTAATGGATGGTCAAGTTGGAGAACTTGTGCCAAGATTTGGGGTTTTTTGATCTTTGCATGTGCGAAGTTGAGACGTGAGGACGAATCACAATCGGTGACGGATTGACTCGGACTAGGATGAGGAATCTGAGGTCTTGGAAGTCGTGGATGTCAAGAGGTGATTTGGATCACGCCGAGCACGTGGAGATCAAAGGGATCACGCTTAAGCTACGGAGGTGGTGTCCTAGAGGCTTACGACGTGAGAGAATTGGAAAAACAGATTTGGAAGGAGTTCCAAATCTGGTTGGTTTGAGTTAGAATCAGATTGGTGTCGTGTTGGACATGGATAGAACTCTAGGCTATAAGAGAAGGCGAGGGTACGGCCTGGATGTGGATTTTTGAGGGTTACGTGCTTTTGCTTTGGGTTTTGGTGTAGCTTTCTTGTTGTTTATCCTACGGTTGTAAGGTCCCTTGAATTAGGGTTTTGAGTGGTGCTTGCTAAGCTCTCTCAGAGACACAAATCAAGTTTGATATATAAAGTTCAGATTCGTTCTACTTTGATTCTTGATTTGATGTTCTTCCCTGCACCGAGGAGGTCTCTTGTGAAGTTTTTCAAGTCAACAGAGAAGTTCTTTGGAATTCTTGATAACAAGAAGAAGTTAGAATTTGGGGTCAATTCGCGCAATCATTCAACCCCCTTCGATTGTCATTACGATCCTCTGCACTTAACTTTATGTGCCGTTGAATTGAGCCTTACTGTACGACCACATGCCTGGTATGGGATGGGCCTAACATAGTAAGTTATGGATTCTTGGCATTGATTACTCATGCAGTAGGTTAGGTTGTATGCATGGGTGGTGGTGTGGACTACCAGATAGTACACATTTATGAACAGTTCGCTGTCTTTAGGTCCAACGGTGCGTGTCGGACTGGCTTCCTGTGTGGGTTAGTCTAGCGGTAAAGCACATCGGGAGTATCAATGTTTGAGATGAAGTTTCTGAAATGTTTTGTTATGATTAGTGCTAGCTACATTAGTTGTATCGTGTGGGTAAAGTGTACAACCTCTTTAGAGTGTTAATCAATCTATTCGAATAGCTGCGTCCGTGGTCATGGACGTGCTCGGGGATTTCATACGAGGGGTAGTTTTCATAAAATATTTGGGAAGGGAGCTGTGTGATCTAAGTCATATGGCTGTGTGAATAACTTGTTTAGGCTTTGTGTTTTTTGTGAAATCAAACTGTTAAAATTAATATTGTTTATTTGTTTTACTTCATGTTTTGATCTATTATTCATATTCAAATTGCAAATGTTGCAATTCTACAAAAGAACCATAGAAGCCATTCCTTTGGAATAAGCCATCATATATAAATTGCATTATGTGGTATGACTTGCGAGTACGGTTGTGTACTCATGCTTGCTATAATCAATCAACAGAAGTGGAGGAGTCTTCGTTTGTTTTCGAGGAGGAGTTCTGTGAAGGTGCTGATCGTTAGGGTCTTGATCCCAATTAGTTGCCTGTGGCGAATTGATGGGATTCCTCTGAACTTATTTGTTCCGCTGCTTATTTCTCTATTTGTTCCGCTGCTTAATAAATGTAAACTCAACCATGAGGTCAAAACTATTATTTATTATTCAAATTAGTCGTTTATTCTATTAATCGTCTTGTGTGGATCGATATTCATCTATATTAACACTGTGTGCACTAGCGTGATCCTAGACTAGTGCATTATACACAGAGGGTCCAGAATTGCATTTTTGGGTCCTGACACAAGATGACAAAGACGCCCTTCACGACCAGAGGTGAGAGGGCGAGTGATCTACTGGTCGTAATACATTCGGATGTATGCGGACCAATGAGTACTCTGACCAGAGGTGGTTTTCAGTACTTCATAACTTTTACTGGTGACTTTAGTAGATTTTGCTATGTCTATTTGATGAGGCATAAGTCGGAATCCTTTGAAAAGTTCAAAGAATTTCACAATGAAGTGCAGAATCAACTTGGCAAGACAATCAAATATCTACGATCTGATTGTGGAAGTGAATATTTGAGCTATGAGTTTGGTGATCATCTAAAAAATGTGGAATTGTTCTACAATTCACTCCGCCGGGAACTCCTCAATGGAATGGGGTGTCTGAACGATGGAACCAAACGTTGTTGGACATGGTTCGGTCAAT
Source organism: Phyllostachys edulis (assembly GCA_036346405.1). Classification (NCBI taxonomy): domain Eukaryota; kingdom Viridiplantae; phylum Streptophyta; class Magnoliopsida; order Poales; family Poaceae; genus Phyllostachys; species Phyllostachys edulis. The sequence goes on from CM070558.1 coordinate 46,985,857, forward strand.
GATGAGCCAATCTGATCCTCCATTGCAATTCTGGGATACACTCTAGAAATAGCAGCTTTCACTTTAAATAGGGTACCATCAAAAACTGTAAAGAAGACACCATATGAGATAAGGACCGGGAAGAGTTATGGATTGTCTTTTCTCAGGATATGGGGTTGTGAGGCATATGTCAAACGTTTGACGTCTGATAAACGCACACCCAAGTCCGATAAGTGTTTCTTTATGGGGTATCTGATACGGGGTGCCCAATCTTCTCTAGGATCGAAGATAACTTGCACGCTTGACTTGACAAATCGTAGTTGCTTACCCGATGCTAATGCATGAACTTGCAACTCGTTAATTCATCCAATCTCATGTGTACTCCACCAGACCACCAAGTGGAGATTTATCGATCCCACAATTCCCAGCGAAAAGACAGAGCGATCTTTGAAGAAAACGTGCTATTCCCCTTCAAATCGTCAGCCTTCACCAAACTTTTTGGAAGAATCAAGTGTTGATGCAAAAAGCAATCAAAATCTTTAATCATGGTCTAAGGATACAATAGGGGTCTGCCCCTCAATATATAGTGCCCTTGTCTACCTTATGGCTGGCCAAGAGGCCCTACTCCTACTCTATTTTGGAATTAAAGGTCCTACTCCAATTCGGACACAATCTAAAACAAAAAAGAAACTCTGAGTTTACAACCGTCACATTGTTTCAGACACATCTTTTGATATGGGACATCTGAGGCTAAGAGAGGATCCGTTGGATCCGGCTTGCATTTATCTTTCCAACAAGTATAAGAACACCTAAATCGGACTCCGTTTGTGGAAGTTATGACCTTTTTAATCCGAACTGTACTGCTAATTCAGAATCCGATTTTGATGCTGATTCCAAATCTGAATTGAATCCAAACAGACCTATCTTCAATTTTATTAATTGAAACGACTTGAATCTGTGTGAAACTTGAGAAAGGGACTCTTGTAAGCCTTCAGAAAGTCATGTCAAAGCTGTATATTGTGAGGACCCCCGGGTTATCTCCGTAAGATCGAGACTAAACAAGGTCTTAAGGACATAACTCTAAGGCCTCAAGTAAATGGATTCCAACTTAACTCAATCTTAGTGAAAAGCCTGACTACAACTAAAGCCCCGACGATCATGCGCGCTGCTCCCCTGCGAGCACTACATGATTGTCGGTTCTCCAACAAGTCAAGCACTACACTTAGTGAGTTAAATAGGAAGCCACGGACAGCGAGTATGCAATCATATTGGCTCCCAAGATCAGCGACCAATATGCTCATACTCTCATACAACGTTGATCACATCCATACAACAACATACAAAGATAGTCCAAAAGACATACAACGTGATAGTTAAAGTTTACATCCATTACAAACGATCGACCGGCCAAATTCAAATAAGAGTATTAAGTAGTAGCAGAAGCAAGTAAATAAACCAAAATATCCAGAATGGTATGCCCCATAACCCATCGGCAACCGACTGGGAGTTAAATGATAGCATTATTCATTAGCGCCGCCAATATCGGCGCTAACAAACTCAACGGGCTCATACACTTCCTCACCTGAAATTGTAGCAACGGGTTGAGTACAAAGGTACTATAAGTCTTACACAAATAAAAATTAGTATGCTAGAGGTTATTACAAAGGATGGCTCATATTGGCTTAGTTTTGCAAAGAGACGCAACAATTTACAACCTACACATACTAGTTTTTCAAGTGCCATTTCAAAATCAGATTTGAAGTAGAAGTAAAGCATGTGAATAAGTAGTAAATTGAATAACAAATGAACCATACAAATGACAAAGTGGCTGTCCACTTTGATATAACAACAAACATGAACATCCCATTCATGACAATACCAAGTTATACCACAATTTTAATTCCAAGTCTAACAATAGCAACCATGTAACTCAAGTGGTCGTCCATAGCCGTGGACACGGCTACTCGAATAGATTTATACCCTGCAGGGGTGTACTACTTTACCCACACGACTTGATTAGCCTGTAAGCCTCCAAATGCCTCCGATTATAGCACACTTCCTAAGGTATGCCGGCCGGGTAAAACAAGACTTACTATTTTTCAGCAAGTTGATACCATTGAGTTGACTCACCCATACGCGACGTAACCCCATTTAAGTGTAGGCTACCCACCTACAACTAAACGGGCACGCAAGTTGTGCCAGAAATGCCAACCCAATTAATAAAGTTTAAAGAGGGTTCACCCTCACAATAAAGAATTGCAATCGGCACCCTTATGGAACATATATGCGATGGAACACATATACACCCTCACACCACCAGTCATCAACTCAACAATACCAACCCCTTACTTAACTAAGCGGCGTCCATACACCGCGTGTGATAGCACGAGTTTTACTTGAATCAAAGATGTTACCAAAGTTCGGTCCTTAATTGTCCAAACAAGTCAACCACTTACCCAAATCTCGTGCACAAAGGCACCATCACTAACCATCACTTGTCCAGACCAAATGATCATTTAAAATGGCAAAATTTAACTTATAAAACAGATACGAAGATCCGAAACAAAAGCATATAAAGATAGTTGTGTTTATCCCATAATTGTCGGGTTATTCCCGACAATCAACTAACGGTTCTAGACTTGCATGGCTAAGCAAACCCGAACAATATATTTCAACCATTCTAACTTAAGCATGTGGTACTGGAATAATTCAAGTATAACCTCAATGAATTAGGAGATAACTAAACTACACATCACAAAAATAACGATATTATCAAAAAATAGCATGCAAGCAAATATCATTGCACTAACTTAACAAAACTGGGATCAAATATGATGCAAAAGAAAGTTCAAATGATGCTTGCCTTGCTGGTAACTCAGTTGCTCTTCTTCAGTAGCGTATAAGTCAATATCGATAGGCTCGGTATCTAGATAAATATAATATCGATTAAGCATCGAGAAATACTCAAAAATTCAAAACGCTCAAAAATGTATGATTTTTTTACCGTAGCTAAATCATGATTTTAGATGAATTTAGGTGAAAGAATTACTCCATTTGGATTTAGCATGTGAGAGTTATTACGATTTGAATTTTCAGCTTTCAATATGCTTTCTTGAGTAATTTAATTATGAGGTCAAATTTTGTAGAGCAGTGGAGGGTATAAGGATTATAAGGATAAATAGGGAATATTATTACAAGACCAGAATAGTTGAGTTTACCTCATTTGGAATTTTTATGAATTAGTTATCCATTTTTAAAGTTATCAGCCTTTTTCTATTGTAAAAATAATAAGTTTATGGATCATTTTCCATAATAATACTCTCTGCTACAGAGACATGTTTGAAACCAATTTTAATATAAAGCTCATTAAAAATGAAAATTACCAGAAGTGGTTTCATCCATTTTGGAGTTAAGATGAATTAGTTATGCATTTTTGAAGTTATACATATTTTACAGTGTACAAATAATTCGTTTCCAGATTTTCTAATTCATTTACTACTTTTCTCACCGAGCGTGCCTCTAGCCACGGTCACTGACCAGCGGGCCCAGTAAACAATGCGCTTTCTAATTAAACTCAGATTTTAAATATTGTTCTGACAGGTGGGCCCCTTAGTCAATGACTCGGTCCACGGACTTGGTCCACGATGCGCTGCGTTTAGCGCCGACGGGCTGAAAGCCGCGGGTCCACAGGTCAGTGAGTGCTTTGAGTTATAAAACGTGTTGGTTTTCCGTGCAATGGGGCCCGCATGTAAGTGACTAATTAAATGAGTTTAGGACAGTCATTAAAAGCTAATGATTACCATTAAGTCCTAATCCCTCTGCTACAGCTCATGTCCAAATCCGAAAACGGAGTTTTGCCCGCGCGGTTCACCGGCGACTCACCGGCGCTGTGCGCCACGGCGGCGCGTGCCAAGGCCATGTCCAGGTGCGCAATAGCATTGCGCACCCAGTGGTGGCATTCTTAACGACAATTGACTCTGACATGCGGCTAGCCGTGCGGCAGCGCTACTAAGTACGACAAACACGACAACAGCTATATGAAGCTTTGCAGCGCTAACTAAGCGGGTGCCAAGGTCCTAGGGACTATTAGAGGGTTACCTAAGCTGAGGAAAGTGCTCGAAGCTTGGGGTTGCTGAGCTTTGTCGGAGTTGAAGAAGACGACAGCGGCGACGACACGGTTTTAAGCAAGAAGATGCTCGAGCAAAAATGAGTAGAATGGGTGCTCGGGTTAGCTTAAGGACACTAAGAGAAAGATATAGGTGCAATTAATTTGACAAAGGCTTACGGTATTGAGTGGAGAAGAAGAACAATGACGGCGCCTACAAAAGAGTAATTTCAAATCCGACACTTCTCGAAGCATTAATGAAATTGATTGAGGAAAACATGTAAGATATCCTTATGCACATGATGACGCGCAAGATTGAGGATAATACTCACTGTAAGTGAAGAATGACAAGGTGGTGCTCATGGGGGCGTGCTCTAGAGCTCCAGAGGGCACAATGATGGACCGGGAGCTACAAGGCATCGAAGGAGCTGAGGTTAGCTCAAATGGAGAAGGCATGGAGCATGCAATCGAAAGCTACCACGCGGAGGAGACTCACCCGAGAGATACGCACGGGAGAGCTTCCTTCTCCTCGGTCGAAAAGAGGAGAAGTGAGGAAATGCGAGGTGAAGAGGGGGTGTTATCCCCGGGAAAGGGACGGAACGGAAGCGGTGTCAAGCGATGAAGCAATGCGATAGGCCTGTGGAGAGGCGGTGGATTGACGGCGTCGAAGAGCCGTTCTGGGCTGTCGAGGCCCGCCGCGTGGCAAGCTCTCTGCGAGGTGACGGAGGTTGAAGACAAAAGGCGGCAGTGGGCCCGGCGTGGCGATGACTCATCGTGAGCGCAGGCGGGGTTAAGTGACTTCGGTCTTTGGCCGTTGGATTTCAGATGGACGACATAGATTAGAAAAGGGGCGCTCAGTTCGTTATGAAGGGGTACGCGATATGGGCCGTGGATCTCCCATCGGACGGCTCACATGCGATGTGCTCAGTTGGTTGGGTTGAGTCGTTACGCCGCGTCGGACTCGAGCCCGAGGAACAGTGCAGGGTGGTTGGGTTAGGGTTTGACTGAGTTTAAAATTGCTTTCTCCACTTTGACCAAGGTGTTAAAATTAGAAATAAATTTCCTAAAATTGTGAAATAAATCACAGGGGTTCCTGGGAAGGTTTAGTGCCCATAAAATTATTTGACACTACTGTTCATGATATATTGTGTATATAATAAATTCAAACTTAGTGTATGTCATTAAATGATGTTTGAATTTTCTCAAGGTTTAAACCAGTCCCAAAAATTTGGGAAAAATTATATTAATTCATTATAATTACTATAGTATTTGAATAAATTATTTTCAGAGGATGTTCATAGAGTTTTGTTCCTGTTTCCTTTTGGAGTTGAATTACAAAGTGTAGGTTTAACACTTGTTAAAGATTTTCCTAGTGCAATAAATTATGCAAAAGTTGGAAATCAATGATGCATGCTCATGAGATGCATAATAATTCTCTTTATTAAGTTGAGGATGTGACAAACCTCCCCCCCCCTTACAAGAGATCTCGTCCCCGAGATTGAATAGGATGGAAGTTGGGTGGAAAGGTTCTAAGGAATTATAGCATCTGATGTTTTGATTTCCTTTAAAGATAGTGCTATGATACTTTATAAGGTTACAACAAATTATAACATTTTCCTTACCGTTGCTTTGTTTAACCTTGCCTTTCTTGATACGAAGGCACTTCAAGGAAAAGGTCTGGATAGACTTGTCGAATTGATCCTCACGTTCCCATGTAGCTTCATCTTCAGTATGATTACTCCATTGCACTTTGACGAACTTGATATTGCGATTCCTTGTTTTGCGTTCGGTCTCTTCAAGGATGCGAATAGGACGCTCCTGATAAGAAAGATCGGGTTGCAAGTCGAGCTCTCCCAACTCGGTGGCTTCGGTTGGGATATGAAGACATTTCTTCAATTGAGAAACATGGAACACATCATGCACATCAGAAAGCGAGGGTGGCAATTCCAAACGATGTGCTACGGATCCCAATTTTGCTAGAATCCGGAACGGCCCGATGTAGCGAGGTGCCAACTTTCCTTTGACTTGGAATCGATGCATTCCTTTCATCGGAGAGACCTTAAGATAGACATGATCATCCACTTTGAAACTCAATTCCCGACGACGACGGTCGGCATAGGACTTCTGACGAGATTGAGCCGTCCGAAGTCGCTCACGGATGACACGAACTTGCTCTTCCGCATCCTCCACCAAGGTTGGACCATAAAATGGCCTCTCACCGGCTTCGGACCAGTTCAAAGGTGTCCTACAAGCTCTCCCATATAATGCCTCGAAGGGTGACATTTGTATACTTGATTGGAAGCTATTGTTGTAGGAGAACTCCGCAAAAGGTAAGCATTTCTCCCAATTCTTGCTATAGGACAGCACACATGCCCGGAGAAGGTCTTCTAAAATTTGGTTCACTCTTTCAGTTTGTCCGTCAGTTTGCGGGTGATAAGCAGAGCTGAAAGATAAATTGGTCCCCATTGCTTTGTGCAAGCATCCCTAGAAATGGGATGTGAATTGAGGGCCTCTATCAGATATGATCACTTTTGGTATGCCATGGAGGCAAACAATCCTGGAGATGTACAGTTCCACTAGCTTGTCCCCCGTGTAAGTGGTCTTGACAGGAATAAAGTGAGCAACCTTTGTCAGACGATCGACAATCACCCATATAGAATCGGACCCAGCTTGTGTCCTTGGAAGGCCAGTGATGAAATCCATGCCAACTTCTTCCCATTTCCACTTGGGAATGGGCAGGGGTTGTAGAGTACCTGCTGGCTTCAAATGCTCAGCCTTGACTCTTTGGCATACATCACACCTGGCAACATATTGAGCGATTTGTCGCTTCATTTGGCTCCACCAAAGCCGTCTCTTCAAATCTTGGTACATCTTGGTACTACCTGGGTGAATAGAGAACTTGGAGTCATGAGCCTCTTTGAGAATTAGCTCTCTCAAGTTGCGATCAAAAGGTACTACCAAGCGGTTTCCGAAACAAAGGGCACCATGTGCATCTTCATTAAAGCATTTGGCTTTGCCTTGCTTCATTTCCTCCCGGATCTTTGCTACTTCCATATCAGTCTTTTGGGCTTCTCTAATCTGGTCCTCAAGTGTAAAATTCACACTTAGGGCAGCAAGAGAACCTTCTTCAATTATCTCTAGGTGCAGCCGTTGCATTGCAGCACACAACCCCACCGAAAATGGAGTTATCGACAAACAGTTGCATTGAGATTTTCTGCTCAATGCATCGGCCACCATATTAGCTTTCCTGGGGTGATAATGAAGTCTCATATCATAGTCCTTGATCAACTCAAGCCACCTTCTTTGCCTCAAGTTCAGATCGGCTTGGGTGAAAATATATTTGAGACTCTTGTGGTCGGTGTAAACCTCGCAATGATTACCAATGAGGTAATGTTGCCAAATCTTCAAAGCATGAACCACAGCTGCAAGCTCCAAGTCATGCGTGGGATAATTAGCTTCATGAGGTCTCAATTGCCTCGACGCATACGCCACCACTTGGCCCTCTTGCATAAGTACACAACCGAGCCCGTGACGAGATGCATCACAATAAATATCGAAGCTCTTATGAATATCAGGCAGGATGAGCACTGGAGCTTTGGTCAGAAGATCTCTCAAGGTGTGAAAGCTTTCCTCACATTCCGCTGACCATTCAAACTTCTTCTCCTTCTTTAATAATTGGGTCATCGGTCTTGCAATCTTGGAGAAGTCTTTGATGAATCTGTGGTAGTATCCCGCAAGTCCAAGAAAACTGCGAATGTCGGTGACGCTCTTGGGTTGTTTCCAGTCAAGCACATCTTTCACTTTACTTGGATCAACAACGACACCACCCTTGGATAGGATATGGCCCAAGAAACTAACTTCCCGAAGCCAAAACTCGCATTTGCTGAACTTTGCATAAAGTTGATGTTGTCGAAGCTTTCCCAACACAAGTCGCAGATGCTGCTCGTGTTCTTCATCAGTCTTTGAGTAGATAAGGATATCATCGATGAACACGACGACAAACTTATCTAAGTACTCCATGAAAACTGAATTCATGAGATTCATGAAGTATGCTGGAGCATTCGTCAATCCGAAAGACATGACAGTGTACTCGTACAGACCGTAGCGAGTGGAGAATGCTGTCTTCGGTATGTCTTCGGCTCTGACCTTGATTTGATGGTAGCCCAACCTCAAATCAACCTTGGAGAAAACCTGGGCTCCATTCAATTGATCGAACAAATCATCTATCCTTGGCAGCGGATATTTGTTCTTGACAGTGATCTCGTTTAACGGACGATAGTCGACACACATCCGTAAACTCTTATCCTTCTTCTTGACAAAGATAGCCGGACATCCCCAAGGCGAGGAGCTCGGCCTAATGAATCCCTTATCTTGAAGTTCCTTGAGTTGTGCTTTCAATTCGACCAACTCATTAGGAGGCATTCGATATGGCTATTTTGAAATTGGCGCAGTACCGGGTGCAAGCTCGATGACGAATTCAACTTCACGATCAGGGGGCATGCCTGGGAGTTCTTCTGGAAAAACATCAGGATACTCACAAACCACTGGTACCTCATCCAAATCAATAGAGGTACTAGCTTCCAAGGCATAAAGATGTGAATCGCCCACTAAAGGGGTAAAGACAACTAGACTGCCGTCATCACTTGTGACTGAAATAGACCGTTGAGCACAATCGATCTTTCCCTGATTTTTGGACAGCCAATCCATCCCCAAAATCACATCAATACCCACTGAATTTATCACAATTAAATTAGCCAAGAAGTCATTCTTATGAATTTCCACCTTCACGTCTCGACAAACTTGATTGGTTTGGAAAACCGATCCCGGTGACTGAATTTGATAAGGTGGCTGAAGCTTAACTATCTCAAATTGATTAAGTGCAGCATATTCCCTTTTTATGAATGAATGAGATGCTCCTGAATCAAATAAAACTGATGCTGGACAAGAATTAACAAGGAGTGTACCCAAAACAACGTCCGGAGCGCCGCTTGCCTGCTCGGCTGTGACGTGGTTGACTCGACCACGTGCAGGGACCTGAGGAGGGGTAGATGCTACCCTTGGAGGTGGTGAAGGTTTGGTCACAGCTGAAGGTGTACGAGCTCTGTAAGTCTGAGGCATCCCTCGCTGCTTGGCGAGGCACTTATCTGCATAGTGGCCCTGGCGATCACAAAGAAAGCAAGTGACATTGGGCCTGTAGGGCTGCTGTTTTGGGGCTTCTTACCCCATTGTACCGCTGTGCCGCTGGAAAAGAAGCTCAGGAGTCGCCGAGGAAGTCCTCGGTGGCACTGAGCCGATAACGAGATGCTCGGGCGGTCCGATCTTGTTGCCGGGAAAACCGCCGCTAGCTGCACCACTGAGTGACTTCTTCCTCTTCTTGGACTCTCTACAACAAGCACTCTTGTGCTCCACCACTATGGCCTTGTTCACCATGTCTTTGAAGTTACGGAAGTCATGTCTGCCTAAAGCTAGTCAGCATCTCCTCGATCAAGCCGTTCATGAAACGGCTCTGGCGGGCGTCGGTGGAGACGCTATCAGTGCATAACGAGCCAATGAGTTGAACTCATGAAGGTACTCAAGATGTGATCTTCTTTTCTTGCTTCAAAGCAAGAAACGCTCTTCGCTTGATGGACATGACCCCATCAGAATATGGGCCTCCTGAAAGTCAGGCGAAATTGCTCCATGAAGGAACGTCTCCGTCGAGTTGCATGGCGGAGAAGTTGTCCCACCATGCGCTGGCAGCACCCTCCAGCTGATAGCTGGCGAAGAGTACCTTCTCGATGCCCGTGCACTGAGCAATAGCTAGCTTCTTCTCAATGTCCCGCAGCCAATCTTCGGCCTCCATTGGGTCCTCAGTGCCCACAAAGGTGGGAGGGTTAGTCCGCTGAAAGTCAGCGAGACCTCCGTGAGCTCTATGATTTCCACCTCCCCTTACTGCTGCAGGAGCAGGAGAGGTGTTGCGAGCGATGGCCTCAAGAATCCTGGTCTGGTCCATACGGTTCCTCTCTATTTGAGCCAACACTTCCGCCATGGTAGGAGGTGGTGGAAGTGTCTCCTCGGGTGTGCGACCCCGCTGATGATGCTGGTGAGAAGATTCACCCAAAGCAGTTGAACGCGGTTCTAAGGGTGGAGACCCCTCATCACGCTGCGCTCTCAAGCGAGTGTTGGGACCTGTCATCCTGTAGTGACAAGGATGGTTAGATAAATTTAATAAGTTATACATAAACATGCATAATGATAAATACACAAAAATACGCAAGAACATAACACCAAATGGGGTACCAAGGCACTAAGGCCAGTACAAGATCCAATAAAACCATTCATAGAGTTCTGGTACAATTACATTGATTAGCCCAAGGGCGAATGGTAACTGCCGGAATAAAAGTTCTTGCAAATAATACGAAAGTTCCAACAATTACTAGGCTATTACAAGAATTTTAAAGATACATGCATCGCTGAACACATGACAGGACAGCGAGCTTACTACCCTAGCATCCTAGATATTGTTCCGGTCAAAGTTCACCGGAAACTCGTCTAGAAGGTGACATCCCGGGGATCCTGTATCATCGGGGTCCCCTAGGTTAGGGAGGCGCAAAGGTGATCCTATGGCATTAATATGGCCTCCTACTACGGGAAGGCGATACTCAGGCGGTGCAGAAAGGTAGGGAGAGATCACATTAGCACCATACAGCACATCAGTATGAATAAGCCTCATATCATGCATGAGTCGCAGGTGCTCCTGAGCTATGATGAGACGGCGCCGCGTCTCCCATAACTCATGCACGGTGCAACGATGCATCATGTCCATAGTGTGCACTAGCCTCGCCAACTGACGAACTTGGGGATCCTCCCCGAACTGAATCTTGGCGAACCTGCTCACTTCCCCAACATGCGCTTGCATGGGGAAATGGTCATAGGGCGGCTGAGACAGCTCGGTCAAATCATAGCGAAGGCGACTCATGGCCACTCGAGCCACTTCCTGAAGCGCCATGGCCTCAGAAGTGCCTCGTGCCTGAAATCGATATGGAATGCTTCCAGTAACACGCCTAGCAATGATGTCGGCTACGGCCAGGTACTCCTCCATTCCTGGCCCTCGGTCTCGTCGATAGATGGAGTACGTCGGCTGGTAGGTGAAGTTGGCCCTCCACATCATGTCTCGTAGTAACTCCGGGTATCCTCCCACATTCTCGACTTGAGTCTCCTAACAAGGTATTGAGGATTCATCTAAAGGACAAGAAGGACAAGGTAAGTTAGTTTTGTAAATCAAAACCAGAATAAGGTAAGAAATGATTCTAAGATGGATGAGGAATAAACGATATCCCTAACTTAAACTTTTCAAAGTAATTTTGATAACTTGAAAATATTTTGACCAAGAGACTTGCTAAACTTAACGCCCATGCTATCTCTAACCTACAACAAGATGGCTCGATACTGTATTTGTGAGGACCCGGGTTATCTCCGTAAGACCGAGACTAAACAAGGTCTTAAGGACATAACTCTAAGGCCTCAAGTAAATGGATTCCAACTTAACTCAATCTTAGTGAAAAGCGACTACAACTAAAGCCCCGACGATCATCTTGCCGCTGCTCCCTGAAAGCACTACATGATTGTTGGTTCTCCAACAAGTCAAGCACTACACTTAGTGAGTTAAATAGGAAGCCACGGACAGCGAGTATGCAATCATATTGGCTCCCAAGATCAGCGACCAATATGCTCATACTCTCATACAACGTTGATCACATCCATACAACAACATACAAAGATAGTCCAAAAGACATACAACGTGATAGTTAAAGTTTACATCCATTACAAACGGCCGACCGGCCAAATTCAAATAAGAGTATTAAGTAGCAGCGGAAGCAAGTAAATAAACCAAAATATCCAGCATGGTATGCCCCATAACCCATCGGCAACCGATTGGGAGTTAAATGATAGCATTATTCATTAGCGTCGCCAATATCGGCGCTAACAAACTCAACGGGCTCATACACTTCCTCACCTGAAATTGTAGCAACCGGGTTGAGTACAAAGGTACTCGCAAGTCTTACACAAATAAAAATTAGTATGCTAGAGGTTATTACAAAGGATGGCTCATATTGGCTTAGTTTTGCAAAAGAGACGCAACAATTTACAACCTACACATACTAGTTTTTCAAGTGCCATTTCAAAATCAGATTTGAAGTAGAAGTAAAGCATATGAATAAGTAGTAAATTGAATAACAAATGAACCATACAAATGACAAAGTGGCTGTCCACTTTGATATAACAACAAGCATGAACATCCCATTCATGACAATACCAAGTTATACCACAATTTTAATTCCAAGTCTAACAATAGCAACCATGTAACTCAAGTGGTCGTCCATAACCGTGGACACGGCTATTCAAATAGATTTATACCCTGCAGGGGTGTACTACTTTACCCACATGACTTGATTAGCCCATAAGCCTCCAGATGCCTCCGAATATAGCACACTTCCTAAGGTATGCCGGCCGGGTAAACCAAGACTTAGTATTTTTCAGCAAGTTGATACCATTGAGTTGACTCACCCATACGCGACGTAACCCCATTTAAGTGTAGGCTACCCACCTACAACTAAACGGGCATGCAAGTTGTGCCGGAAATGCCAACCCAATTAATAAATTTTAAAGAGGGTTCACCCTCACAATAAAGAATTGCAATCGGCACCCTTATGGAACATATATGCGATGGAACACATATACGCCCTCACACCACCAGTCATCAACTCAACAATACCAACCCCTTACTTAACTAAGCGGCGCCCATACACCGCGTGTGATAGCACGAGTTTTACTTGAATCAAAGATGTTACCAAAGTTCGGTCCTTAATTGTCCAGACAAGTCAACCACTTACCCAAATCTTGTGCACAAAGGCACCATCACTAACCATCACTTGTCCAGACCAAACGATCATTTAAAATGGCAAAATTTAACTTATAAAACAGATATGAAGATCCGAAACAAAAGCATATAAAGATAGTTGTGTTTATCCCATAATTGTCGGGTTATTCCCGACAATCAACTAACGGTTCTAGACTTGCATGGCTAAGCAAACCCGAACAATATATTTCAACCATTCTAACTTAAGCATGTGGTACTGGAATAATTCAAGTATAACCTCAATGAATTAGGAGATAACTAAACTACACATCACAAAAATAGCGACATTATCAAAAATAGCATGCAAGCAAATATCATTGCACTAACTTAACAAAACTGGGATCAAATATGATGCAAAAGAAAGTTCAAATGATGCTTGCCTTGCTGGTAACTCAGTTGCTCTTCTTCAGTAGCGTATAAGTCAATATCGATAGGCTCGGTATCTAGATAAATATAATATCGAATAAGCATCGAGAAATACTCAAAAATGCATGATTTTTCTACAGTAGCTAAATCATGATTTTAGATGAATTTAGGTGAAAGAATTACTCCATTTGGATTTAGCATGTGAGAGTTATTACGATTTGAATTTTCAGCTTTCAATATGCTTTCTTGAGTAATTTAATTATGAGGTCAAATTTTGTATAGCAGTGGAGGGTATAAGGATTATAAGGATAAATAGGGAATATTATTACAAGACCAGAATAGTTGAGTTTACCTCATTTGGAATTTTTATGAATTAGTTATCCATTTTTAAAGTTATTAGCCTTTTTCTATTGTAAAAATAATAAGTTTATGGATCATTTTCCATAATAATACTCTCTGCTACAGAGACATGTTTGAAACCAATTTTAATATAAAGCTCATTAAAAATGAAAATTACCAGAAGTGGTTTCATCCATTTTGGAGTTAAGATGAATTAGTTATGCATTTTTGAAGTTATACATATTTTACAGTGTACAAATAATTCGTTTCCAGATTTTCTAATTCATTTACTACTTTTCTCACTGAGCGTGCCTCTAGCCGCGTCACTGACCAGTGGGCCCGGTAAACAGTGCGCTTTCTAATTAAACTCATATTTTAAATATTGTTCTAACAGGTGGGCCCCTTAGTCAATGACTCGGTCCACGGACTTGGTCCACGCACGCGCGTGCCTAGCGCATGGGGCTTAAAGCCGCGGGTCCACAGGTCAGTGAGTGCTTTGAGTTATAAAACGTGTTGGTTTTCCGTGCAATGGGCCCCGCATGTAAGTGACTAATTAAATGAGTTTAGGACAGTCATTAAAAGCTAATGATTACCATTAAGTCCTAATCCCTCTGCTATAGCTCATGTCCAAATCCGAAAACGGAGTTTTGCTCATGCATGTTCACCGGCGACTTCGTCGTATGCGCCACGCACGGCGATGCCAAAAGCCATGTCGGTGCACAATAGCATTGCGCACCTAGTGGTGGCATTCTTAACGACGGCGCGGCTCTGTACCGGCGGCTAGCCGGCGGCGAGTGGCGCTACTAAGTACGACAAACACGACAACAACTATATGAAGCTCCGCAGCGCTAACTAAACGGGTGCCAAGGTCCTAGGGACTATTAGAGGGTTACCTAAGCTGAGGAAAGTGCTTAGGAAGCTTGGGGGTTGCCGGAGCTTCGTCGGAGTCGAAGAAGACGACAACGATGGCACGGTTTTAAGCAAGAAGATGCTCTGAGCAAAAATGAGCAGAATGGGTGCTTGGGTTAGCTTAAGGACACTAAGAGAAAGATATAGGTGCAATTAATTTGACAAAGGCTTACCAGCCGGAGCTGGAGAAGAAGAACAATGACGGCGGCCGACAAAAGAGTAATTTCGAAATCCGACACTTCCTGCGAAGCATTAATGAAATTGATTGAGGGAAAACATGTAAGATATCCTTATGCACATGATGACGCACAAGATTGAGGATAATACTCACTGTAAGTGAAGAATGACAAGGTGGTGCTCACGAGGGCGTGCTCTAGAGCTCCAGAGGGCACAATGATGGACCGGGAGCTACAAGGCATCGAAGGAGCTGAGGTTAGCTCAAATGGAGAAGGCATGGAGCATGCAATCGAAAGCTACCACGCGGAGGAGACTCACCCGAGAGATACGCACGGGAGAGCTTCCTTCTCCTCGGCCGAAAAGAGGAGAAGTGAGGAAATGCGAGGTGAAGAGGGGGTGTTATCCCCGGGAAAGGGACGGAACGGAAGCGGCGTCAAGCGATGAAGCAATGCGATAGGCGGGAGAGGCGGTGGATTGACGGCGTCGAAGAGCCGTTCTGGCTGCTGGAGAAGCCCGGCCGCGTGGCGAAGCTCTCCTGCGCGAGGTGACGGGAGGTTGAAGACAAAGCTGGCAGGTGGGCCCGGCGTGGCAGTGACTCATCGCGAGCGCGCGGGCGGGGTTAAGTGACTCGGTGCTGGCCGTTGGATTTCAGATGGACGGCGTAGATTAGAAAAGGGGCGCTCAGTTCGTTATGAAGGGGTACGCGATATGGGCCGTGGATCTCCCATCGGACGGCTCACACGCGATGCGCTCAGTTGGTTGGGTTGAGTCGTTACGCCGCGTCGGACTCGAGCCCGAGGAACAAAGATCAGGTGGTTGGGTTAGGGTTTGGTGAGTTTAAAATTGCTTTCTCCACTTTGACCAAGGTGTTAAAATTAGAAATAAATTTCCTAAAATTGTGAAATAAATCACAGGGGTTCCTGGGAAGGTTTAGTGCCCAAAAAATTTTATTTGACACTACTGTTCATGATATATTGTGTATATAATAAATTCAAACTTAGTGTATGTCATTAAATGATGTTTGAATTTTCTCAAGGTTTAAACCAGTCCCAAAAATTTGGGAAAATTATATTAATTCATTATAATTACTATAGTATTTGAATAAATTATTTTCAGAGGATGTTCATAGAGTTTTGTTCCTGTTTCCTTTTGGAGTTGAATTACAAAGTGTAGGTTTAACACTTGTTAAAGATTTTCCTAGTGCAATAGATTATGCAAAAGTTGGAAATCAATGTTGCATACTCATGGGATGCATAATAATTCTTTTTATTAAGTTGAGAATGTGACATATATCTTCCCAAGATGTCGTACAAGCCACAAAATCATCAACTTTGTCAACTCTCGCGCGTCGGTCGGTCTAAATGTGCAACATGCACTCGAATAGCCATAACTTTTTTTTATAGAAAGCTCCAACTCATGTGTCGTTTGACCCGTTAGAAAGTAGACTTGATATGATTTCCATATATATATATTTTTCATGCTAGATCCTTTGGAGTTTCTGCGAAGATCATCGTGAACTTCAAGATCAGTGCGGCGCCATCTGTTGTTCGTCTCATGCGCCCCTACCTCACATGTCTCCCACGGACCGCATGCTATTTTTTTAGCGTAAAAACACCTCGAAAAACATCATGTTATTGATATTCCCATAAACCATCTCCTTCAAACCTAATAATAAGCGATGATCCGTTATTATGTAGTATAATATTGTCAACTAAACTAAAAGAAAATTTAGGGAACAGATTCACCTGTTGGTTAAGCTTCTTTGCACAAGCTTCACCCACGAGCTTCTCTTGTTCTTCAACTCTTTTAGTAAGCTCATGTTGTTCTGAGGTACTTGATGAATTGAAAACACTATATGGAACAACATAGCTAAGGATGTTTGCATCATCATCCCTTTCTTCAAGAAAAGCCATACTCGGCTTTTGATAGCCTGAAAATGTGCTAGACAAAGAAAACAATGTATATGTATGGTATATGTATGAATCAATTATTTTGTTCTTCTTGTTGTTTTGCACGATCGAGAGCTGGAAATCATATTTCAAATTGCACAACTAACTCATATGATCAAATTTCACCTTCCTAACATCAAAGTCAAGTAAAGTGGGTGAAAACTAGTTGATACCTTTTCATGCTACAACTGCGCTACTCTGATTAGTTATACATATAAGAGATAAAGAAGTAGGCATCATGTTGCGTTCTAAACAATAGATACTTGTATTTAAACCCATCTCAAAGCGACCATAACATTGCTCAATAGATGGTTTGTGCAAAACATGCAATGTTAAATCAGCAAGATTATCACAGGTAATGCATATTCGATAAACTTGAAACATGTTGTCTACACCAACATATCCAGTGAAATTGAATTTATATGTGTATATGTAGCTAACGAGGATCTAATAATCCTTATTTAATTCTTTATCTGTAATTCCTATTATGGATAATAATACTTTCATATGGTTCTTGAGTATACCCCTTTATATTCATAAGGGAGAAGCTGGAGGTCGTCAAACATCTCCCTTGCTAAACATATGTGGAAGCAACAATTTGAATCTAATATCCATCCATGAGAAGTGCCTGATGCTTGATGACTAGTACGTCTGAATCATCTTTCGCTACCACCACTGAACATAAACCCTTCATTTTCTTCTGTCGTAAACATGCGAACATTCATTGTGTCTTGTCATTACTCTAACCTCCGCATAGTTAAGAAGCCACCGGTACCAAGACTGTGTGCCTTTACTTAGCATCATATTGCTCCGAAGTCACAAGTCCGCTCATGTCACCGCTCAAAATTTAATTTTTGGTTCAATAATGACAACCGACACTAACTCACTCTCCGGAGTGTGAAGTGTATAAACAAGACACGCATGGCCCCGAGCCTCGGCGCACACCGACGCCCCTTGAGGGCGCGAGTGTATAAACAAGACGCCGCGCATGGCCTTGAGCCTCGGCACACACCGACGCCCTCAAGGGCGCAAGTGTATAAACAAGACGCTACACATGGCCCCGAGCACCAGCGCACACCGACGCCCCTCGAGGGCGCGAGTGTATAAACAAGATGCCGCGCATGGTCCCGAGCCCCAACGCACACCGATGCCCCTCGGGCGCGAAGTGTATAAATAAGACGTCGTGCATGGCCTTGAGCACCGGCGCACACCAACACCCCTCGAGGGTGCGAGTGTATAAACAAGACGTCACGCATGCCCCGAGCCCCGACGCACACCGACGCCCCTCGAGGGCGCGAGTGTATAAACAAGACGCCGCGCATGGCCCCGAGCCCCGGTGCACACCGACGCCCCTCGAGGGTGCAAGTGTATAAACAAGATGCCGCGCATGGCCTTGAGCCCCGGCGCACACCGATGCCCCTCGAGGGCATGAGTGTATAAACAAACACGCCCCGCAAGGCCCCGAGCCCCGGTGCACACCTTCTCACCCTCCGGAGTGTGAAGTGTATAAGCCCACAAGGATGGCAGCAACAATAAGCCCATCACCGTGGCAACAAAGACGCCCCACATGGCCCTGAGCCCAGGCGCACACCTTCTCACCCTCCGGAGTGTGAAGTGTATAAGCCCACAAGGATGGCAGCAACAATAAGCCCATCACTGTGGCAACAAAATGCCCTGCATGGCCCCGATCCCCGGAGTCTCCCGCCGTGAGGGCCTCGCCTGGCGGAGAGACATCTCAAATCGCGCTCCAACGCGCACCCCTAGTCGTTCCTGAGGCTCCGCCTCGGCAACTAGGGAGTCTCCCCGCGAGGGCCTCGCCCCGACGGGGAGACATCTGAAATCGAGCTCCAACACGCACCTCTAGTCATTTCGGAGGCCCCGCCTCGATGACTAGGGAGTCTCCCACCGTGAGGGCCTCGCCCCGGTGGAGAGACATCTCAAATCGCGCTCCAACGTGCACCCCTAGTCATTCCGGAGGCCCCGCCTCGGCGACTAGGGAGTCTCCCGCCGTGAGGGCCTCGCCCCGGCAGAGAGACATCTCAAATCACGCTCCAACACGCACCCGTAGTCGTTCCGGAGGCCCCGCCTCGGTGACTAGGGAGTCTCCTGCCGCGAGGGCCTTGCCCGGTGGAGAGACATCTCAAATCGTGCTCCAACATGCACCCCTAGTCGTTCTCGAGGCCCCGCCTCGATGACTAGGGAGTCTCCCGCTGCGAGGGCCTCGCCCCGACAGGGAGACATCTGAAATCGTGCTCCAACGCGCACCCCTAGTCGTTCCGGAGGCCCCGCCTCGGCGACTAGGGAGTCTCCCACCGCGAGGGCCTCGCCCCAATGGGGAGACATCTAAAATCGCGCACCCCTAGTCATTCTGGAGGCCCCGCCTTGGTGACTAGGGAGTCTCCCGCCGCGAGGGCCTCGCCCCGGCGGAGAGAGATCTCAAATCGCGCTCCAATGCGCACCCCTAGTCGTTCCCGAGGCCCTGCCTTGACGACTAGGGAGTCTCCCGCCGCGAGGGCCTTGCCTTGGCGGGGATACATCTGAAATCGTGCTCCAACGCGCACCCCTAGTTGTTCCAGAGGCCCCGCTTCGGCAACTAGGGAGTCTCCCACCGTGAGGGCCTCGCCCTGGTGGAGATACATCTCAAATCGCGCTCCAACGCGCACCCCTAGTCGTTCCCGAGGCCCTGCCTCGGCGACTAGGGAGTCTCTCACCACGAGGGCCTCGCCCCAGCAGGGAGACATCTGAAATCGCTCTCCCACGCGCACCCCTAGTTGTTCTGGAGGCCCCGTCTCGGCGACTAGGGAGTCTCCCGCCACGAGGGCCTCGCCCCGGCGGGGAGACATCTCAAATCGCACTCTAACGCACACCCCTAGTCGTTCCCGAGGCCCCGCCTCGGCGACTAGGGAGTCTCCCGCCACGAGGGCCTCGCCCCGGCAGTGGACATTTGAAATCGCGCTCCAACGTGCACCCCTAGTAGTTCCAGAGGCCCCGCCTCGGCGACTAGGGAGTCTCCCGCCGCGAGGGCCTCGCCCCGGCGGGGAGACATCTCAAATCGCTCTCCAACGCGCACCCCTAGTTATTTCCAAGGCCCCGCCTTGGTGACTAGGGAGTCTCCCGCCGCGAGGGCCTCGCCCCGGTGGGGAGACATTTGAAATCGCGCTCCAACACGCACCCCTAGTCGTTCCAGATGCCTCGTCTCAGCGACTAGGAGTCTCCTGTCGCGAGGGCCTCACCCCGGCGGAGAGACATCTCAAATCGCGCTCCAACACGCACCCCAAGTCGTTCCGGAGGCCCCACCTCGGCAACTCGGGAGTCTCCCGCCGCGAGGGCCTCGCCCAGGTGGAGAGACATCTCAAATTACGCTAACGCACACCCTAGTCATTCCGGAGGCCCCGCCTCGGCGACTAGGGAGTCTCCCGCTGCGAGGGCCTCGTCCCGGCGGAGAGATCTCATATCGCGCCCAGCGCGCAACCCTACTCGCGAACAACGGCTAGGTCAGCAAAGGTCAGGCGGCACTTAGGACCTAGCCTAGCTAGGAATGATTGCTGCTAGTGGTAGGGAGGGCAAACGGGTTCAGACAGTTCGTTGGATCAGAGCCCGGCACGTACGCACACATGTGTTCCTCTCGCTCCAGGTGAGAGTGCATGACAATAGGACCCTCTCCCCTGCATGCTTATCCAGGAGCTTTCAAAACCACCCAAAACCCCATTTCCTACCACTGTGCATGCGTAGAGAAAAAGCCCGAGGTAGAGGTTGGGCGACGGCGATCGGCTTCGCCTCCCCCTCGCTAGCTTTTGGGCTCTCAAACGAGCCCAAGAAAAGAAGGTTGGGGGACGGCGCCTCAAACGAGCCCAAGAAAAGAAGGTTGGGGGACGGCGATCGGCTTCGCCTCCCCCTCGCTAGCTTCTGGGCTCTCACACGAGCCCAAGCAAAGAAAGTTGGGGGATGACGATTGGCTTCGGCTCCCCCTCGCTAGCTTCTGGGCTCTCAAACGAGCCCAAGAAAAGAAGGTTGGGGGACGGCGATCGGCTTCGCCTCCCCCTCGCTAGCTTATGTGCTCTCAAACGAGCCCAAGCAAAGAAGGTTGGGGGACGGCAATCGGCTTCGCCTCCCCCTCGCTAGCTTCTGGGCTCTCAAACGAGCCCAAGAAAAGAAGGTTGGGGGACGGCGATCGGCCGCCTCCCCTCGCTAGCTTCGGCTCTCAAACGAGCCCAAGAAAAGAAGGTTGGGGGCGGCGATCGGCCGCCTCCCTCGCTAGCTCTGGCTCTCAAACGAGCCCAAGCAAAGAAAGTTGGGGAACGGCGATCCGCTACGCCTCCCCCTCGATTGCTTCTGGGCTCTCAAACGAGCCCAAGAAAAGAAGGTTGGGGGACGGCGCCTCCCCCTTGCTAGCTTTTGGGCTCTCAAACGAGCCCAAGAAAAGAAGGTTGGGGACGGCGATCGGCCGCCTCCCTCGCTAGCCACGGCTCTCACACGAGCCCAAGCAAAGAAAGTTGGGGGATGACGATTGGCTTGGCTCCCCTCGCTAGCTTCTGGCTCTCAAACGAGCCCAAGAAAAGAAGGTTGGGGGCGGCATTCGCCGCCTCCCCTCGCTAGCTTATATGCTCTCAAACGAGCCCAAGCAAAGAAGGCCGGGGACGGCAATCGGCCGCCTCCCCTCGCTAGCTTCGGGCTCTCAAACGAGCCCTAGAAAAGAAGGTTGGGGGACGGCGATCGGCTTCGCCCCTCGCTAGCTCGGCTCAAGCGAGCCCAAGAAAAGAAGGTTGGGGACGGCGATCGGCTTTGCCTCCCCCTCGCTAGCTTCTGGGCTCTCAAACGAGCCCAAGCAAAGAAAGTTGGGGGACGGCGATCCGCTACGCCTCCCCCTCGATTGCTTCTGGGCTCTCAAACGAGCCGAAGAAAAGAATGTTGGGGGACGGCGATCGGCTTCGCCTCCCTCTCGCTAACTTCTGAGCTCTCAAACGAGCCCAAGAAAAGAAAGTTCGAGGACGGCGATCGGCTTCACCTCCCCCTCGCCAGCCTCGGAACCTCAAAAGAGCCCAGAAGTAACTCAAGCAAGCGGACAAAGCCCCTTCACGCCCCTCCATGTCACGGGTACACTTGACTAGGAGCGGCCAAAGGGGGGGGGACGGTACCAGGTCCCCAACAGAAGCATCGCAAATGGCCACACCAAAGTAGTCGAATACGAAGGTAGCAGCGGCTGCCATGCCGCACCACTTTGCCCGCACGGGCTCCACCACTACTCACTGCCCGCCTCGAGGCTATCGCCTCGGCGAGGTGGCCCCAACGCGCCGCCCGCCTCGAGGCCCATGCTTGGCGGGCGGCCCCGGACACTGCCGCCTCGAGGCCCATGCCTCGAGGGGGCTCCGTGGCCGATTCGTCTCAAGACGGGCTCCGCCACTTGCTCACCGCCTCGAGGCTACCGCCTTGGTGGGGTAGCCCCGACGTCTTGCCCACCTCGAGGCCCATGCCTCGGCGGGGCGGCTCACACGACTCGCCGCCCGACAGTTCGCCCATCGCTGCCGCCTACCTCGAGGCTATCGCCTCGGTGCAGCGGTCCCCACGCGCCACCCGCCTCGAGGCCCATGCCTCGGTGGGGTGGCTCAGCGCGCGACTTCACCCGCATAGGCTCCGTCGCTGCTTACTTCCCGCTTCGAGGCTACTGCCTAGGCGAGGCAGCCCCGACGCGCTACCCGTCTCGAGGCCCATGCCTCGGCGGGGCGGCTCCACACGAACTTCACCCGCACAGGCTCCGCTGCTGCTCACCGCTTGCCTCGAGGCTACCGCATTGCAACTTGGTACGTTCACATGAATACCAACAACACAAACCAATAGATCTGTCTTACCTCGATTGACATCGCCAATGTCGGTGGTGAGGTAGCCGAGGCTGAGGTCGGTGGAGCTAGAGGTAGCCGGGGGAGGTCGGTGAGGTAGCCAGGGTCGCGCACGTTGGGGGAGGAGGAAGAGGGGAAGGCGTGCAGCGTCATCGTAGTTGTGGCACAACGATGACACTGCAAAAGACAATCTAATTATACGAGTGTCTTGTGTAGTGAACCGTGGTGTCACAACCGTCGGCGACGGGAAGAATGGCGGCGTCAGTGATAGGGTCACTCGGGTGGGGAGGGAAACGGATGAGAGTAAGGCCGCTGAGGGAGTGATGAGTTAGAGCGCAAACCCTAGCGGGCTCCTACTAATAAAAGAGACTTATCACAGTCGGTTCTATCATGGAACCGTCAGTGATACTTATCACAGACGGTTCCATCGGTTCCATGATATGGTCTCATATCACAGATGGTTCATTATTAAAACTGTCTGTGAAGTATCACAGACGGTTGTTTGTTGAAAACCGTCTGTGATGTTTCGAAATATCACAGACGGTTATTATTAAGAACCGTCTATGATACTTCACATACGGTTTTCATAATGAATCATTTGTGATATTACCTCTTCACAGACGGTTTTTAGCGCAGCCAGTAACACAGACGGTCGCAAGACCAAAACCGTCTGTGATTGTATGTAATACAGACGGTTTTGGTCAACCGTTTGTGATGAGGCGTCCAGCATTAGCCTTTTTATAGTAGTGATGCCTTCCTCCATGGCCGTCACAGCCTTCAAATATGTCGGCTGCTACCTTGACCTTGATCGCCGTGGGAAGGGGAGCGAGAAAGAGAGAGCGCATGCGTGACGGGAAAGAGATGCGGTAGGCTAGGGGTGAAAACAGGATGAATAGTGTTCCTCCCCTCTTATGCTACATGCTAAGCCAAATGGGTCAGGCGGGTCTTCTGCACTAACCTCTTCTTTTCCTTCTTTTTTACCAAATGCTTTAATGGGAGGAGAATTAGAAAATGTAATTAGGGAAGGAATACTACAATTATTTGATATTACAAATTTGAGGGTGTTAGTGGCGGCGATCTGAATGCCCTTGGTTTCTTCATGGTAGCCTTGTAGCCTGATCTTTCTTTTTTTTCTTTCTTTTGTTGTTACATTTGTTTTAGGTGCTATACATAATACATTTATGCATGAACAAAGATGAAGTCATGTCATGGTACTTATGTTATTATTGTGGGTAGTGATTTGGTTGATAACTTGGTATTATGGTCATGTATTCATGTGGTTTGATCCAACATATATTACTCTATATATGCGTGCACTATTTGTCTATTTTTATCCATTTCCAACCTGAATCTGTCATGTATCCGTCCCGTGCTCGTATCCCAAATAATCCGAATTTGTATCCGGGGAAAAAAATATGGGTCAAGTTACCAGAAAAGCAATATCCGATCCATTTTCACCCCTACTGACGCAAATTCTTTAAGCACGATCTCAAAAGAGTACAAGGGATTATCACCCTTTCACAATCATCTCGAACCTTTTAGGACTCTTGGATTTTTGTCCTATACAAGAATCTAGTATTAAGAATAACCTAGTTTTTAATCCTCTTATGTGTCCTCTACTTTGGACGAGTAGCTCTTGGCTTGTGGTTTGCTTCTTCTTGGGTTCCTTTAGTGTCCCTAGTCTTCCTTCAAGTAAGAATTCTTATCCTAGTAGGATAGCTGTAGAAATTCTTGTAACACACATCTCTATATCCTAATAGATTATGATATGAGTCACCTTACATAATACCAAAGAATTTCCACATGGATCGTCCATCCAAACAATCCAAATTAGTTTCGCTTTAGCGCAACTATTCTACCATCACGCCGTCAATTTTAGCTAACTAAAATTAAAAATGTTGATAATCTGCAAGTTTAGATGCTCAAGTGGTACTTTAATACAAATTTTGGATACTTAACACATTAATTTTTGGTTTTGCTAAACAACATTCGACTGGTTTTTTTTTTGTCAAAATAGTCAAATTTTTATCCATCCGATGTGCTTTGAGATTTGCACTTCTTCCTATACGATGATTTGGATCCGAAATTATTATGGTTTTTTTTACTTCGGGACATAACGGGTTCATCACATCACCGTATTTTGTTGGTACATAATTTCATTTTTTGTATTGGTTTTGCTCAACCTCTCAAAGTACACGTTAAATTTTGAATCATGTGATGGAAATATGAGTTATTAAGGTTTTCAAGAATAATTACAGTGACTAAGTACAAAAATTACATAAATAATTTACTGTAATCTATACATATACTAATTGGAGGCTCTCCTAGAAGCCCCCATATTAATCCTAGGAAGTAAAAAAAGTAGAAATTTCCACATTAATCGAAGAAAAAGAAAAAAAAAGCTAAAAATTCCCACATTAATTAGAGAACTCTAACCATCCAATTCAAGCTTATGATGCAACCTGTGGCTTGGATTTTTTTTCATCCGGCAGCCTGATGGACTCCGATTCAAGCTTTTAGAAGCAAAGGCTTGGATTTTTTTTTGGTATCCGGTAGCCTGATGGACTCCAATTCAAACTTTTAGAAGACCAACAGATTCAGAAAAAGCCTGCATGGCCGACTCCTGCGGCTTGGATGTGTGCTGTCTAGACTTCAAGCATCGCGTGTGCAATCGGGAAGCTGGGAGCTGGATCGGTGGGAAAATGGCTTGAGCTAGAAATTTGAGCAAAAAAAAAAGGGCGTGAGCCAAGGGGTGGAGCTAGCTAGAACCCTGGCCATAGACATGGACTCTACGGAATCCAATCCGAGTTTCCTTTTGTGTTAGTAGTTTTCTTTTTCATATAATTAATTCTGAATAGGAATTAGGGATAAGAGATAGTTTCGGTTTGGTGTTTGAGTTAGAGATAAAATCTTTTGTAATGTGTCCATGTTGGGCTCTAGGGATGTGTGTGACCTTGAATTGGTTTAGGCCAGCAGGGTGTACGTGAGTCTGGGGGATATAACCCCAAGACCTTGGCCATTGTTAGGGAGTTCAGATTATTAGTTTATGGAAAAACCGAAAAGCCACTTGGCATCTATCGCGTGATCTTTTGTTCATTGCTTGCTGATTTTGTGAGAAAGAGAGAGGGAGAGATTGCCAAGAGAGAGAGAAAAGCTAGAAATTTTCACAATAATCATAAAAAATAGAAATTTCCACATTAATTGAAAAAAGAAAAAAATCTAGGATTAAATATAGATATGTTCGTGTCTTCTAGTGTTATACAGTTCAAAACAAAAGAGAGTTTGAATAGAGTGCTAAACACAATCTTTGATGTATTGTATTGTACTCCGGGAAAAAAAAACAAACTGCTCAGATAGATGAGACTATGTTGGACTTGGACTAAAAAACTAGATATACGGATGGACCTATAGAAGATCGTGAGTCGGACACACACATGCAACGATAATATGCATGCATCCAATTCAATTTAGTTGGTCCATTCATCTTGCCATACCTAATATATACGTGCATGGAGCTAGCTACTAAAAGTATTAGGTGCTAATTAAATACCATGTACAATAGTTAACTTAATTTAGAAGAAGATAAAAAAAAGTTAAAGATTTGCACATTAAGACCCCGCTTAGAATACAAGAATTTAAAAGAAACAGTCAAAGGCTAAGCTCGGTCAACAAGAAGGAATATATAATAATAAAATTAAAATTGGAGACAAATTCAAAATCGAAATTAATCAGTTTAGAGGAAAAAAATAAAATTTGGAGTCAAACTTAATTCAGAAAACTTAAAGCTTTAAAGAAATTTGAATTTCACTTAACATTCCTATTATAATTTATATAAATTTTGAAACAAATGTTCTAAAACTCCAAAATTTTCAAACTTTGGAAAATAAATTCTAAAATAAAACTACACCATCCAAATATATACATATTGGGGACTGACATATAAAAAACAAATCAGTTTTGAAATGTTCACATTCTTAAACTTTTAATTTTAAACTTTTATAATTTGCTCATAATGTTGCGTTTGTATCCCATTATGCCAATTTTTAAAGTAAAATTTAATATACTAAAACTAATAGAAGGTGATGGTTTGTAATGTTTTATCCTAATTGAGGACGTTTGAAAAAAAAATAGGGCACTTAAAACAAAAGTAATACTTAAACAGGTAAGCCACCCCGTGTAGTTGCACGGGTTGATGACTAGTTTATATATAATGAAAGTGTAAATGAACTAAAATTTGACTGTTTTTGGTTAAGAAAACAGTCGAATCTTTTATAGACGGACCTGTTAATTTTTGGGTTACAAACTTATTTGGCAATCTACTGGAAAGTTATATTCTGGTCCATTTTTTTTCCTAAGCAAGACATGAATAAACAAACGTCAGACGACACGAAGATACACTGCAATTTGACCTCGAGCAAAAGCATAGCAGCAGTTTATGCTCCTGGCCAGCTGTACCGCCTGGCGCTCAACCTCAGTTCGCCGTCTGGCTTCCACCACTGCTGGAGCCCGTGCGCGTCGCCGTCCACGCTCGAGTTCTTCCACAGCGTCGCCGACGGCAGGAGGTGCGGCCGCTCCTTCTCCTTGCCGAGCACGGAAAAGAGCATGTCACGGTACGACAGCGTCATCGCCGACTTGGCGACCCCGCCGAAGCGCTCCTCCACCAACTGCCGCTGCTCGAAGTAGTCCACGAAGCCTTGGCAGATGACGTCCCTCTCGTGCACGTACAGCTCCGGCGCCCACGGCGACAATCGCTCGAAGAGCTTCTCCATGCGCTTCCGGTGGGGCTTCAGAACCAAGCCCAGACCAGCCTTCACGAAGTAGCTCGTGGCGTACAGGTCCCTCTTCGCAACCTCCGTCGGGCGCAGCACATTGATCGCCGGAGCCGGCGATACCTGCGGCGGGTTGAAGAGGAAGGCCGGGAGGCAGAGCCCCTGCTCCTCCATCATGGCCCTCCCCACGTCCAGCGCCAGCGACGCTCCGAGAGAGTGGCCGGTGAGCCAGACGATGCAGCTGTCGCGGCCGGCGCCGCCGCCCTTGTCGATTGTGGCCACGAGCGTGCCGACCGCCAGATGCGCGCGCCGGGAGCGCTTGGAATCCGGCAGGGTGTTGGCCATGATCTTGAAGTCGAGGTGCAGGTCTTGTATCGCCTTGGGGTGCAGCAGCATGGTGCCGCGGAAGGCGACGACGTAGTGTGGAGCGGACGGGTGGCGGCGCCCGCCCACCGGGGGCACGTGCTCGTAGATGGCGCCAAATACGAACTGGTCGTCCGAGTCGGAGTCGTCCTTGAGCACGTCCATGAGACGGAAGTGGAAGCTCTCCCACCAGGCCGGCGCGAGCGCCTTGGTGTGCACCCTGCACCTGGTCCTGTCGTGCTCGACGACGTAAGTTCCCTTGACAATGCAAGCGGCGATGCACCGGCGGTGCTCCTCATTGTTCCTGCAGTGACATTGATATATATATAGATCAGCTTATGCAACGCATGTACCTTGCACATCCACCAGTACCATCGAGCGCACGTTATATATACACCAGTCAATCATCATCGGAGAGGAACCGGCGCCGGCTCTGGACATCATATGCGTCGGCCCGGAGACGTCGAAGCGGTCGGCGAGGTCAACGTTTGAAGCCATCGGCCAGCACCAGTTGGGAACTAAAGATCAAAGACGGAGTGTGGTGCTTGTTTTCTTGAAGCAGTGTAGTGCTGTGCTCCAGTGCTTGTGCTTTGCCGCGAAAGGTTAATCCCGCGAGGTGCATACATGTATACGTGGGTTAGAACTTAAAACAGTAGAATTTAGAGGAAGTCGCAGATGATGCTTCCTGCAAGTTGCCATGGTTTCTCAAAAAAAGCCCAGCGGGAGGTTAGTGTATAGGTGCACAGAACCAGATCGAGGTGCTCGATCTCTGAATATACGAGGCCCAATCAAATGATCACATTTGGTTGACCTCAAAACTTTCACTCCCATCGATGATTGATCTCAGCCGTCCGAGGCCCAATCGAATGGCTCGCGTACTCTCAGTAGGATTACTGAAGGCAGCTTCTTCGATCTGATTCTGCCTAGTCTCCCGACGACTGCCAATTCAGTGGTAGCAGCTTGCCTCTATTAAATCGGTTAATTCTTGGTTTCGCTCCTACTACTAATCA
Organism: Phyllostachys edulis; assembly: GCA_036346405.1. Lineage (NCBI taxonomy): Eukaryota > Viridiplantae > Streptophyta > Magnoliopsida > Poales > Poaceae > Phyllostachys > Phyllostachys edulis. The sequence continues at coordinate 47,014,556 of CM070558.1, forward strand.
ATTAGGGTGCAGTAAGGGTCTGTTTGGTATAGCTTCTACTCCCAGCTTCTCAGTTGATTCTCATGGAGCCGTACCAAACATCCTGATTCTCAAAACACCTAATTCTGATTCTCGCGTGGAGCTATCTCAAAAATATACTAGCGAGGAGAAGCAGCCTTTCCTTGGATTCTTGTGAGAATCCAACTTGATAGAAGAAAAAATACCCTTTGAAGTTGATTATATTTACCCTCAAAATACCATTACCCGATTCCCCGCGCGTACCTTTTGCAATAGGCTTGGTCAGCAAGGCCGCGGTGCAAAATGAGAGATCGTCTAGCTGTGCTGCTTGTAGTAGTTCTTTTCCGGATAATGGAAACTTATTGCCTTGGGATTTTTTCCCTCTGCCCGTGTCCTATTGATCTGGACATGTAGTTTTGTTTTCTTAAGATCCTCTAGACGTTGAGGGTTGGAATTTGATGCGGTACCATGGAGAAGACGCGAATGGATCAAAGGTTTCATCTTGGCGGGTGTTATTGTAGATTTCTCGAATTTTGAATTGTAACTCGATGGATGTTTTTATTTTCATTGGACAGATGCGGGAAAATCTTCTTGATTTTCATTGTCTTCAAAAGGTTGTGCTCGACGTTTGCTTGTAACACTACCAAACTTTGAGCCTTGATTATTTGTGAAATCTGGTATGGTAGATTTGGGTTATAACCATTATATATTGCTTTGTATGGATCTCTATTGTTTCTCGCCTGACCTTTGTTTGTTCATTTTATGGGAAAAAGTTAGCATACGGTCTCTTGTTTGGCAACTTGTTGGCGCATGTTGTCGAGATGTTCAAGTCTCGACACAAATACAACGTATATACATTCACATGGTCTAAACAAATTAAGAGGAAAAAATTCTATAATTTGTGTATAAATACATAGAAGAAAGACACAAATACAATTGAATTATTATAATGTAACGACTGCTTTGACTTACCTCCCAGGCCTCTGTCATCTTTCTCCCTTCTGCTTTTCCGTGGGCCAGCGCCATTGCCCCTTTGCACCTACCTGCTCCCTCCTTCCTTTCTCGCTTAAGCGCCATTGCAGCAGCGCAGCCTGCCTAGATCACCTACTCCCGCGTGCTCGCCTTGTCTTGTCGCCACACCAACCCGTCGCGTCGTCGCCACTTGCCGCTCCTATGCCGCGCCGTGCGCTGCGTCACACACGCACGCCTAAGACCGCAGAGTCGCCGCCTCGGCCGTCGTCCGCCTCGCCGGCGCTTCCCGCACTGCAAGACGCTGCTCGTCCTTGCCGCCTCGGGACCGTGCCGCGCGCCAGGACCGGACCCCCCCTTCTCGGCCCTCTTCCTCCCGCGTCGGGCCTCCCTATAAAGCTCCTCCTCCCCCTTGCTTGAGCTCCCACGCCTTCGCCGTCTGGTAAGTTCCCGGCGAGCACCGCCTGAGCTCCGTGCTGCCGCCGCCGCCTCTGCGCCTCCTCGCTGCTCCGGTGAGTCCCCGCCCCCAGCAACCGCGTCACGAGCACCCCCACGATGCTAGCAAGCCACCCCCCCTCCTCCCTTCGTCTTCCTCATCACCGGGAGAGCCGCCGCCGTGCCTCCTCCTCCTCCACCCACAGCCGCCGTCGCCAGGCCGGCCTGGTCCTCCCCGAGCCGCCCGACCACCCCGCTGCCTCCCGCGCTCTCGCCATGCCGGTGCTGCGTGCCCCTCTCGACCAGCCTGCTTCCACCACGACGCCGCCTTGCCGCCCAGGAGCCGCGCCGCCATCCGCGCAGTGCCCGCCGCTTCCGCCTCTCCCGCGCCGCCACCTCTCCGCCAGTGGCCGCCGCCTCCGGCGAACCCAGCACCGCCACCGCCCGGCCCGCCGCCACGCCTGGCGCGCGCCTCCACCGCCTCCACCCGTCGCCTCCCCTGTTCTTTCTCTGAGAGACAATAGAGAGCAATGAGAACAGAGCTAGTAGAGATGGGGAATTGGGGATTAAATTGGATTTTGGGCCCACCTGTCATGCTCCTAACCACTCCTCCTTTTGGCGCCAAGTGGGCTCATGCCCCCACTATTCCCATGGACCGGCCTGGTCCAAGGATGACAATAAGCCCGTCCACCACCCTGTGTTGTAGACCATATTTCTTTTTCTCTCTTTTTCTAAGCCATTTAACCTTCGGAAATTCATATCTCATCCATTTTAACTCCAAAAATTATGAAATAAATTTCTAAAAATTTGTTAAATCAAGATCTTGCTAATGGCATAGGACTTGATTAATTTGGAGTTTATTTGTTGTTCCTTATTTATTTATTTGCTCTCTTTGCGTTGTCTCTTTTTTCTTATTGACGCTTGATTATGATTTGAAGACGCCAAGCGACCCTCGAGTGGATCAAGACCAAGAGTACTAAGAACCCTAGCCTTTAACCAAGGCGAGTCAATACTTTGACCATATTGATCCTACATTTTATGCAAATTATATTCATTTAAATTAGCAAAATTGCATGCTTTATTTCTTTATCAAATGTATGTTAAAGCTTAAGGTAGTTAAATTCCCACTTGTTGATTAATTAAATTAATATGCCATCCTTGACAACTTGAATCCATTAATCCTTGTCACCCTAGTAACTATATGGTAATACTAGTTATAGGTTGTAATCACGAGCGGTTTTAGTTTAGAGACCGCTGCAGCTTACATGCTAGTCTTGCTTATCACGCACGGTAAAACAGAAATGGCTTCTTCCTCGTCAGCCGGCAAACGATGGCCTTCCGGCCTCACTTTATCTGAGCACCTCTCTCGGTGTAGGTTGAACTGTCTTGCGGAAGAACACTTGCTTGATCAATGTTGTCTTCACTCCTCTGCCGGCGGAGAATTTGCCGGAGCAGGTGGCGCCACCTTCCGCCGCCTTGACATCCTCCTCCGCCGTGTCTTCCGGGTGATCTCCCACTTCGGCGCGTTCATGGCGTCATCGGCGTAGTCCTCCAAAACGACGTTGCCGCCTCGTGAGGCTTGCCGTCACTTGATCTGTGGAAATCGAGGCGGCGACGCATCGACACGACCAGTGCCGATACCCCTCAAGCAAGGGAAGAGAGCCTATGGGCTCAATTCTTCTTGGTTCAACAGTCTGAGGGTCTTCGGGAGACACTTGAACGAGCGCGTCAGCGAGTGGACACATTTCAGGCTTCATTCGCTGATGATCAGGAACCGTCCAATGCCGACGCCGTCGCCTATGAAGTATTAAAGACGGAGATAGCAGCCTACCTCCGCCACTAGAAAAACTTTGTTTTATTTATAGGTTTTACTTTTTAAATCTTTTTGTTTAACGCCACGCTGTTTGGCCATATATATGAAAATTCCAAAATGAAAAAAAAGTTTGGAGGTGAAGTTACTATATTTAATTATATGTTGAATTATTATGCTCTCTCTCTCTCTATATATAAATATATATATCGAGACGGTTTTGTGGAAAAACAAAATCTAGTTTGGAGGTGAAGTTACAATTAATATTAATTATATCAGAACGAGCGCGTCAACGGGCCGGGTGGACGCATTTCAGGCTTCGTTCGCTGATCAGGAACCGTCCGATGCCGACACCGCCGCCTATGAAGTATTGCAGATGGAGATAGCAGCCTACCTTCGCCACTAGAAAAACCTTGTTTAATTATAGGTTTCTGCTTTTTTAATATAAACATGTAATTTCTTCACATGTCATGTAAGTGTATATACTTGAGAAAAAAACATTTCACGGACGGTTCCATAATGGAACTGTGCATGATATAGATATATCACGCATTTGCTCCATAATGGAACCGTCGTGATATGTCCTATATCACAGACGGTTCCATAATGGAACCGTCGCGATGATTATCACCGACGGTTCCATAATAGAACCGCTCTCGATAAGTCTTTATAAGTAGGAGCTAGCATAGCTTGCCGCTAGGGTTTGCGCTCTAACTCGTCACTCCCCGCCGCCTTACTCGTCCGTTCCTCCTCGTCGCCGCTTGGCGCGCCATTCTTCCTTGTCGCCGACGGTTGTAGCACTCTGGTGACCTTGCAAAAGACACTCAGACGATAAGAGTGTCTTTTGCGGCGTCACCAAGCAGTACTCTAACTTCGGTGATGCCCAAACTCGTCACTCTCCACTCCGCCGCTAGGGTTTGCGCCCGCCTAACTCCGTTCCCCCCACCTCGACGCTTGCCGCTCGACCTGCGTCGCCGTCATGCCCGACCTTTGCGCCCGCTAGGCCCTCGCCAGCTTTGCTTTCCCATCCTCCTCTATTCTCCTCTAGATCTGTTAGCTTAATGTCTTTTGTTGAGTTTGATTTTTATGCATGAGCCTTAAGTTGTGTCCTCGATGTTTGTGTGATTTATGCAAGGTAAAGGAAATGGATGAGGGTTGTCTTTGGTGGTGGGGTCGCCACCGTGGTTGTGCTGTACTAAGGTCCCTCTCTGCCTCTACCCTCCTTGCTCTGTGATGAAAATGGCTAGCTAGTGCTCTGCGATGGATGCCGAGGGCTACCTCTTGGTGTGGTGGGTTTGGACACCCTTGGTCTTGTTCTCTTCTTGATGAAGCTGCTTATGCAATGATGTTAATAGTCTTATGCTGAAATTGAATTGATAATTAGTTCATATTAATAGTCCCTTGCTCGTGATGTAATGATGTAAATAGTCCTATGCTGAAATTGAATTGATAATTAGTTCATATTAATAGTCCCCTTGCTCGTGATGTAATGATGTAAATAGTCCTATGTGCATCATGACGTTTGTTCAAAACCGCTAGACCTCATATCATCGACCCATAAACTATTAAATACCCCAAATCATCATGTCTTCAAACATAAAATATTTTGGGTAGTCATTGGTGGTCCATTGGCTAAAAGGTTGTGAAAATAAATTGGTTTACTCCCCAAAAACCCCAATTGCTAGTTCTATTTGGGCGGATGGTGAGGTGGTGGGTGCTCAGGGAGCACATGGTTGGTTGGTTTGTGGAATGAACCGCCCAGATAACCCTAAGGACTTAATCTTGTCACGACCTCCCGTGTTAAACAAGTACAACCACAAGTCTGCAAAGTGCAACTTGGCTTAGTAAAGTTATTGAACCTTGAATGTCATCTCACTGGAGGGGAACGAAGAACGTACAAGTGCGGAGATACTCCGGCTTGGAAGGGACACCAAAATGGTGAAGTTACCAGCTGCGCTAGTCGTTGTGGCCGGGGCCAGCTGCGCTAGTCGTTGTGGTGAACATCCCGCACAACGTATGGGCGTAACCCCGTATGGGTGGATTGACGAAAGGGCGAGATAGCTAGAAAGGTTCTTGTGGATTTATCGCCCAACTACATGACTACGGAATCATGTGGGGTAACGGGTAGACTATCTCTTGTGGGTAAAGTGTGCAACCTCTGCAGAGTCTAAAACTGTTTAAACAGCCATGCCTATGGTCAAAGGCGAACATGGGAATCATGACTTGAGTTAGTTCTATTTCAAACAACTTTGTGGGTGGTATAAAAATGGTGGAAGGGCTCACCTAGCCCTGTTTTGGATTTTTGCCTGAGTCGTCGAGCTTAGTGGTTGTGATTATTGGAGGCCGCTCCAATTAAAAGGATGCATTGGTAGAGTTTCCGCCGGATGGATTCTCTACTAATATAATTATTGCACATGCTCTCTTTATCAAAATGCAGTTTGTTAAAATGCTAAGTGATAGGACTTTGTAACTAAGATATTTGGAAAGTTGCTTTCGCAAATAAAAGAACCCGAGCCATCCTTGTTAAGCCTTGCATGTATATAATTGCATTGTGTGTTGGCTCGCGAGCACGGTAGTAGTGCTCATTCTCGCTTCTCCCCCAACCCTTCAGATAATGAAGACGACGGAGACTACGCCTTCTACGACGGCCCAGGAGATGATGGACAAGACTACGACGAGGAGTAGTATAGACCGTAGTTTAGGATTCGCCCGGTCTAAGTAAACTTCGTTGGTATTCGCGCATAACCGATATTATCCAACTCTTGGTTAATATCCGTCAGACACGGGTTACCCGATCGCTTTGTTCGTGTGAGATGAGCCCTACCTCGCCTTTTGCTTCCGCTGTAGTTTACGTTGCTTTTATGTGATGTAATCCATTTGGCCTGCTCGGCCCCTTTTGTAAAACTCGACCCGACGTGGTCTATGTTACTCAGTTGGTTGTAATATTTTAATATTTCAGTTTACGCTTGTATGAATGATTCAGCAATGTGTACTGTGAAGTGCTAGCTACTGATCCAGGGAATAGCATAGTGATTTCACAGAGGATTTGGATTCTCGAAATCCGGGTCCGACAGAGCTGGTATCAGAGCATACGACTGTAGGACCCCTAGTTAGATTGGTCGATTGCCTTAAGGACTTGGATCTTATTTTTAAAACCTAAGAAAAATTTTATCAAAATATAGAGTATTTATTGCTTCTACTCATCATTCCTAGTTCCTTACTCATCTCTATTATCATTAAGTGTTACTAATCTCTTCTCCTGTTTCAAAATTTGTAGATGGCTTCTTCTCCAGCTGCCGGCCCGTGGGACCATTGCTCACATGGGGAGCATGACGGTGGATTCGCCGAACTCCTTCGCCAGCTGATGTTGAATCTTGGTTTCACCCACCCTCCAATCTACAGAGGCCGGATGACGAGGGTCATGGCTCACGAGTCCTGGGAAATGGAGGCCTTCCTCTATGGTAGGACTGGCGAGTTTGTGGCTCATACCTTCCAGGCCGAGGCCCCTCGTCGCAACATCCCCGACGCCATCCAGGACGCAGCCCGTGTCGCCATCACCCGCCTGTGTTGGATGCACGAGGACCACCTACGCGGATCACCATTCAGCTTCTTTCCATACCTCCCCGACGGACAGCGCTTCCCGGAGTCCTTTGTCGCCATCGACAACGAGCCCCGCCTGACCCACCAGGTGCAGCTGACCCAGGCAATGATTTACAACATCCACTCCTGCACCGATGAGATCCGCCAGCTTAGGACGATTCTCACCGGCGGCGAAGCTCACTCCGACACCCTCCACGCCAACTTGAGCAGGAGCGATGAAGCCCTCTATGCTGCCATATGGGAGAGAGACACTGTCACTGCAGAGAGAGACACCGCACTTGTAGAGGTGGCACGTCTCACTGCCGCCCTTGCGAGTGCTACTTCAGCTCTAGCTCCAGCCCCGGCTCCAGCTCCAGTTCCTCCTCCGGCCTTCCCCTCCAGCGACAGGACGCGCGACCGACCTCTTCGCCCCCGAGGAGCCCGCACCGGATGATCACACAAGAAGCGTCACGGCGCCCGATCCGCCGCCCTTCGACGACCTTCTAGTGTTCAGGCGTGGACGCAGCCCCAGCCGTTCGCCGCACATCAGCCCGAGTCGTTCTGACTCGTCTAGTTTCAGCCAGAGCCACTCCCGCTCCGAGTCCCCGATGGAGTAGTTAGGATAGTCTAGGCTAGCTGTTAGTGCTTGCTAGGCAGTCTTTTGGGTTGCAAGCACTTTTGCTCTTTCTTTTATAGACGAAGTGTGTGAATCATGTGTCATGACTTAGCTTAGCATATAAGCTTTGTTTGTGAGTCATGTAATACTTAACCCCCCCCTTAACATAATGCAACCACTCTCGGCTTTGTATTGTATTGTTTTTCCTCGCTGGTTTGAAGTTCTTCTGTGTGGTCTATAGAGGGCCTGTAAACCCTCATATAACTTCCCTCTTTCTTAGCCAAGTTGCTTCCTCAGATGGCACCCAGAAGAGCCGCCGCCCCGAGCCGTGGTGCTTTTGCAGTAGGCTCAGGAAGAGGCTGTGGTTGTGGTCGTGGACGTGGTCGTGGTCGGGACCTATCTCCCCCACCGCCAGTGCACCCGACCATAGCCCAGCAGACTCAGATTCTCCAAGCCATGAGAGCCAATCAGCAGGATGGAACAGCAAGTTGCAACTCCAAGTTGGCAGATTTTCTCAAGACAAGACCTCTAGCCTTCTCATCCATAAGTGAAGCCTTAGGAACTAAGGATTGACCCCACGACTTGAAGAACCCAAAGGATCACCCAAGAGGAAAAAAACAACACCACAAGGCACTCGTGCCACTACAAGGACCCCAAAAGGCTATCACTTGCTTCTAATGCAGAAATACCGGACACTACGCCAACAAATGCCCCTAGAGGAAGCAAGGCAAGGAAATTAAATGTTTCCATTGCGGCAACCTAGGACACCATGTGAGCAAATGCCCCCAATGGAATCTTGAAAAACCTACAAGGAAAGTCATCGTCACCAACCTCAAAGATTGGCAACAAAGAAATCACCAAGAGCCCCAGCAGGAGGCAAGCCGTACCTGCTAAAGTTTTATCCGACCCAGAAGCTCCGCCAAATGCTTGCCTTGAATGTGGCAAGATAGGACACGTCGCCCAATCATGTCCTCCAATACGACAAAATACAAGAGGAGCATGCTTTACATGTGGGCAATATGGACACTATTGCTACACGTGCCCAGCTCCCTCTTGCCCTCGCCAGAAGGAACATCACCAATCGAAGATTGTCCTCTGAACCTAGTAGCTTGCACATGTTGTGGAGAAAAGGACATCAGGCAAACCAATGCCTTGTAAAACTGCCCCAACTACGATGAGGACCACCAGCCGGGTGAAGGCCCGACGTATAAAATTATGTGCGTCCTCCGTGAAGTACAAGATCACTGCCCCAAGGATTGCTCCCTACGCCTGTTACTGACCAAAGCAGCCGGGTTGCAAAGGACAAGTTTCCAAATTGCTATGAGCATCGTCATGAATAAAGTTGGCAAGACAACCCCCCAGTAGGATGCTTCCGTCTTCCTCCTTTGTTCTCCCTCACCTAGTGTGCTTTTCCCTCTAGCCTATCGTGCTTCCCTCATCCCATCCTGTCGCCTGAGAAATGATTATGGGAGAGTGTTCAAATGAGTAAAGTCGCATGGAAGCTAATCTTGTTGAGCTTAACTGGTGTGTATGGGATAAAGCAAGATGGTTTTTGGAGATCATTAATGGGACTGATATGGAGAATTTTTAAGCTTAGTCAATATAATAAATTCTTATGATTACTAGAAAGCGATGGTTAATAAGCCTTGTTTATGAAAGGTTTAAAGAATAGCAAATCGGTGGGTTATATAGATTATAGAGAGAAAAAAATGATCATAGAGGAAATTTTGGTCAACCATGAAAGATATAGGAATCAGAAGTACTGATTTGGTTATTAGAAGGAATTGGATCTTCATCTAAACTTAAGTTGATTATAATGTTGGTTGACAACCTGGAATGGAGATATGTGAGCATTGAAGGCTGAGAATAGAATGCAAAGAAAATTGGATTCTCTTAGGATTCATGATATTAATCTTGGGGAGAGTTAGTTGAATCATGATTGGATTATCGAACCATAATTGTTGGATGATGGATTATAGAAATGTGTTACGGTGGGACTTTGATCAAGGAGTTACCTGATTAATGAAGATTGGATTATAGGATTACCAATTCATGATGTTGATTTTGGTAAAATGGATTGGATCAGGAAGTATGGAATTAATCGGTTATGTGGTAACATTGGATTCAATTGAACATGATTAAATAGAGAAGTTGGGATTTATCAGAAATTTTGGTTGGATTATAGGGATATGCCTTGATCGGATTATAGAAGGGTATAATTGCTAGAGATTGGATTATACAGACATTTGATTGGGGGATATTGGAATATATGATTGAAGGATACCCTACCGATATGGGAGTTAGTCCAAATAATTGTTGCATTGATAAATATCTTACTGATATTGGAGATGGGCTAAATAATTGTTGGAAAGATGGTGATAAAATAACTTGGCGGATTAAAAATTGAATTTATGGATTTCAAGTAGTCTTTTGGAAGGATCCATATTGAAGATAGTGGATTTATATAAAGACATTTTGGAGGATCGTAAGTGATAAAAATGCTTGAGGAATTAAGTGATTAATGTCGTGGTTTTAGTCAAGAAGGTTGGAGGAAGCAGCCTACATTAGTGGCAAAAGTTCGTAGTTTTCTCGGTTTAGCCGGATACTGCAGACGCTTCATAGAAGGATTCTCTGAGCTTTCCAAACCAATGACCCATCTGCTCAAGAAATAAAAAGGAGTATGAATGGACAGAGGAAAGTTTCCAAGAATTAAAGGAGAAGTTAACTACTGCACCAGTGATAATCCTGTCAGACACTCGTCAAGACTTTGAAGTCTACTGTGATGCGTCGCGCCAAGATTTTGGTTGCGTGCTTTATGCAAGGAGGAAAAGTTGTAGCTTATGCATCCGCATAACCGCCCTCATGAAGACAACTATCCAACTCATGACCGGAGTTAGCGGCGAGAGTGCATGCCCTCAAGATTTGGCGGCATTATTTGATTGGAAATCATTGTAATATCTACACGGACCACAAGAGTCTCAAGTACATCTTTACCCAATCTGATCTCAACCTTCGGCAAAGAAGATGGTTAGAGCTAATAAAGGATTACAACTTGGATGTCCATTATCCTCCCGGAAAGGCTAATGTAGTCGCCGATGCATTAAGCCGCAAGTCATACTGCAACAATGTTATGATTCAAGAACACCAACCTGAGCTCTATAAGGAATTCAAAGCCCTCAACCTTTGTTTGATAGAACAAGGTAACCCAGATGCTATGGAAGCACATCCCACTTTAGAAGAGCAGATCAAGACCGCTCAAAAAGAACATCCTGGAGTCCAAAGATTCAAGCATCTCATGGCTAAAGGAAAAGCCCCCAAGATGATCGAAGACCAACAAGGAATTCTATAGTATGGCACACGTCTCTTTGTTCCCCACCAGAAGGAACTCAAGGATTTGATCCTGAAAGAGGCCCACAGCTCAGCATATACCCTTCATCCAGGCAATACAAAGATGTATCAGGACATGAAGATTTTGTACTGGTGGCCACGCATGAAAAGAGACATCGCCGAGTATGTAGCTTGTTGTGATGTATGTCGTCAATCAAGGCCGAACATCGAAGCTGCCAGGATTTCTTCAACCCCCGCAAATTCCCGGTGGAAATGGGAAGAAATTGAATGGATTTCATTACGGTCTACCCCAACCAAGTCCGGATGTGACTCAAGATGGGTTATAGTTGATAGACTAACCAAAGTAGCCCATTTTATCCTGTAAAACAACCTACAAGGGAGACAAGTTAGCCGAGCTATACATGGCTCAGACAGGTGCTTACATGGAGTACCCAAGAGGATAGTCTCCGATCGAGGATCTCAATTCACCTCGCATTTTTGGGCTAGTTTGCATGATGCCCTTGGAACACAACTTGATTTCAAAGACAAAGATACCATCCGCAGACCGATGGTCAGACAGAAAGGACAAACCAGATTTTGGAAGACATGCTTCGAGCCTGTGCCTTGGAATTTACCGTAGACTGGGAAAAGTGTCTACCGTATGCCGAGTTTGCATACAATAACAGTTATCAGTCAAGTTTGAAAATGTCCCCATTTGAAGCACTTTATGGGAGAAAATGCAGAACCCCTCTGCATTGGTCAGAATCAGGTGAAGGATATATATTTGGACCGGATACCCTCAAGCAAGCTGAAGAGAAAGTTCGACTAATCAGAGATCGCCTTCAAGCTGCTCAGTCAAGACAAAAGAGTTATGCCGACAACCGTCGAAGGAAATTGACTTTTGAAGTTGAGACGCCAGTATACCTCAAGGTATCCCACTTCGTGGAACTCAAGATTCAAAGTAAAGGGCAAGCTCGCCCCAAGGTATATAGGACCGTTTCGATCACCGCCAAGCGTGGGGAAGTAGCCTATCAGCTAGAGCTACCGGAACATCTGTCAGAGGTTCACAACGTGTTTCACGCCTCCCACTCAAGAAGTGTCTCAGAGTACTGAAGAGCGAGCCTTGCTGAAGCCATCGCCTTCAAAGAAGATCGACTTATCCGGAGCACCGATCAAGATCCTCGACGCCATCGAGAAGCTTAACAAGACACCAAGTCTTCCGCCTTTGCAAGGTCCATGGAGTCACCACTCACCAAGGAAGCCACACGAACGCTAAGATCAATCAAACAAGACTACCTGCTCCAGCTTCTGAGCGATTCAATCTCGGTCGAGATACCGCTTAAGGTGGGTAGGATTTGTAACGATCGCTTTGACTTACCTCCTGTGCCTCTGTCATCTTTCTCCTTCGCTTTCCCGTGGGCGGCGCCATCGCCCCGCCAAAGACTCTACCGCTCCCTCCTTCCTTTCTCGGCAAGCGCTGCTTGCAGAAGCGGCGCAGCAGCCCACCCGCTCCCCACGCGTGCTCGCCTTGTCTTGTCGCCACACCAACCTCGTCGCGTCGCCGCCACTTGCCACTCTGTGCCGCGCCGGCGCTTCGCCACACACGCGACGCCACGATCGCAGAGTCGCCTCGAGCCGCGGCGTCTCGCCGGCGCTTCTTCACACTCACAAGACGCTGTCGTCCTTCGCCTCGGGACCGTGCAGCAGCAGACCCGGACCCCCTTCTCGGCCCTCTTCCTCCCCATGGCCTCCCTATAAAGGTCCTCCTCCCCCTTGCTTGAGATCCCACGCCGCCCTTCGTCTTGGTAAGTTCCCCGAGCAGAGCACCGCCCGAGCTCCGTTCTTGCAAGGCCTCTGCGCCCTCGCCGCTCCGGTGAGTCCCCGCCCCAAGAATCAAGTCCACGAGCACCCCCACGATGCTAGAAGCCACCCCTCCTCCTTCGTCTTCCTCATCACCGGAGAGCTGCCCGTGCCTCCTCCTCCTCCACCCACGGCCGCTGCCGCCAGCCGCCTGCCCTCCCCGAGCCGCCTGACCACCCGCTGGCCTCCAGCGCTCTCGCCATGCCAGGCTGCGCGTGCCCCTTGACCCGGCGCCACTCACACGGCCGCCAGGCCGCCCGAGGAGCCGCCGCCCATCCGCGCCTTGCCCGCCGCTTCCGCTTCTCTCGCCGCCGCCACCTCCCTCCGTGTGTGCCGCCTCTCGGCGAACCTCAAGGCCACCCGCATGCCGCCACGCCTGGCCGGGCCTGGCCTCCACCGCCTCCACCGTCGCCTCCTGTTCTTTCTCGAGACAATAGAGAGCAATGAGAACAGAGCTAGTAGAGATGGGGAATTGGGGATTAAATTGGATTTTGGGCCCACCTGTCATGCTCCTAACCACTCCTCCCTTTTGGCTGCCAAGTGGGCCTGCGCCCCACTATTCCCATGGACCGGCCTGGTCCAGTGCCCATAAGCCCGGTCCACCACCCTGTGTTGTAGACCACATTTCTTTTTCTCTCTTTTTCTAAGCCATTTAACCTTCGGAAATTCATATCTCATCCATTTTAACTCCAAAAATTATGAAATAAATTTCTAAAAATTTGTTAAATCAAGATCTTGCTAATGGCATAGGACTTGATTAATTTGGAGTTTATTTGTTGTTCCTTATTTATTTATTTGCTCTCTTTGCCGTTGTCTCTTTTTCCGGTATTGACGCCCGATTAGGATTTGAAGACGCCGGCGACCCTCGAGTGGATCAAGACCAAGAGTACCAAGATCCCCTAGCCTTTAACCAAGGCGAGTCAATACTTTGACCATATTGATCCTACATTTTATGCAAATTATATTCATTTAAATTAGCAAAATTGCATGCTTTATTTCTTTATCAAATGTATGTTAAAGCTTAAGGTAGTTAAATTCCCACTTGTTGATTAATTAAATTAATATGCCATCCTTGACAACTTGAATCCATTAATCCTTGTCACCCTAGTAACTATATGGTAATACTAGTTATAGGTTGTACTTAAGTGACATGCTAGTCTTGCTTAAGTACCGGGGTATTAAATACCCCAAATCATCATGTCTTCAAACATAAAATGTTTTGGGTAGTCATTGGTGGTCCATTGGCTAAAAGGTTGTGAAAATAAATTGGTTTTACTCCCCAAAAACCCCAATTGCTAGTTCTATCTGGGCGGATGGTGAGGTGGTAGGTGCTCAGGGAGCACATGGTTGGTTGGTTTGTGGAATGAACCGCCCAGATAACCCTAAGGACTTAATCTTGTCACGACCTCCCGTGTTAAACAAGTACAACCACAAGTCTGCAAAGTGCAACTTGGCTTAGTAAAGTTATTGAACCTTGAATGTCATCTCACTAGAGGGGAAGGAAGAACGTACAAGTGCGGAGATACTCCGGCTTGGAAGGGACACCAAAATGGTGAAGTTACCAGCTGCGCTAGTCGTTGTGGCCGGGGCCAGTTGCACTAGTCGTTGTGGTGAACATCCCGCACAACGTATGGGCGTAACCTCGTATGGGTGGATTGACGGAAAGGGCGAGATAGCTAGAAAGGTTACTGTGACGGTCGCCCAACTACATGACTACGGAATCATGTGGGGTAACGGGTAGACTATCTCTTGTGGGTAAAGTGTGCAACCTCTGCAGAGTCTAAAAGCTGCTTAAACAGTAGTGCCCTCTGGTCAAAAGGCGGACATGGGAATCATAGCTTGAGTTAGTTCTATTTCAAACAACTTTGTGGGTGGTATAAAATGGTGGAAGGGCTCACCTAGCCCTGTTTTGGATTTTTGCCCGAGTCGTCGAGCTCGGTGGTTGTGATTATTGGAGGCCACTCCAATTAAAAGGATGCATTGTAGAGTTTCATGGGATGGATTCTCTACTAATATAATTATTGCACATGCTCTCTTTATCAAAATGCAATTTGTTAAAATGCTAAGTGATAGGACTTTGTAACTAAGATATTTGGAAAGTTGCTTTACAAATAAAAGAACCCGAGCTATCCTTGTTAAGCCTTGCATGTATATAATTGCATTGTGTGTTGGCTCGCGAGCACGGTAGTAGTGCTCATTCTCACTTCTCCCCCAACCCTTCAGATAATGAAGACGACGGAGACTACGCCTTCTACGACGGCCCAGGAGATGATGGACAAGACTACGACGAGGAGTAGTATAGACTGTAGTTTAGGATTTGCCCAGTCTAAGTAGACTCGTTGGTATTCGCGTACAACTGATATTATCCAACTCTTGGTTAATATCCATCGTACACGGGTTACCCCAGTCGCTTGCTTGTGTGAGATGAGCCCTACCTCGCCTTTTGCTTCCGCTGTAGTTTACGTTGCTTTTATGTGATGTAATCCATTTGGCCTGCTCGGCCCCTTTTGTAAAACTCGACCCGACGTGGTCTATGTTACTCAGTTGGTTGTAATATTTTAATATTTCAGTTTACGCTTGTATGAATGATTCAAAGAATGTGTCTTGCTAGCTAGCTTGATCCAGGGAATAGCATAGTGATTTCACAGAGGATTTGGATTCTCGAAATCCGGGTCCGACATATAACCAGGGGTAACATGGTCTATTTGCCTCTAATCCTCCTCATATGGATTTGGGAGCCAACCTACCTGCCAAACACTTTTAACACACAGCTCCAGATTCTCAGAGAAGTGGATTATCAGAGAATCAGGAGTAGAATCTGAAAAATGAGAATCTGGAGCTCTACCAAACAGGACCTAAGACTGTCAATACGCTGTAGTAGGGGTAGTGATTCTAAACAATGTATATGGGTAATGTGCATGGGCCATTGTTAAGTAGGAGCTTAGTGAAGTAATTGCCATCAAGTTGCATTGGCCTCGATCCTCTTGAATAAGGTAGTTTGCACACATGCTCATGGGGTTAATTTAGTTTGCACTAGTCCCGATTCCCAATAATTGGGTAAACTGGTCGAAATTTTAAGAAATTACGTATTAATGTATTATACGTTGCCAGCTTCTGTCTATAATTCCATGGATATACTAATTTTGAATTTCAGATTAGTCCATAATTTTTAATGCAGTTTTTCTACAAGCACATGTAGCTACAAATCACTATCCAAATGCCCAAAGCGTTTATCGAGATTAGTGCAGAATCTTCCGATACGTATTGTGTACAAATATGCATGGCCCCACCGTCCACGGTGAACCAAGCCAATATCGTGTGGGTCCCATATGTCAGTACGGTTCCGTAGACCTAGTCTACTATAGACTCGTGAACCCGATCTATATACCATGACCCCACCTGTCAGTTCTCAGTTGTTTTCCAAAATTTTAGAAAATAAAGATTCCTAGAATATTCCTTTGGTCCACCCGTTAGTCTATACCCTCTCTCATCTGTTATTTCCCCGAATTAGTCCACCTGAGCCACTTCCAAGAGCATGTTCCCCCTCATATGAACTCCGATTGAGTTCGTTCAAGTTTTTAAATTCATCTAAAATCAAACCCTACTTTCAGTAAAATCAAACCCTCATACAAACACCTCATAGTCGTAAGCTTCTCTACGACTATCATGTAGTTATAAGATCTTCTACGACTCGTTTGACTTTGACCAGCCTGGCTTCGACAAACCTATTGATAAGGCTTGCTGACCTGTGGGCCTAATCAGTTAGGAAGTATTATACGTCATGTTTAACATATGGGGTATTTAATATACGTTGTTACTCTCTATGAGTAACCACATGAATCACTTTTGTCTCTAACAACAACTGTCTGGCAACGTAGGGGTACCACGTCCTTAACGACAACTGCCATCAAGCAGTTCATCACTTGGAACATTGAGGCGCTTCTTCGTCTGAAGGGGCTGTCACCTTTTCGTATGTTATATAAAGACTAAAGTCAGAAAGCAGAAGGGGCGGATCGATCAGGAGCACAAAACATTAGGCATTAGTCTTCTTCTTGACTGTAATCATCACACTCAATACACCAGCACAAGAGTATTGTTGTTATTCTCCCCGGAGAAGACCCAAACCTGTATAAAATCCCTATATCATTCTCTGCGTGATTTTATCTTTAGGAGTCTCCCGAATTAAACAATCATACGTAAAATTGATTCTAGATCACCGACAAAACTTATAAGCCATATCATTTGTAATAAACCATCATATATACTTGCATTCTGTGTGCACAGCTTGTTGAGTACTCTATCTGCTCACCTTGCAATAATCATCACTCAGTTGATGAAGTGTAGGAATCTACACATGCTTTGGAGGAGTATTATGATGAGGTTGATCATTAGGTCTTGTTCCCAGTCGATTGTCTATGCCAAATCAATGGGTTTCTGCTGTAGTTTCTTTCATTTCACCGCAGTTATCTTTATTTAGAGTTAAGCCATGTGTGGCTAAATAATTGTAAACTCAACCATAAGGCCATAACCCTTATTTTCTTATCAATTTTAGTATGTTTATACTTAATCCGTTGTGTATGGGCGATATTGCATCGACATCGACATTGTGTGTACTAGCGTGATTCTGAACTAGTGCAGCATACAAAGAGGGTCCAGATTTGCATATTCGGGTGTCGACATAGGAGCAATCCTCGAGATCATGTCATACTCATACTCTCAATTCCCAAGCCAAAGGGCCGCCAGAGTGCGCCGCCGATGAGCTTCTCTTCTCTACAACTGCTGCTCTCGCCCTACCCGTTTCGGCCACCCTCGTCCTCCTATCCCTGAGTGCCACCAAAAATGGGTTCCTTGTGTCTGGGAACATGCTTCTCATGCGCCATCGCCAGAGCCTTACTGTCCAAACTTACCGGAGGAGTAAGGGAGAGAGAGATACGAGGAAGAAGAAGACCAGAGAGAAGAGAGACATGGACTTTTCTAATTCTTTTTGCTGACTCACCCATGCGACGTGGCCAAACCACCTGTGTCGGCCGCCCGTATAAAACCGCCCGAAGAAACCAGACCTCGTGGTTTAAATTGATCTGGTTTCATAAGTATAGGGGTAAAATATTTTGTTTTATAGTACAGGGTCCAAATTGGACCAACTTAAAAGTATAGGAACCAAATATGGACTTTTCCCTAGATAAAAACAACAGGTAAGATTAGGCACCTCTTTCACTTTGACGTAAGAAAATCTCACAGTATCAATTTAAAAAACAAAAATCCAAGAAATTCTCTCATTAATCTAGAGGGAAAAACAAGAAGGATGTAATTAAACCGCTTATTTTTGTAGGGCATTACATTTTGTTGGGTCAAATTATAATGGTGCATATTAATCATATAAGATATTAGAGTTGTATAACTAATACAACTATATTTTCAACGATAAACATTATAGTTGTATAACAAAAACAAAAGACAGTCGCATCGTAATATCTAGCATCGTGCGTGGGTAATTCCGCTAGTTAATAATAACAAGAAGCTTATACTTAACAAACTCTCATAAACATAGGTAGCATGCTACAATATGATAATCGGAGGACATATATTTGTGTCAAAATACTGAGCAGTACTAGTACGTATTAGTCTAGCCCGTGGTGCACATTACATTTGTGACTAAACATGAGCTCCACCGAACAGCCCAGACGTATCATCAAGCTTATGGGCGCCACGTTTTCGACATCATATACGTCGGGCCGGAGACGTCGAAGCAGTCTGCGAGGTCGTCGCTTAAACCCATCGCTCAATGAGATCGAGCTAGAGGATCAAAGGTACGACACGCCGCGCGATGATCGGCAACACCTATATATATATATATATATATATATATATATATATATATATATATATATATATATATATATATATATATATATATATATATATATATATATATATATATATATATATATATATATTATGATCTAGATAGTGAAATAAAACATTATGAAAATAATCTAAAACAACATCATAAACATTAGAAATGACAATAAAAGATTGAAGTAAAATACAAATTGAGAAACATCATTAAGGTATGTGCTTTGATAGAATATAATTATTAAGCATAATAAGTTCTAGAGATTCTTTAAAATGTAACCACTCTCTATCATGCAGTGGCGAATCCAGGATGAAAAACGAGGGTGGGCTGAACCGCTCAAAGTCTCGAATGACTAAATTAATTTGTAACAAACATAGTCTTGTATTCTTATGCAATCAAATTCATAGTTTCATACATAAATAAAAGCAAAACAAAAAAAAGATAAATACAATAAAAGTACCTCGATAATGAAAAGTGCATCCCCAAAACATGTAAATATGGTTCCAGTAGGTAATAATCTGTACATCAAAATTAGAAAAATTAGTAATACAATAGCAAATTATACTTAAATGATCATGAACATTCAAAATAAAAGAACCATACCACTAAGACGCTAGCTTGAATCACGACTTTCACGAGGCAAATTCATTCTGCGATTTTTCATGCCTTGGAAGGATCTTATGATTGTATCATCATCAATAGATCTAAATATATCTCGCTCGGTGTAGCACACCATCAAATCATTCAACCACTCATCCGATACCTTGTTGCGCAAATCTGCTTTGATAATATTCATTGCCGAAAATATTCTCTCAACAGATGCCGTTGCCACTGGAAGGATCAATATCAGCTCGATGAGACGATATACCAATGGAAAAGTTCTATCTTTTTTTGTTTCAACCATCAATTGAGAAAGTTTTGAAATATCGTGACATCCATGGAATTCCTCACTTCTCCTAATGTTGAGAACGAAGGTTTGAAGTCGATTTCTTAACAAGAATCGATCACCACCGTGAAATCATCAAAGATAAATCTCAAAGAAGTCGAATAAGCTTATCAACATTAAACTTAGAGAATGAGTCGCTTGGATCAAGACAAGACATGCATACCAATAACTCCGAGGAAACTTCATTGAAGCGATGATTCATCTCATTCATAGTTGCATCAAGAGCAGCATTGAAAATGTCAACTTTGTAGTAATGATGTTGAGTCACTGTATGCTTCCGACGTACAGATTTACCCATAACTCCAATGACATCATTCATATTTGGCACAAAAATCCCATATGCCTCACAAAAGCTTTTGACTTGGTCGAACAATGGCTCCCACCCATTGTCCCTCATATCTTGCAAACGTTCTTTCACATCCTGTATCAAGCCTATAGCTTCAACGATGTCTTGATGCTTCCTTTGTAAAGCAAGTGATAGCTCATTTGTTATGCTCAACAATGTTATCAAAAATGCATGATGAATACAAATTGAAAGGATTCCATATTTTTCATCAAACCTGCTGCTCCACCAAGACTTGTGTTTTGACAAGCATCTTCACTTATAAGTTCTAGCACATCCACAATTGCCTCCCACATTTGGTATATACGAAGCAATGTTTTGAGATGTGTGCCCCACCGAGTATCTCCAGGTCTAGCTAGGCCAGATTCCTGATGCAGCCCTCTCCTAGCAGATATCAAACCATTCTCCAACTTGTCCATCAAGATATCATGATGCTTTTCAATCAACATATCTTTTCTCTTGCAAGATGCACTAACAGTCGTAACTATCAGGGGAACATAGTTGAAGAAATCAGAAATAGCTCTACTACAACCTGCAACAGTGACAACCACCAATTGTAACCGATGGGCGAAACAATGGACATAGAAAGCATTTGGATTCTCATCCCGAATAAGTTTTTGCAAGCCATTAAATTCTCCTCTCATATTTGAAGCTCCATCATAGCCTTGCCCACGAAGCCTAGAAATAGGTAAACCATGATGATCAAGCAAACCAACTAAAGCATCCTTCAATGCCGCAGATGTACAACTTGTGATATGCTTGATAGCAAGAAACCTTTCCATGACCTTCCCTTGATTGTTTACTTAATCTGCAAGCCACAAATTTTACAAAGTTAGAACAATAGTACAATACAACAATGTAAAAATTGTATGACTAAAAAGAGATGTACAACAAACCTCACAATCACCGCCATTTGCTCCTTTATTGATACATCTCGAGACTCGTCAATAAGCAATCGCAAATTCCTATCTCCAATCTCATCTTTAATCACTTTTGTGACCTCTTGTGCGCAAGCTTTTGAAAGATCTTTTTGAATATCTGCACAAGTCATAACTGCATGCCCGGGAGCTGTATCAAATGCATACTTCACTTCCTCCTTCTTATCCTTGTACCAATCCAACAACTCTTTGAAATTACCTTTGTTGATGGAAGTGGAGGATTCGTCATGTCCACGAAAAGCTTCACCTTGCGCTATGAGATACCTTGCACAATCTAAAGATGCAGTCAAACGAATTTTGTATGCAATTTCGCCTCCTTCTTCAGTATGTGCTCATTTTACTAGATACACTTGACCGTTGATTCTTGAAGTCATCACACTCACCCCTTGCGATGTTGTGGAAACTATTTGGACCACCAACATGTTTATTGAAAGCATCTATAGCTATCTTCCAACGAGAGAACCCAACTTTTGTAAATACATCATTACCAAATGTGTTGGGTTGTGACTGCTTTTGAAAAGAAAACAATAGAAACAAAAGGCGCATCTTTTTCCACACTATATTCCAACCAATCAAACTTATTAAACCATGATTCTTGAAAGGATCTCCACACTTTGCCATCCAATGTCTTTGGAAAGGTATGCCCAATTGCTCGAGTTGGACCATTCAACAAATATGCCCTCCTCACTTCATCTCTAATTTCATTGGCAAAATTTTCTATTGGTATACGATGCGCCGGATCGGCAATAATTTCATTCGGATTAAATTCTAGTCGAGGCTTCTTTGGTTGAGTTGCGCTCTCATCGGTTGGAGGAGTACTACTTGAATTATTTGTAAAATAATTACGCAAAGTTCGCTTCTCCATTATTGCAAACCTATAAATTAATAGCTAATTGAGTATATATCACAGTATCACACTATATTAAACTTACTAACAAATTAAAAATTAAGCAAATAATATATACCAGCGCAGACAGTCAGGTACTTGATTCTTGACTGGTTGACTCCTTGTCTCCTTTCTTTAATTGGCCTCAGCACTAAACTATAAACTCTAAAGCCACCAAATCCAAATGATCAAAGCATTCACAGGTCACAGCTTCCTTCTTCTCTTCTTTCTTCACTTCTTCAGCCAAAAAAATCGCCTCGGGCAGTCGGGCCTCCACGGCTCCTCCTCAAATCCCCACTACCGGGCGGTCCGCTGGCGTGCTCCTCCTCCTCGCTCCTCCTCAAATCGCCTCGGGCCTCCGGTCTCACTTCTCGTCGCTCCAAGGCTCCACACCTCCACCTCCCAAATCGCCCAAGACGGCTCCTTGCCTCGGCCCGGCGCCCGGCGCCGCCGCGCCTCCGCCTCGCCTCGCCTCCCGGCGCCCGCCTCCGCCTCGCCTCGGCTCCCCTCTCGGCCCGGCCAGATCCGGATCCGCCTCCTCCCGATTCGCCGCCTAGATCTGCCCCTCGGCTCGGTTGGCCCCTGCCCCTCGGCGCCCGGCCCGACATGGATCATGGTGGGCGGGCAGTGGCTCATGGCCTTCGCCCAGCTCCTCCGCTCTGGCTGTCCTCAAAGTGACGATTGAACGGGGATTGGGGAATCGATTGGGGAATTGGGGAATTGATTGGGGAATTTGAGCGTGGACCGTGGATGATCGGATGTGAGTGTGAGTTGGGCCTGGGCTTCGGCAAGGGCAAGGCCCACACGTTTTTTTTTTCACTTACAGTTGCTCTTCTTGACTGCTTGGGCTTGACTTGCTTTTTTCTTGGCGCAGCCGCTGCCGCCGGAGAGCTGGAGGACAAAGGTTGAAGGAAGGACCGCCGGGGGGGGGGGTGGGGTCCTGCCGGCCGGTGGAGGTGAGGCTTCAGCCTTACGAAGCCTCACCCTGGATTCGCCCCTGCTATCATGCATGTTTCACGTAGTTGCACACCCCTAGTCTTCCTCTATTAATTATTCTTTTCTAATATACATGCATGCACGTGTACCTCTATTTAATCTTAAGCAATAAGTTGATTATGTGTACAGTAAATTATCGTATTAGTTTACATGCTATTAAAGTACATTTCTCACGCATACACCGATGCAACATAGGCGACCTACCTTGAACTTATTTTCCCTCACACGCCGACTGCCTCACCGAACCGTATGTCTTCTATCTCTTCAAGTCACCACAACTTTTCTGCTTCAACCTCCGACAGCAATCCCAATTCTTGATTGACTCCTCTCAGCTGCTACCTCTTCCAATGCAATATGCAATACTATACCACATAGTTGTCTTCTACTTTTATCCAATTATTACTTAATGTTGACCATTGTGACATCAATACGCATACACGTGCAACTATCACTACTACAGGAAGTCACATCACAGACGGTTCGAACCGCCATCACGCACGGTTTTCAATCGCCTATATTTGTTGGTCTGTGATAACAGTAGTTATCATGCACGGTAAAAACCGCTCGTGATATAAAATATCACGACGGTTTTTATTAAAACCGCTCAGGAAGTCTAGTATCACAGAGCGGTTTCTACTACAAACCGCTCAGGATCCGTGAATATCACAGACGGTTCTAAAAATCGTTCAGGATCCGTGAATATCACGACGGCTTTTTAAAGAACCGCTCGTGATATTCACGATCACGACGGTTTGTAGTGAAAACGATGTGATATTCACGGATCACGACGGTTTTAGTGGAAACCGCTCAGGATATTTTGCCTTCACTGAGCGGTTTTAACAAAAACTGCTCGTGATAGCTCATACCCTCACTACATTTTTTTCGCTTTTTACGCTAGCCTCGGGAATTGCTAGTCATGCCCTCTGAAAACAAGCATGCACAAAAACAGATTCAAGCATGCACAAAACAGATTCATCGAGATAATCAATTGTTGACAACTCAAAGTGATCATTACTCAGAATAAATTACAAAAGATCGCATTTGTTCAAGTATTGTCGCTATAGTTACAACTTGATTACAATTGTTTGCGTTGAGAGGTGTCGGCGGAGTGATGCTCTGGGTTGGTGACGGAGTGAAACTCTCCATTGTCGTTAATGATTTCTGAGTTGATAAAGGTGCAGAGCTTCGCTCGAATGTCCTTGATCTCTTCCGTAACGAGTCCATCACATTGTAAATCCAAGGCCTGTCGCTAGCAAGAGTAAAGTGGTAAGCTATATATATTTAAATTTATAATTAGGAAATAATTATTTCGAGATTAACAAACCTCAGGATCCTTCTTCCTAACTCTAAGGATTAGTCGCATATGATAGCGACGTAGATTGCACATAACTCATCATCTTTTTGTTTGGTGGCCTTTGCAAAAATAGAATTACATATATAGGTATAGTCAGTTCGAGACGCGTTATTATGAAGTATGATATAGGATTATCGTGTTGTAGCGCGTACCGGAAAATCCATTATGTGTGTTAGTTGGACGCTCTTTCCATTGTATATTCCTTTGTTGGCAACATAATCGATGAACGACCTACATGATTCGAAAAAGTTATCCTCAGCCATTTCAAACGAATGAAGACTACAATAGAGTTATGTAAGGAGGAAATGAGCATACCTCTCGAGTATTCCTCTTAGAACGCTGAAGTCGTGCTTGTTGCGGTTTAGGGAATCAAGGTATATCACATGGTTCCTCTTGGGTATAATAACTAAAAGGATCTAGTGATACCTACTCATGTATGTCGCTATAGTCATTAAACCTAAGTTCGTGCTACGTATAAAGTACAAATAAAATTTGTATAGCAAGTAGTGACACTTACCCCTAGTTGTAGGGCACCACTATGTACTTCATGTTCTTCTGACGAAGCAAGGACCTCGTTATGTATTTCTCGATGAAGGACGAGTCTTCTTGGATGGTTTGCAATGATACCACATGTGGGTCGAGGAAACCCACCGGTTCTTTCCATTCTGGACATTTTTCAGCATGTATATATACATAAGCAATGAGTTGTGATATTTATCGGTATTACATGAATGTAGAACTTGATTGTATGCACTTACAGTGTCCAACATCGTAGAAGTGAGACGTCGAGGCCAACGAGGTTGAATAGGTCATATAAGTCGTTGAAGCCCACGACGAAGTACCTCGTCCCGCTGAAGAAATGCTTCTCCTCAGATTCGATGGTGATTCCATGATCGCACCCTTCTTTTGGGTCTTCTCCAAGTACCGTGCATGCAAAGCCCGACAAGCATATCCAAATAGCATTATCTTCATCGCCGAGCACAACGGTTTTCCGATGATGTAGTTCCTGTATCGCGGACTTCCGGACTTGGGAGGCGCTTTAACGCTCGTCGATTTCGATTTGGCCTTAGTGATTGGCGGCGTTTTCTTGTGTGACGACTCGGAACCGACATACCGCACGCTTTTGTCGTTCTTCGGCGTCTTCTCCACGGGAATCAAGAGGTGGCCTTTTGAGGCTAAACATGAGGTGGAGTCATCGAGGGTCCCGTTGGAGAGGAATGGTCGTGTTCAGATCGCGCACCTTCTTTGGGTCCAGGCGATGTCCTTCTTGGGCCACTGGATAAAAGAGTGGACGGCATCCCCTAGTGTTATGATCTCTTCGTCCGGGCAAATATTCAGCTAGACGGCTCGGAAATTGACATGTACCATATCCACTTGGACCCTAGTGTAACCTCACCGCCACTGGCACCGTCAGACCGCCCTTCCTCGTATGGATACACCATCCCCACGCAATTCAATAGAAAGGACCCATCCATCCTCACTTGAGCTTGCGGTATGCCGGCTCCTACAAAACGACACGCAATTAGCTAAGGCGCCCTATAGGTCTATCTTTGGTGCATTCCATAGATGTACGCTACCTTGATGTCGCTCTATCGGTGTCGGAGGTCGCCATGTTCAGAATTATGCGCGACGCCGACGCTACTCCGACGCCGAGGAGGATCGCCTCCCGATTAATCTGGGCGGCTTGTGACTGCTGGCTAAGGAGTAGATCCATTTGACCCTGCAATGCTGCTATCTTTTCTTCAAATTTGTTAGTAATCATCTGTACCAACCGGTCGTCGTGCTCAGCCTTAGATCTCTTCCTACTCCTATACGTGCAGTAGTCGTCCGTGAATCCATGACTCCAAGGTATGTTAACCCCAAGGCCTCGCGTGCGACCCAGGTGCTCCTTGTTTCCCAAGGCCATAGATAGTATATCCTTCTCCCTATCTGCATGGAAGGAGCCTTGGGAAGCTTGGGCAGTCAAGTCACGCTGCAAGAGGTCATCATGTTATTATAGACACTATGAAGTTATGGACTTATTAACTAGGTAGTTCGACATATTTACCACACGTTGGGACACTTCTTGGTCTCGCGGGTTTGTGAAAGAGATGTTGCCCAAGACGAGACTTTTGCCTTCGCTTAACCAAATTTTAGGGAACGCTGGTCTGTGATATCGTGAAATGGCCCTGCTATGCGTTCTCCTCCTCCGCGCCCATTCCTCAGATTTACCCGCTGCACCCGTGGTGCCGAAGTCTGCGGCGGTGAGTGTTTCGTGTCTAGAGAGCTTTGTGCGCCGCACTTTGCTCCTTAAATTCGCCGCCGCTTTCATAGCCACAATGGTGTCCCATGCTTCCCGTGTCACGAATCTATATTGCGCGAAGGGCGTCTGACCCGTGTTCACGTACTTCGTGACAAAAATGCTCTTGAAGGTCCTCCACGATTTATCCATCGTGAGCATCGCCGTCCGTCGCACGCGTGCCACGTCTGCTTCTGGAATAGTGAACTTCTCTTAAAGTTCTGTCCACAGCGCGCCTTTCGCTTCTTTCATCAGGTCCTTCCACCTTGGTGTGGTGATAGGGACCTGTTCCCTTCCAAGTATCCCGCAGATGGTCCTCGAATCTTGCCACGATCTCTTGGGACTCAAAGGGACCCCAAAGTCACCGACCTCGGATGACCGGCTGGCTCAGAGGCATTTTCGATTGTCCTCTGCCATCTCGCCTGCGTGTCATTATCGCTCAACGGTGATCGCGGCCTCGCTGATGCCTCTTCCATCTCATGGGCGGTTCGGTGATTTGCAAAAGATGGTGCCTCTCGCCATCTCGCTTGCTTGCTATCTATATAAGTTACATATGTAATAAAATGGATTGCAAGTGTCCCAAATTGACATATACATTTAAACTTAATAATATGCTCAACATGTGCAATATTAGCAAATAATCATAATTAATTCCAAAGATAAATATGAAACAATTAAGACATTATTCGAGCCCGACACATTTGGAGTGTACCATTTGTTTCATGCCGTGGAGGATTGGCATGAAGCAAAGGTACACTCAAGTGTGTCAGGATCGACAAAGAAAATGCTAAGCAAAGGTTTAATGCTTCATGTACAGAAGACTAGCCTTTAATGAAGACATAGAAAGAAAATAGAATCAAGTAAAACGATCGATGAAGGAAATGCTAAGCAAAGGTTTAATCCTCTAGGGCTCGCCGCCTCTCTGCTTCTATTCTAACACTCCTTAATCCACCAGCTTCTCTTGTGATCTTTGTATAGATAGAAACTAGTGATACAAATCTTTTGCCCGAGCCTATCTTTGCCCAAGCCTACTTCATCGAGCCCGACACACTGGAGTGTACCATTTGTTTCATGCCGTGGAGGATCGGCATGAAGCAAAGGTACACTCAAGTGTGTCAGGATCGACGAAGAAAATGCTAAGCAAAGGTTTAATGCTTCATGTACAGAATACTAGCCTTTAATGAAGACATAGAAACAAAATAGAATCAAGTAAAACTTTTTTTTTGATTGTTGTAAAAAATACAGTTTTAGCAAAATTTCAGAATTAATCCCAACAAAATTAATAAGAACCGTCTGGATTAAACTCTCAGCCAATAAAAGGTCTAGAGATTAACAAAGGTACGACAATTATTCCAACATATTGATTGATGATATTATGTGCTCTCGTAAGGAGAGTAGCTAAAGAACAAGTCTTTGCCATCTCAATCCTATTGTCTATACTCTTCATTAAATGAATATGATAATATAAATTCAAACTATGAGCTCTAAACAATACTTTGCTTAACTGTTAAATGATCTCAATCATTAATCTAAAAACAGATTAAACTTCCAAATAAACAGAGGTTGACAATAGAGATCAAGATGGCAAATGAAAAGTTGAATGAGCTCATACAGACTACTAGAAGAATCACAAACTAGTCATTAGATTACCAACGAAAACTGAATACTCTCAATAGAACTCAACATGAAGACACAGTTCAAAGGATAAAGCCGATTGGTCGACATAACAATCCACTTCAAATGCTAGAGATCAAATGAACCGAAGAATCAAAATAACTAGCTTTCAACCGAAAGTAACCAATTAACAAGACATCATATTGACAAGAGTAAGTAATACAATAGAGCTCAAGTATGAACTAACTATCACATTCAATCTCAAGATAAGACGAGTTCATCACAGAGCATGTCAACAAAGCCCACCGATCAATTTGCAATATCTTCATATAGATTCGTAAATCGTAACTAATACGTATCAAGGTATCAACTAGCACTGCAAATATATATATATATATATATATATATATATATATATATATATATATAAAGATCAACCGAACTGCCACAGAGGAGCAATACTCACAGAGAGGATGCCGCACAAGAACTCACGGTGCAAGGAGGAGGCCGGTGCAGGGGAGGAGGCCGACGCGGGGAGGAGGGAGGTGCAGGGGAGGAGGCCGACACGGGGAGGAGGACGGCACGGGGAGAAGGCCGGTGCAGAGGGAGGAGGCCGACACGGGAGGAGGCTTGCAGCAGAGGCAGACACCGACAGGGGACGCTTGGGCTGGCCGGGAGGTGAACGGGGCATTGAGGTCGGGCGCCAAGGTCGCGGCGGCACCGAGGTCGGGCGCCGAGGTCTGGGCGCCGAGGTTGGGGGCGCCAAGGTCAGGGGCGGCGGCACCGAGGTCGAAGGCACCGAGGTCGGGGGCGGTGGTGCCGAGGTCGTAGTCGGCGGTGAACGGGCGAGCCCTAAACCCTAGAGGAGGCGAACAAGCGCACGAGAGCCTAAGGGGCGCGGGAGAGGAAGTGACGAGTGAGAGCAAAACCCTAGCGATTCCCGCCTTATAAAAAGTATATCACAGATGGTTGTCGGG
This sequence comes from Phyllostachys edulis, assembly GCA_036346405.1. NCBI lineage: Eukaryota > Viridiplantae > Streptophyta > Magnoliopsida > Poales > Poaceae > Phyllostachys > Phyllostachys edulis. Next base: position 47,043,335 of record CM070558.1, read on the forward strand.
ACCCAAATTACATTCAGACCCTTCAGGTTCAACGACTAGCCCAGATCACGCTTAGTGCACACAAGTGGTAACAAAGGTGAAATCGATCCATACAAGCTTAATAATAGCATAAACGAATAACTTTGATTAATAACTAATGGTTTTGACCTTAAGGTCGAAGTTTACATTTATTCAAGCACGCAGGCTAACAGAGAATTAAAGCAATGAAACAAAAGCGGTGGCGGCACCCCATCGATTCACCACAGCAACCGATCGATCAAGACTCGCGATCGTGCACCTTCGATAAACTCGCCCTCGAAAGTCGGTGAAGACTCCTCCTCTTCTGCTTGATTCGTTAAAACAAGCGTGAGTACACACCGCATCAAGCAGCCACACCACATAAATGCAATATATACACATGCCGGCATTTTACAAGGAAAGGCATTCTGTGGTTCTTTTGCGTAAATGCAAGTTTGCAATTGAATACCAAGAATAGATTGAAAACAGTAAAACAAATAGATAACAATAATTTTAACATTTGATTTCACAAAGACACACACAAACCTAGACAATTTTATTCACATAGTGGATGATTCAAACCACACACTCCCTTCCCACACGCTTTTAATAAAATCTACCCTAGTGTGATATCCCGAGCATTCTCCATGATCATGACGCTGCTATTCAATAGATTAAATTACACCTGCAGAGTTTGTACACTTTACCCACAAGATACAATTAGTGTAGCTAGCACTAATCATAACAAAGCATTTCAGATACCTTATCTTACTATGCTAGGCCTGTCTCAAAATAGACATGTGGTCGCATGTGGGCTCTGGGCCCAATGACGCACATGGTGAGGTCCTTAATTGACCGAGGCAAGACTTCCACATGCCAACTAAACCACACACCACACACGATTATTATTCACACAGATCACACAGATTATTGTCTACACAGATCACACAGATTCCACCATTTCACACAAGATTCACCACTTGCCTCGGTCCAAATCCTTTTACCACCCAGTTGATTTACGGCAACACATGCCACAAAGACACATAGTACACACAGATTATTTAAGATTGCATATTCACTTAGTCGATTAATAATTGCGCCTCACATGAATAAGTGATTCGGGGCATGGCTAAGCAATCTACTCGTGCTAACCAACCCACGCTGGTGCTACAATATTTACCAACTAATAGTAACTAGGTGACAAGGATCAGGCATAATAATTACACAAGGATGGCATAACAATTTGGGATTAACTCATCGCACCCAAAACATTTAAATAAATACTTGAATTAAGATGCATTAATTTGAATTAAAATACTTTTGTAAAATCGGGAAGCAAAATGGTCAAGGGTATAGCTTGCCTTGGAATAAGTTTAGGTACTGGTCCTGGTCTTGAAAGCTCCTTCTTCTTCAACTCTTCCAACAAATACAAAGTCTACTAGCAAACGAAGCACAAAAACAAAATAAATAAATAACAGAGGCAAAACAACTCCAAAAATATAATTAAAAATCTCCATTAGGTAGATCTTGATTTTAGATGAATTTAGAAATTTGAATGGGCTGATTTGGAGTTAGGATGCAAAAGATATGGGGTTTCAAAGTTTGAATCTAAAGAAAAACCCTAGAAATAGGATTTACTGGAATTCCGAATTATTTCTCAAAAGAAAAATCCGAATTATTGCGCAATGTCGTCGGCCAAGGATTTTCCGGAAAAGGATAAATAAAGAGGTATCGACATGTGGGACCCACATGTCGGCGACACGGCTCACGGTGGAATAAATCCACCGAGCCACTTGATCGAAGATGGGCCGAGGTGGCGACTTGCATCGCGCGGCGGCGCCGACGCTACGCCACCGTGGATGACACGCGCGCACGGGCGCCGAGGTGGCGGTGACGTGACGGCGGCGAGGGCGGCAAGATCCGACTTCGATGGTCGCCGGCGGCCATGATGATCGCCGCGAGGGTGGGTGGTATGGGTGTGTAGTGGCGTTATTAAGTAACCTTAGGGTGTAGGTCCGTGGTCGAGACGACTGTGGTGGCAGGCGGCGAGGTCGGAGCGGCGAGCACCGTTTTGTTTGACGGCAGCCCGGTGAGCAATTGGCGTCGGGAAGGGTCCTGGAGGCAGAGGAGGTGATGGCGATCCCGATGGTGTGCTCCACGGCGACGCCAAGGCGGCTACGGGTGGCGCGTTAATCAAGAAATTCACCGCGGCGAGGTTCCTCAAAGCTCGAATCGGCGGCAATGTGGAGGCTCTCGTGGAATTGAGCGAGGGTTTTGGAAAGGGGCGAAGGCGAAGCGAGGGGTCCTTTATAGGCACAGGCGAAGCTTCGAGATGGCGTCTTGGCGGGGTTAAACCGCCCAAACGCATCAATGAGGAAACAAGGATAGAGATGAAATCGAGTTTGAATTTGAACGAGTCCGTAAGGGAGAGATCAGATTGAGTTTGGTGCGAAATCGGGAGTTTTGTTAGCGTAAACGACCGCTGGGTTGAGCTTCTAGAAGGCGACAATGGCGACGCGGTCGCGGGTCGCGCGAGGAAGAAACCTTGTCGGAGACGATCTATCCTGAGCGGCCCACGCTACGAGAGATAGGGTGAGGCGTTACTACTTGCTAAGATCTCGTCACCGCTTAGATCGGACGCCCACAAACGGCGAACGGACCTTCTCCGCGACAAGGTTACTTCATCGGGCCGTCAAACTTGATCGTCACGCCCAAATGCATTGTGACGTTTCGACCGCTCCAAACAGACCTCAAGATCTGGACGCCCATTTGCGATCCAATCTGTGGAGGGTGACGGAGCGCGGAGAGAGAGGACGCGTGCGGAGATCCAGTTCGTCACGATCCAACTACGGGAAAGATTGGGCTGCACAAATACTGGGCCTAACAGGAAGAGCTTGGGTTTAGGCCCAAGTACTGTTTGGAGATTTTAATTAGCTTTTCCTTTTAGAAATTAGCGTAAATTCAAATAAGCAATGGAAAATAGCAAATGAACTTGGAAAAATTCCAAAAATTCCGTAAAATATATCCAAGCTCATAGAATCCAAATAAAATAGTTTTGACCACTGTTCATGTTGACTTTAATCATATTAAATTGTTTTGTTACTCAAAGTCCAATATTAAGCTTGTTTTTAATTAAAATCAAATAAACCCAAATGGTGAATTTTCTCACTACAACTATTCAAAAGACTTTTAAAGCTCTGAAAAATTGGGATGTTACAATGGTTCTATTAAAAAAACCGTCTGTGATAAGGATATCACAGACGGTTCCCTAATAGAACCGTCTGTGATATTTCCATATCGCAGACGGTTCTTGTAGGAAAACATCTGTGATATCCTTATCACAGACGGTTCTATTAGAAGACCGTCTGTGATAGCCCGACAAAACCTGGTGACAATGTGTGATATCCTGATGACAATGTGTGATATCCTGACAAAACCTGGTGACAAGTGATTGTCAAGTCCATATGAACCTAGTGACAAGTATGATGACAATCATGATGATAAGTCCATATGAACCTGGTGACAAGTATGATGACAAGTTCATAACACATTTGACTTCAAAATTTCATATCTAATTCAACTCAACTCCAAATCAAGTGAAACCAATTTTGATACTCCACATTATAATAAACGTCCACATTGACATCAATATCAAATATGACAAGTCCATAACACATCAACACATGACAATTTTACGTTGACATCAAAATATATGAGAGATTACAAGTCCATAACACATCAACACATGACAATTTCACGTTGACATCAAAATATATGAGAGATTACAAGTCCATAACACATGATGTTATGGAATAAATTAATTACATTGGAGTAAATTCTAATTAAAATATAGGCCTTCCTAATGATCGACGCATATAGCTAGCTTCCTCACCGGGTTCTTCCTCGAGCCTAATGCCGCTTCCAAAGGAGGCAACTCGTCAAATTGATTGTATTCTTCCTCGCCCACTACATTCTCAACTCCGACAATCCTCCTTTTTCCATGAAGAACTACGTGGCACTTCTTATTTGCCGGGTCGGTTACATAGAAGACTTGAACAACTTGGTTAGCCAAGACGTAATGGTTCGTCTTTGTATCCGACACGCTCGAGGTCCACGGTAGTGACGCCAGACTTGTCGACCTTCACCTATGGGAGATGGATCCAACGGCACCAAATAGGGGATCTTGAAAAGCACGAGTCGAGCTCCCATATCTCCTCTATTTGCCCATAGTAGGAGCTCCTCACCCATCGCATCGAATGCATCTATGCGACACCGCTGTTTTGGATCAGGCTCTTCCTATCCTTAGTCAGCCAGATAAAATGTGTACCCATTTATGTCATATCCTTGCCATGCGACAATTATAAATTGTGGCCCTCGTGCCAACCATAGCAAAGTATCATCACTTGATGACCTCCCGATTCGCACCTTTAACCATTCGCTGAACCGACGGTTGTGCTCTCGTGATCCAAACCTCCGACCGTCCGGATTCATTGGCGCACCATGTCTTTGTGCTCGCCGATGTACGGGACACTTGGGTCATGTGTTGCAAGACCGTGAAATGGGCTTGAGCGTGCGATCCAGATCGGGAGTGATTGATTTCCTTCCGATGGTCTCGATACCACCCAGTCTCCCCTCATGGAGAGATAGAGGCACACCTATTGGTTCCACCTGAGCCATGTAGTCGACGCAGAACTCAATAACCTCTTCGGTTGCATAACCTTCGATGATGCTGCCCTCCAGTCGAGATCGATTCCGTACGTAGGACTTGAGAATTCCCATGTACCTCTCGAACGGGTACATATGACGAAGAACACAGGTAAGATATCTTTATCTCTTTCACAAGGTGAACAATGAGATGGACCATGATATCGAAAAATGACGGAGGGAAATACATCTCAAGATGACATAGAGTCGTCACCACCTCGGCCTACAGAGTATCTAGTCCTTGGGAATCAATGATCTTCTGAGCAATTGAGTTGAAAAAATAACACAGCCTCAAGATTGCCACTCGGACCTTGTTCGGCAAGATACTTCTAATTGCAACAGGAAGCATTTGTGTCATCAAGACATGATAATCATGAGACTTCATACCAATTAATTTCAAATCTTGCATAGAAACAAGGTTCTTAATGTTAGCGGAGTAACCAGATGGGACTTTCACACCATGCAAGCTCGCACGCTTCATTTCTCTCGCCTTGCACAGAGTGTAGCAAGTCGGGGAAGGTACGCTCATCTCAGACGGTCTCTTCCTGCTAACTCACCTTATGTTCATATCAACCAAGTCACGCCGCATGCTAACACCATCCTTTGTTTTGCCACTAATGTTCAAAGAAGAGACCAATCAAGCTATCACATACATTCTTCTCACGTATGACGTCGATGCAATGGCGAACTTCTAAGTGCTCCCAATAAGGCAAGTCCCAAAAATTGACCGCTTCTTCGAGATGTTCTTCTCACGGGTTCTTAATTTACGCCCTTCCCAAGCACAACATCGATATCCTTAACCATATCATAGACATCTTTCCCTCTAAAAGCCCTTGAGCCTGAATCGTTCTCCTTATTTCCGCCAAATTGTTTTTTCATCTTACGGTATGGGTGACTCTGGAAGGAACCTACGGTGACGATATACACAGCTTTTACGCGAGTTGTTCACCATACACTCTCCGTAGCATCTAAGCAAGGCGACAAAGCTTTGGCTCCTTTTGTATCGAAGTCTTGACAGATTACCAAGGGCGGAAAATCATTGATGGTGCGTAACAACATGGCCCATAAAGTGAAGTTCTCTCGCTTGTACGCATCCCATACCTGCACTTCGCTCCACAATGTCACAAGATCTTCCAAAGAATGGTGCTAGGTACACATCAATATCATTCCTGTGTTGCTTCGCCCTTGGATAAGTAGTGACATCAAAATGTACTTCCGCTTCATACACAACCAAGGAGGAAGGTTGTACATACATAGATTCACGGGCCAAAAGCTATGTCACCGCTCATGTTACCGAAAGGATTCATTCCATCCGTACTCAACCCTAACCTTATGTTCCTCGGTTCCACACCGAACTCCTCAAGCTCCAATCAAGTTTCTCCACTAGGCGTAATCAGCAGGTGTCTTAGCTTTCCATCTCTCTACGCTCCTCTCGAAAGTGCCAACGCAGCAATCTTGCCTCCTTTGGGTTCGCAAATAAATGCTTCAAACGTGGGATCACAGTGATACCACAACATCTTAGCAGGAGGTCCTTACTTCACCTTAGCAAGATTCGACACTTGTATCGGGATGCTTTGCACACGGACATACATGCATGTCTCGCATACTCTTTACGATAGAGGATACAATCGTTCGGACATGCATGTATTCTTTCTACTTCCATTCCCAATGGACAAATAACCTTCTTTTCTTGATAGGTGGTGCTTGGGCAACACGCTTCCCTCCTAAGGATGTCACTAGAGACCTAACAACGCCGTGAAACTCTTATCGGACCAACCATTGCTTGCCTTCAATTTCAGCAGCTCAAGCACGGTTGACAACCTTGTGTATTCGGCTTGCGCCTAGGGAACAAAGGTCTCACGAGTCCTCCCTTAGGCCCTTGAATTTACAAAACTCTCTCTCCTGTAGTTCTTCTACATCGCAGAGCATCCGATCCAGATTGTCATCGTACACCTATCCTCATCAAAAGCACAATCCACATCCGCGAATCGTTGACTTCCTCGGCGATGTCGCCATTATTAACTTCGTATAATCTGCTCTTCACCGTGATTGGTCCAACATGTATACCCTTTTTGAAACCCTTCAATCAAGTGCGCTTCTATCTGCGCCGTTGTTAAACATCTTTAGATTACCGCAATCAATGCATGGACAAGACATAAAATTTATCCCTTCTTCAACATATCCCCTTTCAATGCTCTTCTAAAAGCAACCACGCCATTAATGTACTCTTGACTCACACGGTTCACACCGCACACCCGCCGATCCATCTACACTACGATGTAACAAATTAGTGTCAAATTGATTAGCAATTAATTTATAGCAAACATAAAGGGTTATAGATCGTTACCCTCGGAGCTCACGAAGAAAATACGATTCCTCTCCTTTCCTTCTCCTCTCTAAGGTGGCGAATGGGGAGGAGGCGGCGGTGTTGGAGGCGCTTAGGGCAGGGGTCCAACCTTCTCCTCTCTAAGTCGGGCGAACGGATAATTATTGATTATCTGCATGATTGTTGATTAGATACAAGACAAAAGACAAGAGGAAGATCCTAATAACTAGCAAGTTGGTCCGCGCGATTGCTTGGTATCCGCTTTTGATATAATTGAAACAATAAACCACTGTGATGATGTTTCTTCATGGATAAATGGAGGAAATATAAAATAGATCATTGCACATGTGACTTACCTTGGTGTGTCATAAATTCTTCTTTTAACTGCTCTAGAAAACTACTCATGAAATTAGTTCGATTAAGACTTTCACCTATTTGTACGCATTTACTCGCTTTTGTCTCATCGCTGCACAAAGGAATTACACCAGATTAAAGGCTACATGTTTTGCTTTTTATTTTCTGGAATGTATATCATAGTTTTGGTTCAATAACATCCAATGGCTGCTATAGTTTAGGTTTAATTAATTAGGGTCCATCAAATTGAGAGCCAGATGTTTTGCCTTTTTCTAAGAATTTATAGCTTCTGTGAGAAGTATTAATTGAAACTTAAACCCTATGCTTTCGATTAAGGAATACAACAAAGAAAACAAAACATTAGGGTCCATGTACAGAGTAGCAAAATAAGGGAAAATCATTAATCAATAGAGTGGATAAAGGATAATAAGTATTACTCCATCTGTTTAATTAGGGGAGGAGCCACAGGTTGGAGGAGCTAGGGCAGGGAAGTGGCGCCTGGGGGAGGAGTAGTAGATCTAAGTGGAGCCAGCGGCAGGGGGTTGCTCCAAAGCGGCAGAGGCAGTGGCAGAGGCGGCAAGAGGCAAGGACACAGAAGTGCGGCGAAGGGACACACCCCAAGAAGGCGGCAGAGGGATGTGTCGGGCTCAATTTATATGGAGCCAAGATATCACGATTTATTCTTATTCGTAACTGCTTGTGTACTATCACGCATTTGTTTCAATAAGAACCGCTCGATATCCGAAAATCACGCAGCGGTTCTTATTCGTAACCGCTCAGGATAGTATACGCACGGCTCTAAACTAGAACCGCTCGTGATTGGGATTATCACGCACGGTTTGTTAATAGAACCGCTCGTGATAATTCATGCATTTACTCTATTAATAAACCGCTCGTGATAGATGACTATCACGCATTTGGTTCTAAAAAATACCGCTCGTGATAGGCTCGCCCGCGCCACCCGCAGTTCCGGACAGACCCAACACAGACGGTTCTAAAGGAACCGTCTGTGATGGGGCGTCTACTATAGCCTCTTTTGTAGTAGTGTATAGTTTATCTCTTATCGAGGACATTTATCAAGCTCTCTCCGATGGCCCCGTGCTTATTCCCTACGGATACGTCATCTCTACTTCAAGCTCTTTGTTGCTCTACTTCTATATGACTGTAACATCATGGATGCGTGTGTACATGCATGGATCTGTACGAATAGAGGCACGAGCGTACAGAGGTTGGAGAGTAAAAAGCTTGGAGTAGAGATGTCACAGCCATATGGAATAGGCTCAGGGCCATCGGAGAGAGCGTGACAGGTGTCCCCAGCAGGAACCAGTGATGGTTCCATGTGTATACGTGTTTATGTCGCAACGGTTAGCATTAAGCAATAATTAGATAGAAGTAGAAGATAATTATGTGTTAAAGTATTGCAATGAAATGGGTAATAGCTAAGAGATATCAATTAAGATTTGGGCTTGTTGTTTGAGGTTGAAGCAAAAAAGCTATGACGATGAGAAGAGATAGAAGACACATAGTTCGGTGGAGCAGCCGACTGTTGGTGATATGCCCTAGAGGCAATCATGGAAATGATTGTATCACGTCTATGCTTATGAGTTATTGAATAAATGTTATTATGTTCCTTTAATGAATCATTGGTTATAAGATTAACACGTATGTGACTTGTTGGTGAAGCTCTTTTAACTTATATTATGTTGTTCTAAAAGTATCCCTGGACGGATGTTACTAGTCGGAACACTAGTGACTTATCGACCAGCTCATGTATTGATTGATGACCATCTTTCATCGATCATAGATATAGGGATATCGAATCAATAATGTGAACACATTTTAGAGAACATGGGTGGATTGACCCACCTTGAGATACTGTTGAGATTGTTATGATTTTATGTGTTGTCAGTTGGTCTCAAGCAATGATGATGTATAATTCTTAGACCTGATATCAGCATGGTTTCCTGCATGTGTAATAGTACACTTAGGGTTACCAAACACTACTTGTAACCGGTTAGTTATAAAGGTAGCTTCCGGGTATGCTATGAAACATGCGGAGGAATATAACTGGTCGATATGAGATTTGCCCCTCCTAACATAACAGGAGAGATATCCTTGGGCCCTCGATGTGGTCAGATAAAGAAAGTGCATGGCCATGCCACTAGTGGTCGACGTGTTCGGCCATGTGAAGTTATCCAATACTTGATCGAGAAAGTATTGAACAGTCCATAGATGATATAACATCTCACCTGGAGTTCAACCGGATATCGCAAGGCAAAGAGAAAATATATGAGCATGTCTTTCAGTTCGATCTGATACGACTAGTTGTATAGAGATACAAGCTGGTCGTAGGCTAGTCGAACATGATCACTAAGTGGTCGAAACCTGGTCGTAAGGAGTTACAAACTAGTCGAGACTAGATACAAGCTGGTCGTTAGTGATAAGGATCTAGCCATAGATCATATTGCATTAAGGTTCGTTCGATATAATTCGTGTGTATTCGGAATCGTTATGTCCTGCTAGGAACCGCTAACGACTTGTGATCGGAAAGGAGTTTCCGAATCACAACCAATTACGCATGAACCTAACAGGTCACACACTTAACGGGTTGGAACAAACGTGTTCGGATAGGATCCGCCATGGACACTATATAAGGAGATGCTTGAGGCTATTGGGAGTTACAAGAGATAACGTGAGTTGCTCCACCAAAACCCTAGCCTCCATCTTCTCAAGAGAGCCATGTCGTGCAAGCTGGTGTAAGCACACCGGCGTACGACATTCCACCCCTGGACGTGTAGATACCGTGGAAGCGCTACTGTGGTTGCTATTGTGCTTGAATGTCATCCACGACTTCTCAAGGAAAGCGATTAGTTACTGGAGGAGACGATCGACATCGAGAAATGCGAGATAATCAACATCGAGAAACGCTAGACGATCGACTACGATCACTAATTCAACGCGCTCTACGTTGGATCAGGCTACTCCAACTGTTCTTCCGCTGCATTGCGCGTCTGGTGGTAACGATCTATGATCTCTTGCTTGCATGTGTCCTGGTTCACGTGGTAGAATTTTTGAATTTCTAGCTAGTGTAGCCTACCTGTATCCCTTCTGTGGTATTAGAGCCATCCTGCGTAGTTTTTTTGATATAGATCGATCAGATATACTTTATATGTGGTAGTAGTAGATTGGATCTATTATTGGTCGGGTATGGTAACCTAGATTGGTTTATATAGATGGAACGATCTAGGCACTGGTCGATAAGATCGATTGGTTTTTGGCGGTAGTAGATGGGTTTGTAGGAGGTATGAGCACAGATGGTTACTCGGCTTGTTCACGACCACATTGTATGATACTCCTACCGGTAGGAATTCCACCATCGGAGTATGCCACAGTGCATGGTCGTATCAAGGCAGTGATCAGATTGGTTCGGAATAGGGTTAATATGATTAATCTAATGATTTCCGAGGCTCGATTATGTGAATAAGATTCATGTCTTGGGAAAAATTTTCGAGAGCACTGCCCTAGACCAGCGAGCGGAGCTGCCCCTTCGAACCCCGCCCACTAACTGGCTAGCAGGACCGTCGTGGTCGTAGCTGCATTATATAGTAGTATGTGTTGATGTCGTCCGATAGAATTGGATTCTATGCATAACTCATTTTTGCAAGGATTGATGTGAATAGTATGGCCCATTGTGTATGTGATGCATGTATGGATTTTCATGGCCTGTGTGTCATGCTGTGATATAGCCATCTAGCTACATATTATTGTATAATGGTCTACATACCGATATGTGATGCTTGATATTATCCTATGTAATTCATTACTAACTTTTAGTAGTAATTGCTTAGTAGATGATTGCGGTCGGAAATTTCAAGCATGATGGCCGAAGGACAGGAAGCACAGTGATGAAGATCATCATAATAAGGGACATACTATTTCACAGTTTAATTTGATTATCTGTGAAAATTTATTCCTATCATGCTATTAATCATGTTTTATCATTAGATGTTTTAACATGGCAGAATAGTATCCCACAAGAAAAATTAAGTTAATTTGATGCCTTTCCAATTGTTGCGTTTGTCATGATTTTGATCATTAATTGGTAGGTCTACCAAAGTAGAGTGTCATTGACTATCTTAATAAGATAGGATGGGTGTCAAACACCCACATGCATAGTATTGGTTTAACTTAACAAGGTTATCAAAATAGTTTTGGGCCTTAGGGCATAGTGTTGGTTGCCGAGGCATAGAGATGTCACTCAACAAACAAGAGTCATATGTGATATGATTGGCAAGAGGTTACCTATCTAAATCACTAGGTTTCTAGCAGTGATGCCAAAGCTCACTAGGACTTAATGATTTTTGGATTTTGAACTCACTATATGATGTTTGAGGGAAATATGGTTTAGAACATATAGTGGGAGTATCTTTTATTGACTGTTGATGGTTAAGTTCGATAAGGTATGGACTGGTCGTATAGTGATACAACCGGGTTTAGACTAGTCGTATGGCGATACGAGCTGGTCATAGACTGGTCGAACATAATCACCAATATGAGTGTCTAATAGAAGATCTTACATAAACATAGTGCTGAATCTTTGCATATATTTCTGTTGTAAATCATGGCACCTACTACTTCTTCTACACCTACCTTTAATTTGCGATCTATTCTTGAGAAAAAAAAGCTGAATGGAACCAACTTTATTGACTGGTTTCGCAATCTGAGAATTGTTCTCAAACAAGAAAAGAATGAATATGTTCTAGAGGATCCCTATCTCGAGGAACCGAATCTAGATGCAACTCGAGCTAAAAAGAATGCTTATGAGAAGCATTGCAATGACATAGTTGATGTGCACTGTCTTATGCTTGTAACCATGAACTCTGAGCTTCAGAAGCAATATGAGACCATAGACGCTTACAATATGATTATGGGTCTGAAAGGTACATTTTAGGATCAAGCAAAGGCAGAGAGGTTCAATACCTCTAAAGCATTGTTTTCTTGTAGGCTGTCGGAGGGCAACCCGGTCAGTCCTCATGTGATAAAGATGATTGGTCACATTGAGAGCTTGGAAAAGCTTGGTTTTCCCCTTATCCAAGAGTTGGCTACTGATGTGATTCTCCAATCGCTCCCTACGAGCTTTGAGCCTGTCATATTGAATTTTCATATGAATGGCATGAAGAAGTCAATGATCGATTTGCATGGCATGCTTAAAGGTGCTAAGGAGAGCATCAAGAAAAGTTTCTATCATGTGATGATGGTTCAAAAGACTACTAGCTTCAGGAAGAATGGTAAGTTGGGAAAGAGAAAAGGCAAAGAAAAGACTCAAGATGAGATCGAGAGTCTAAAGGCTAAGCTTAAGCTAGGTTCTAAGCCTGACACAGAATGTTACCATTGTCATGATACAGGACATTGGAAGAGAAACTGCAAGAAGTACTTAGCAGAAACGAAAAAGAACAAAGGAAGTAAGACTTCCAGTTCAAGTATAAATGTTATAGAAATTAATCTTGCCACCTCTCCGACCAGTTCTTGGGTATTTGATACCAGATCAGTTGCTCATATTTGCAATTCGATGTAGGGACTGATAAAGAGTAGAAGCCTGAAAAGAGGAGATGTTGATCTTCGTATGGGCAATGGAGCAAGAGTTGCTGCATTAGCTATTGGCACTTTACCATTAGCTTTACTCTCAGGATTAGTTATGGAACTAAATAATTGTTATTATGTTCCAGCCTTAAGCAAAAACATTATTTCTGCTTCTTGTTTGGGAGCAGAAGGATATGAGTTCAGAATAAAGAACAATTGTTGTTCAATTTATTTTGAAGATATGCTTTATGGCCATGCTCCATTGGTGAATAGATTGTATGTTTTGAATCTTGAGGATATGCATGTCTATAACATAAATGCTAAGAGACTTCAACCTAATGATATGAGTCCCACTTTTATTTGGCATTGTCATCTAGGTCATATAAATGAGATGCGCATGATGAAGCTCCATAAAGATGGTCTTCTAAACTCATTTGATTTTGAATCATTTGAAACATATGAATCTTCTTTACTTGGTAAGATGACAAAGGCGCCCTTCACGACCAGAGGTGAGAGGGCGAGTGATCTACTGGTCGTAATACATTCGGATGTATGTGGACCAATGAGCACTCCGACCAAATGTTGTTTTTAGTACTTCATAACTTTTACTGAAGACTTCAGTAGATATGACTATGTCTATTTAATGAGGCATAGGTCGGAATCCTTTGAAAAGTTCAAAGAATTTCGAAATGAAGTGCAGAATTAACTTGGCAAGATATTCAAATGTCTACGATCTGATCATGAATATTTCAGCCATGAGTTTGGTGATCATCTAAAGAAGTGTGAAATTGTCCACAACTCACTGCGCTGGGAACGCCTCAATGGAATGTGGTGTCTGAACGACGGAACCGAACATTGTAGGACATAGTTCGGTCAATGATGAGCCAATCTGATCTTCCATTGCAATTCTAGGGATACGCTCTAGAAAAAACGGTTTTCACTTTAAATAGGGTTCGATCAAAAACTGTAGATAAGACACCATATGAGATATGAACCGGGAAGAGTCCTAGATTGTCTTTTGTCAAGGTATGGGGTTGTGAGGTATATGTCAAACATTTGACGTCTGATAAACTCACACCCAAGTCCGATAAGTGCTTCTTTGTGGGGGTATCCTAAGGAAACTAAAGGATATTATTTTTATAATCAGGTTGATAGCAAAGTGTTCGTTGCCCGTAATGGTGTCTTCTTGGGGGAAAGAGTTTCTTTCCAAAGGAGGCAGTGGGAGAAAGGTGCAACTCGAAGAAATTCGGGAACCATCTGACAATGTTTCAACTCCTACTGAACCTCTACAAGATGAACAAAATATTGTTGAACCTGTAGATGAGGCATCAGCCCCACGTAGATCAAAAAGGCCACGTCAACTGCCTATAAGGTATGGACATGATGTTTTATTATTAAATAATGATGAGCCTAAAAATTATGCGGAAGCGATGGTGAACCAAGACTCCGAGTCATGTCATGAAGCCATGAGATCCGATGATAATCAAATTTGGAACTTGGTTGATGCACCTAATGGTGTTAAAACCATTGAGTGTAAATGGATTTTTAAGAAAAAAGATAGATATTGATGGAAATGTTCGCATTCATAAGGCACAACTAGTTGCGAAGGGTTTCAGACAAATTCAAGGTATTGATTATGATGAAACTTTCTCTCCTATCGCAATGCTTAAGTCTATCCGGATCATTCTAGCTATTCTGCATATTTTGATTATGAGATATGACAAATGGATGCCAAAATGGCTTTCCTAAGTGAAAACCTAATTGAGGATTACATGACATAGCCTGAGGGTTTTGTCGATCCAAAGGAAGCTAGAAAGGTATGCAAGCTTCAAAAATCCATCTATAGACTAAAGCAAGCATCTCGGAGTTGGAATATTCGTTTTGATGAAGTGGTCAAAGGGTTTAACTTCATCAAGAATGAAGAAGAACCTTGTGTTTACAAGAAGGTTAGTGGGAGCAAGCTTGTGTTTCTGATATTGTATGTGGATGACATACTACTAGTCGGAAATGATATTCCAATGCATGAATCTATTAAAACTTCATTAAGAAATGGTTTCTCAATGAAAGATTTAGGAGATGCAGCATATATTCTTGCTATAAGGATCTATAGAGATAGATCTAAAAGGCTAATTGGATTAAGCCAGGATATGTACATAGACAAGGTGTTGAAACAGTTCAACATGCAAGATTCTAAGAAAGGTTTCTTGCCCATGGCGCATGACATTAATATTAGCAAAAGTTAGTGTCCTACGACCACTAATGAGCGAGAAAAATGAGTAGAATCCCATATGCTTCGGCTATAGGATCTATCATGTATGTCATTCTATGTACACGACCAGATATGTTGTATGCTCTAAGTGTTACAAGCAGATATCAGTCGGATCCAGGTAAAGGTTACTGGATAGCAATCAAGAATATCCTTAAGTACTTGAGAATGACTAATAATGCATTCCTTGTTTATGGAGGTGAGGAAGAGCTGGTTAAAAATGGTTACATCGATGCTAGCTTCCAAACCGACAAGGATGATTTCATATCGCAATCTGGATTTTTGTTTTGTCTTAATGGAGGAGCAATAAGCTGAAAAAGTTCTAAACAAGGAACGGTTGTTGATTCTACAACAGAGGCTGAGTACATTGCGGCTTCGGAAGCTACAAAAGAAGCCGTGTGAATAAGGAAGTTCATTTATGAACTAGGTGTGGTTTCTAGTGCTTCCAGTCTAATGGATGCCTATTATAATAATAGTGGAGCCATTACACAGGCTAAGAAGCCTAGATCGCATAAAAAATCCAAGCACATACTTCGGCGATATCACATCATTTGTGAAATCGTAGAGAAAGGAGATGTGAAGATATGCAAAGTGCACACGGATTTGAATATTTATGATTTGTTGATAAAACCTCTTCCGCAACCTAAGCATGAGGCACACTGAAGAGCAATGGGTACAACATACCTATATGATTGACTCTAGTGCAAGTAGGAGACTGTTAGATAGAAGCATGGCAGCGCAGAAGCCCAAGACGGCGGCGACGCAGTGCACCACAAGCGCAATAGAGACGTAGTACACAAGAAGTGCAATAGAGACGCAGTGCACAGTAAGCGCGGCGGCCTTAAAAGCTTGAGGCAACAGATCTGCGGCGGCTCGAAGAAAAGAACAGGGGCTGCTGCCATGTAAAGAAATTCCTATACTTCTATGACTAACAACAAATTTGTGGACTCTCTTGGCATAGACGAACTCTAAGGATAGAGTTTTACAGACTTAGATGGACGCAACGGAAGAAAAACGACATAAAAGATAGCTAGCAGTAGCAGCAAGAATAGCTAGCAGTAGCGGTAGCAGCAGCCAGCATGACTAGCAACGGCAAAAGACTCGCATAACTAGCAGCAGCGAAGCATAACTATCATAAGCATTACCATGTGACCAGGCTCATAGCAGCATAACCATGCGACCAGGACAGATCATGTAGCCCAGATGGCAAACACACCGAGCCATCCCAATAACAGTTGGTCACTGATATTAGCAAGAAGGATGATGCTGTAATTCATTTGTTCATCCGCAAACCAGCCAACTCCTCTCCTTCTCAATCCCCACCGACCACCCCCCCTTCTCTATGTGTTTTCTCGATCTCCCCCGAGCTGGAGCAAGCGCGAGCGTAAGCCATGGAGCTATCGTCGAGGAAGCGGGCTCGAGACAGGCTGCGCTGAAGAGGAAGGAGCGCTCGGTGTCAAGGTTGAGCCAAGCGCGGCGACGCGCGTGGGATCCGGTGCGGGGGAGTCCGGATCCAACGGCGAGGAAGAGCCCGGTGGCTAGATCTGAGGCGGGGAAGCCGGATCGCGAGCAGACGACCCCGAACAGCTGGATCCAATCGAGGCACTCGGTGCAGAGGCGGCGCAGGCCCGGGCAGAGGTGGTCAGCGACGTCCTAACGGGCGGCGAACGCAGCGACGGAGGCGGCGGCTGCCGACGGCAGCAATACCGGTGACGGAGGGGCTCGAGGCAGCGCATGCGGTGTGGTGGCATCCAAGCGCCCTTCAAATCCTAGCATCTTCCTCCCCTCCCGGCTTGGTTGATCCGAGGAGGGAGCCAAAGAGAGCCACCCTGAGGAAGGTGCTCGATCCGGGGCTAGAGAGCGACTCCAGATCTGAGGGAGGCACGGCCAGCTCGATCCCTGTGATGGCAAGAAGAGTGGATCGGGGCGGTGCGGCCACGATGCCAACGCCGTGTGAAGAAGACGCTGACGTGTCGCACGGGGGAGCCGAGGCGGCGGCGGCCCGATCCGGCACGAATCTGGATGGATGACATAATATTTCATCTAGAGTTCAACCGGATATCATGAGGCAAAGGGAAAATACATGAGCAGGTCTTTCAGTTCGATCAGATATGGACTAGTCATGTAGAGATACGAGCTAGTCGTAGGTTGGTCAAACATGATCACTAAGTGGTCGAAACCTGGTTGTAAGGAGTTACGAACTGGTCGAGACCAGATACGAGCTGGTCGTTAGTGATAAGGACCTGGTCATAGATCATATTGCATTAAGATTCGTCTGATATAATTCGTGTGTATTCGAGAATCGTTATATCCTACTAGGAGCCGCTAACGCCTCGTGATCGGAAAGGAGTTTCCGAGTCACAACTGATTACGCATGAACCTAATGGGTCACACACTTAACGGGTTGAAACAAATGTGTCCGGATAGGATCCATCATGGGTACTATATAAGGAGATGCTTGAGACTATTGGAAGTTACGAGAGATAACGTGAGTTGCTCCACTGAAATCCTAGCTGCCATCTTTTCAGAAGAGCCATACCGTGTGAGTTGGTGTTAGCACACCGACGTACGGCGTTCCACCCCTAGACGTGTGGATACCATGGAGGTGCTACTGCGGTTGTTGTTGCGCTTGAGGACGATCCACGACTTCTCAAGGAAAGTGATTAGTTGCTAGAGGAGACGATCGACATCGAGGAACGCTGGACGATCGACTACGACAACTACGTCGATGCGCTCTACGTTGCATCAGGCTACTCCAACTCTTCTTCCGCTGCACTGCGCGTCTAGTGGTAATGATCTATGATCTCTTGCTTTCATAGCGTCCTGGTTTACGTGGTAGAATTTTTGAATTACCAGCTAGTGTAGCCTACTCGTATCCCTTCACCGATGTGTGAGGGAAGATAAGTTCAAGGTAGGTAGCCCATGGTGCATCGATGGATCCGTGATCAAGGTATTCTAATACTATGTAAACTAATAAGATAATTTGCTGCATATATAATCAACGTATTGCTTGAGATTAAATAGAGGTAGGTACAAATGCATGCATACAATTTGAAAAAAGTAACTAATATAGTAAAAATATGGACATGCGGCTACATTATCCATACATGATGGAGAGTGATTGACATGCAGCTACATGATCTATGCATGATAGAGAGTGATTACGTTTTTAAGAACCCAACAACTTATTATGCTCGGTGATTTTCTTCTATCGAAGCTCGTACTTCAGTTACGATCCTCAGCTTGTATTTTTCTCCAAGCTTCTATTGTCAATTTCAATATTTATGATAACTTAAAAATATAAATAGCCTACAAGATACATAAATATATTCTAAGCATTTATACAAACTTCAAAACACCCTTCAAATTGTTGGAAATAAACTTTCAAAATGTGATAGTTTTTTAAGGAGAAAACAGTCAAATTATGTATAGACAAACCCTAAATATATTCTAAGCATTTATACAAACTTCAAAACACCCTTCTAGCTATTTACAGCACTCATGTTTCCGGATGGAATTGAAAGGGGCACCAATGGTTAGTTGGCCAACCACGCACTGCAATTTTAGCCCGTGCAAGCAAAAGCGTAGCAGCAGTTTATGCTGCAGGGTAGCTGTACCGCCCGACGCTCAACCTCAGCTCGACGTCCGGCTTCCACCACTGCTTGAGCCCGTGCGGGTCGCCTCTCGCGCTCGAGTTTTTCCACAGCGTCGCCGACGGCAGGAGGTGCGGCTGCTCCTTCTCCACGCCGAGCACGGAAAAGAGCATGTCGCGGTGCGACAGCGCCATCGCCCACTTTTCTTCGTCGGGGACTTGCTGCCGCAGCTCGAAGTAGTCGATGAAGCCCCGGCAGATGATATCCCTCGTGTTTACGTACAGCCCGGTACCCACGGCGACAGCTTCTCGAACACCTCCTCCATGCGCTCCTTGTGGGGCCTCATAACCGTCGCCCCAGTCCTGACTTCAGGGAGTAGAGATACCGCGCCACCGGCGTCCAGCGCAGCAAGTTGATCACCGGCGAGAGCGACACCTGTGGTGGGTTGAAGAGGAAGGTCGGGAGGTTGCGCCCCTTATCGGCCATCATGGTCCGCCCAACGTCCAGCGCCAGTGACGCGCCGAGCGAGTGCCCCGCGAGCCACACGACACCGCAGCCGTCGACGGCGCTCTTGCCGGTGGTGCCCGTGCTGTCGATGAGCTCCCTGACCTTCTCGTGCGCGCGCTGGCAGCGCTTGGATCTCGGCAGCTCGTTAGCCAAGATCATGACGTCGTGGTACAGATCATCAATCGCATGCCTTTGCCGTAGCATGGTGCCTCCGAAGGCGACGACGTAGTGTGGAGCCGACGGGTGGCGGCTCGCGCCGTCCGCGGGCACATGCTCGAAGATGGCGCCAAAGGTGAACTGGTCGTTCGTGCCCGTAAAGTTGTCCGTGAGCACGTCATGGCAACGGAAGTGGAAGCTCTCCCACCACGGCGGCGCGAGCGCCTTGGTGTACATCCTGCACTTGCTCCGGTCGTTCTCCATGACGTAAATAGCTTTAACGAGGCAGGCTACGATGCACCGGCGGTGCTCCTCGTTGTCCCTGAAATTAGGAACGTGATTGATTACATTTTAGTCCTTGCACTGAATCCAAAAGAGTTTATCCAATAGAGAATTCCAGTTTCTTGTTTTTATAATTTTTCCTCGTGTGTGTACGTACATACCAGTCAATAGATGAGATCATGGGCGAAGAAGAAGCGCCGTCGCCCGCCTCCGACATCAGATGTTTTAGGCCGGATTTGTCGAAGTGGTCGGCGTGGTCCTCGTTGGAAGCCATGGATGGACGCGATCAAGCTTGAGCAGGGTCACAGTGTGCAGTACTGTGCGTGCTCGTGTGCTTAATTTGCCGCAAGAGAGTCAGATCGACCTGTAAGAGTTTGGACCTGGAATTGGAAGTAGCTAGCTAGCTGCAATTGCTAATGATGCTCCAAGAAGAGAGGTTACATGTATATATATAGGTGCAATTGAGCATGAGAGAAAAGGTATACTCGTATGCTGGCTCCGACACGTTGAGAGCAAGTCAAATGATCAGATTGGATTGACTCTTTCATCACGTTGGGATTACTCTTTCGCCACATTAATCGGGTCGCTAGCACAATAATAATAATTACTCCTACGTGCCACAACAAGGACAGCAATTATAAGATGTATGAAAGCATTGGAGATCATTAAAAGGGAGATCTTCAACAAAAATAGATGGAAGCTATGTAATAGGCTTCGAGATGTTTGACACACTTTTAGTCATTGTTTATTTTTATAAGGATGTTTACTGTCTTTACGGCTTTTGTATTGCCGTTGGTTGATATTTTTGCGGCGTTTGTTTTGCTACTTCGTTATGGTTTATAGGGCTACTGTTTAGTCTAGTTAAGAATTTTTAGGTAATTGTAATAAACTTTGAGCTGTGTACCTTCAAATACAGAGGTCATTTATGAGATACGAAAAAGACAAATACTTACTAAAACAGTAGATATGTAAGCCATAGCTGTGAAAAGCCATCGTCAAATTGGTCTCTGGAATAGATCGAGAGACGAGATGGACGCAGCTCCTCTGACTTAGCAATGAACCAGTGCAGGGTCAACACAATCTTACTTGGCAATGAACCGGTGCAACGTCAACACAAATCGGGATTGACTCTTTCATCACGTTGGGATTACTCTTTCGCCACATTAATCGGGTCGCTAACACAATAATAATAATTACTCCTATGTGTCACAGCAAGGACAACAATCATAAGATGTATGAAAGCAAGGGAGATCTTCAATAAAAATAGGTGGAAGCTATGTTACTTCGAGATGTTTGACACACTTTTAGTCATTATTTATTTTCATAAGGATGTTTACCGTCTTTATGACTATTGTTTTGCCGATGGTTTATATTTTTGCGGCGTTTGTTTTGCCACTTTATTATGGTTTATAGGGCTGCTGTTTAGCCTGGTTAAGAATTTTTAGGTAATTATAATAAACTTTGGACTGTGTGTATCCTCGGATACCGAGATCGGGAGAGATTTTCTCTTCTATTATCTAAAAAAAGAAAGGACATGCTCTATATCTCAACAAAATTTTAAAATTAAACTCAATCTCGCTTATGAGATACTGAAAAAGACAAATATTTACTAAAATAGTAGATATGTGTCAGTAGTCAGGAAAAGTCATCGTCAAATTGGTCTCTCGAATAGATCGAGAGACGAGACGACGCAGCTTCTCTGAATTGGCAAGTGAACCAAAGGCAGGTCAACACAATCTGACTTGGCAATGAACCGTGCAGCGTCAACACAAAGATAAGAAGCTCTCCTCGTGTTCTCGAAAAAGAAACGGCAGGTGCAAGTTGCATGGACGAGTACCAGATATCTTCAAAGAAAAGATTTTGGACCAATGTGATGATGGCTAGCTCATGATTGGAGCTGAGCATCACCCTCTCTAGTCTCTACTCCTTTCAACATCCCTCATTTCCTCGTCTCCTCGTCACTCCTACCCACAACGACGTTGACAGGGAGAACCTATGACGTCCTATTTTTGAAAACGAGAAAAGTAATTATTTTCGGTTTTCGTCTTTCGTTTGTATTTCAAATTAGCAAATTATTTGCGAAAATCTCCATTCTTCTTCTAGCTCGGGTTTGTGTTTCAAACATTTTCACAACTTCGGAATTCAAATTTGTATTTGAATTTCTCTTTTCAGGATTTTGGGGCCCTTTCTTACCTTGTCTTCCTTTCAGTTGGGCTCAACCCGTTTTCCCCTTGGGCTTAGCCCACTTCTCCTTCCCCTTTGGCCGGCCCAGTCCAGCTTCCCCTAGCCTAGCCGGCCCTTTCCCCATTTGCTCACCTTGGCCTCCCTTGGCCCAGCAGCACTCCCCCTCCCCCGGCTTGTTCTTCTTCGGTCAAAGCAGCAGCCAAGCCGCTGCAGTGCCTCCCTCTCTCCCCGTGCACACCACCACCTACCACTACCAGCTCAAGCTCGCACGCCACTTTGTCGAGCCATTCCGGTTAGTGCGCTACGCCAGACACGCTGCAGTGTCAGACAAAGATCGCCGCCAGCCGCTTGCTCCTCCCTCGAGCACACGCCACCAGCTCCGCACACGCTACCTCCTCTGGCCACCTCTGCCGCACACGCCTCCCTGACACCACCACCCACCCCTCGCTACGCCTCACCCACGCCTGTCATCCTCTCTGCTTCAAGGCGGCTCACGATGCCTCGGGACCACGTCGAGTCACCAGCTCCACCCTCCAACGGCTCCAGGATGCCCTCGCCAGCTATAAAGCCCCCCAATGCACCCCCTTGTCTCCCCCTCCCCACCTCACCTTCTTCCTCGAAGCAGAGCTGGAGCCGCACCCCCATTGTCGGCCGTGCCACCTCCTTGTCGTTCGACCGCTCCGGTGAGCCTCTGCCTCCGGCAACCCCGTCACCGCGTGCCCTGCGACGCGAGGATTCCATCCCCCTCCTCCCTGCTCCCTCCCCGCCATCGAGACGAGCCGCCGCTCCTCTTCCTCCGCCCCAAGCGACCGCCGCTAGACCACCTCGAGTCATCTCGAGCTTCCCCGACTCCACAGCCAGCTTCCTCTCTCTTGGGCACAGCTCATGCGCACGCCGCCCTCCTCCTTACATTGCCACTTCGCCAGCGCCCCGTGAGCCCATGTTGCCGCCATCGCCGCATCATCCTTCTTGCTAATATCAGCGACCAACTGTTATTGGGATGGCTCGGTGTGTTTTCCGTCTGGACTACATGATCTGTCCTGGCCGCATGGTTATGCCGCTATGAGCCTGGTCACATGGTAATGCTTATGATAGTTATGCTTTGCTGCTGCTAGTTATGCGAGTCTTTTGCCATTGCTAGTCATGCTGGCTGCTGCTACCGCTACTGCTAGCTATTCTTGCTGCTACTGCTAGCTATCTTTTGTGTCATTTTTCTTCCGTTACGTCCATCTAAGTCTGTAAAACTCTATCCTTAGAGTTCGTCTATGCCATGCGAGTCGACAAATTTGTTGTCAGTTATAGAAGTATAGGAATTTCTTTGCATGGTAGCAGCCCCCTGTCTTTTTCTTCGAGCCGTCGCAGATCCGTTGCCCCAAGCTTTTAAGGCCACCGCGCTTGCTGTGCACTGCGTCTCTATTGCGCTTCTTGTGTACTACGTCTTTATTGAGCTTCTTGTGCACTGCGTCTCTATTGCGCTTCTAGTGCACTACGCCGCCGCCGTCTTGGGCTTCTGCGCCGCCATGCTTCTATCTAACAGTCTCCTAATTGCACTAGAGTCAATCATATAGGTATCTTGTACCCATTGCTCTTCTATGTGCCTCATTCTTAGGTTGCGGAAGAGGCTTTGTTAACAAATCATAAATATTCACTTCCGTGTGCACTTTGCATATCTTCACATCTCCTTTCTCTACGATTCCACCAATGATGTGACATTGCCGAAGTATATGCTTGGATTTTTGATGAGATCTAGGCTCCTTAGCTTGTGCACACGTCGCGGCCGGCAATACATCATGGTAAGGCGGCGCAGGGCAGCCAGTAGGGCGAGTGGGTAGCCGGTGACCTCACTAAGGCCAGCGGTTTTGCAGGTGTGCAGGGTGGTGAGTTCATGGGAATGGATCTGTTCCTCACATGTCACATCCATTCATTTCTCCCTCTATTCTATTGATTTAATATTTAATGGTGAAATGCATTTGCAATACTAAATCGATACATGGAGCAACTTTTATTTTTTTTCTCACTCTCAGATTATTATGCAAGTCATTTTTCAAATTTATTACTATAGTAATGATATGTGAAAAGATACTAGTAGACTATTACCTCTGTTTTTTTTACTTAACGCTTTTAACTTCTAACAGGCAAATTCCTAGTTTCGTTGGACGATACGTAGTTTGAACTAATGGTACCATGCGTTGCTTGGTGTGTGCACCCTCAACACCGAAATCCTAGCTCCGCCACTGGGAACAAACTATGACGGTTTGTTTGTTTTTTTAAAGGGGTGTCTATTATATTGATAAAGCAGGAGTAAAAAAGGTAAAGGTACATACATTGGTCCCAACGGGGATAAATACAGACGGAAAAGAATCACCACGACACTTGGCTATGCAGTCAAAGACCAAGGGCATACACCAATTAGCACAATGCCAAAACACCAACCAGCTCGCACGCACGCACAACACATACCACAACCAAGAGAAGGACAAGCATCCCCACCACCTAACACGCTGAAACTTCGAACCGGTTACATACAGAACACAAAGCATAAATAAGCAAGGAAGAAAAAGAACTGCAACTTGACAAAAACAATCCTGTAAAAAGAGCATTACCGTCAGAAGATTGCACAGAGAGAGAGAGAGAGAGAGAGAGTTGAAGAAGACATCAAGAAACGTATGCGCTGATGACGGCCCTAGAGAGATCGTTTCGGTGAGTAGCGCCGGCCAGCACTAGAAACAATTAACTAGCGGACAACCAGGTCTAGTAACTAACCGAAGCAGAGATGTTGGGCTACCTGGTTCGGCTCTCCTGATCCAGACTCCAGAAGTTGCTCGGCTGGATGGAGTTGCTTCAGGTGAGGCTGGCAACTGGCAAGGCCTCATCTAAGTTGTTGGGCTCGCTTGATTACGCCCAGCAATGGTTCTCTCTGTCAACGTCGTTGTGGGTAGGAGTGACGAGGAGACGAGGAAATGAGGGATGTTGAAAGGAGTAGAGACTAGAGAGGGTGATGCTCAGCTCCAGTCATGAGCTAGCCATCATCACATTGGTCCAAAATCTTTTGCTGAAGATATCTGGTACTCGTCCATGCAACTTGCACCCTGCACCGTTTCTTTTTCGAGAACACGTAGGAGAGCTTCTTATCTTTGTGTTGACGCTGCACCGGTTCATTGCCAAGTCAGATTGTGTTGACCCTGCACTGGTTCACTGCCAATTCAGAGAAGCTGCGTCCGTCTCGTCTCTCGATCTATTCTAGAGACCAATTTGACGATGACTTTTCACAGCTACGGCTTACATATCTACTATTTTAGTAAATATTTGTCTTTTTCGTATCTCATAAACGAGATTGAGTTTAATTTTAAAATTTTGTTGAGATATAGAGCATGTCCTTTCTTTTTTTAGATAATAGAAGAGAAAATCTCTCCCGATCTCGGTATCCGAGGATACACACAGTCCAAAGTTTATTATAATTACCTAAAAATTCTTAACCAGGCTAAACAGCAGCCCTATAAACCATAATAAAGTGGCAAAACAAACGCCGCAAAAATATAAACCATCGGCAAAACAATAGTCATAAAGACGGTAAACATCCTTATGAAAATAAATAATGACTAAAAGTGTGTCAAACATCTCGAAGTAACATAGCTTCCACCTATTTTTATTGAAGATCTCCCTTGCTTTCATACATCTTATGATTGTTGTCCTTGCTGTGACACATAGGAGTAATTATTATTATTGTGTTAGCGACCCGATTAATGTGGCGAAAGAGTAATCCCAACGTGATGAAAGAGTCAATCCCGATTTGTGTTGACGTTGCACCGGTTCATTGCCAAGTAAGATTGTGTTGACCCTGCACTGGTTCATTGCTAAGTCAGAGGAGCTGCGTCCATCTCGTCTCTCGATCTATTCCAGAGACCAATTTGACGATGGCTTTTCACAGCTATGGCTTACATATCTACTGTTTTAGTAAGTATTTGTCTTTTTCGTATCTCATAAATGACCTCGATCTGTATTTGAAGGTACACAGCTCAAAGTTTATTACAATTACCTAAAAATTCTTAACTAGACTAAACAGTAGCCCTATAAACCATAACGAAGTAGCAAAACAAACGCCGCAAAAATATCAACCAACGGCAATACAAAAGCCGTAAAGACAGTAAACATCCTTATAAAAATAAACAATGACTAAAAGTGTGTCAAACATCTCGAAGCCTATTACATAGCTTCCATCTATTTTTGTTGAAGATCTCCCTTTTAATGATCTCCAATGCTTTCATACATCTTATAATTGCTGTCCTTGTTGTGGCACGTAGGAGTAATTATTATTATTGTGCTAGCGACCCGATTAATGTGGCGAAAGAGTAATCCCAACGTGATGAAAGAGTCAATCCAATCTGATCATTTGACTTGCTCTCAACGTGTCGGAGCCAGCATACGAGTATACCTTTTCTCTCCTGCTCAATTGCACCTATATATATACATGTAACCTCTCTTCTTGGAGCATCATTAGCAATTGCAGCTAGCTAGCTACTTCCAATTCCAGGTCCAAACTCTTACAGGTCGATCTGACTCTCTTGCGGCAAATTAAGCACACGAGCACGCACAGTACTGCACACTGTGACCCTGCTCAAGCTTGATCGCGTCCATCCATGGCTTCCAACGAGGACCACGCCGACCACTTCGACAAATCCGGCCTAAAACATCTGATGTCGGAGGCGGGCGACGGCGCTTCTTCTTCGCCCATGATCTCATCTATTGACTGGTATGTACGTACACACACGAGGAAAATTTATAAAAACAAGAAACTGGAATTCTCTATTGGATAAACTCTTTTGGATTCAGTGCAAGGACTAAAATGTAATCAATCACGTTCCTAATTTCAGGGACAACGAGGAGCACCGCCGGTGCATCGTAGCCTGCCTCGTTAAAGCTATTTACGTCATGGAGAACGACCGGAGCAAGTGCAGGATGTACACCAAGGCGCTCGCGCCGCCGTGGTGGGAGAGCTTCCACTTCCGTTGCCATGACGTGCTCACGGACAACTTTACGGGCACGAACGACCAGTTCACCTTTGGCGCCATCTTCGAGCATGTGCCCGCGGACGGCGCGAGCCGCCACCCGTCGGCTCCACACTACGTCGTCGCCTTCGGAGGCACCATGCTACGGCAAAGGCATGCGATTGATGATCTGTACCACGACGTCATGATCTTGGCTAACGAGCTGCCGAGATCCAAGCGCTGCCAGCGCGCGCACGAGAAGGTCAGGGAGCTCATCGACAGCACGGGCACCACCGGCAAGAGCGCCGTCGACGGCTGCGGTGTCGTGTGGCTCGCGGGGCACTCGCTCGGCGCGTCACTGGCGCTGGACGTTGGGCGGACCATGATGGCCGATAAGGGGCGCAACCTCCCGACCTTCCTCTTCAACCCACCACAGGTGTCGCTCTCGCCGGTGATCAACTTGCTGCGCTGGACGCCGGTGGCGCGGTATCTCTACTCCCTGAAGTCAGGACTGGGGGCGACGGTTATGAGGCCCCACAAGGAGCGCATGGAGGAGGTGTTCGAGAAGCTGTCGCCGTGGGTACCGGAGCTGTACGTAAACACGAGGGATATCATCTGCCGGGGCTTCATCGACTACTTCGAGCTGCGGCAGCAAGTCCCCGACGAAGAAAAGTGGGCGATGGCGCTGTCGCACCGCGACATGCTCTTTTCCGTGCTCGGCGTGGAGAAGGAGCAGCCGCACCTCCTGCCGTCGGCGACGCTGTGGAAAAACTCGAGCGCGAGAGGCGACCCGCACGGGCTCAAGCAGTGGTGGAAGCCGGACGTCGAGCTGAGGTTGAGCGTCGGGCGGTACAGCTACCCTGCAGCATAAACTGCTGCTACGCTTTTGCTTGCACGGGCTAAAATTGCAGTGCGTGGTTGGTCCACTAACCATTGGTGCCCCTTTCAATTCCATCCGGAAACATGAGTGTTGTAAATAACTAGAAGGGTGTTTTGAAGTTTGTATAAATGCTTAGAATATATTTAGGGTTTGTCTATACATAATTTGACTGTTTTCTCCTCAAAAAACTGTCACATTTTGAAAGTTTATTTACAACTCCATTACACATCAATTACAGTAAATTATTTATGTAATTTTGTTTCTTGGTCACTGTAATTATTCTTGAAAGTCTTAATAACTCATATTTCCATCACATGATTCAAAATCTCACATGTACTTTGATAGGTTGAGCAAAAACAAATACAAAAAAAAATTACAACTCCATTATACATAAATTATAGTAAATTATTTATATAATTTTGGTTCTTGGTCACTTTAATTATTCTTAAAAGTCTTAATAACTCATATTTCCATCATATGATTCAAAATCTCACATGTACTTTGAGAGGTTGAGCAAAAACAAAGACAAAAAAAATTATATACCAATAAAATACAGCAATTTAGTGAACTCGTTATGTTCTTCACATGTACTTTGAGAGGTTGAGTAAAAACAAAGATAAAAAATAAAATTATATACTAACAAACAACCAGATCGCTTAGAGAGATCAAAAGTGGAAGCTAGCAAGCAAGAAAAGAACAGAAACACCTACACCTACTCCTCCTCCCAAATTTCTCATAGCTTCCATTAGCTTTCTAGCTAGCCCTTCACTTCAAATCGAGTGCGACTTGAAAGATATAGTTGATCACTAGCTAGTGAAGCCAAGCGACTAGCTTTTATTAGTTCCTCGTCGCCATAAGCCTGCTTCTTTGCTTCAAGGCGAAGCGAAGTCAGAATGGAGGAGCAATGAACCCATCGCCGTGACGCACTCTTCCGCAAACCAATATAAAAGCACATCTAATGGATAGAAAAACGACTGTTTTGCATGCAAAAAACTGTCGACAGATATTTAGCAATTCCGATATATTTATATATCTTGTAGGCTATTTATATTTTTAAGTTATCATAAATATTGAAATTGACAATAGAAGCTTGAAGAAAAATACAAGCCGAGGATCGTAACTAAAGTACGAGCTTCGATAGAAGAAAATCACTGAGCATAATAAGTTGTTGAGTTCTTAAAACGTAATCACTCTCCATCATGCAGCTGCATGTCAATCACTCTCCATCTTGTATAGATCAGGTAGCTGCATGTCCATATTCTTACTCTATTAGTTACTTTTTTAAAAAATTGTATGCATGCACATGTACCCACCTCTATTTAATCTCAAACAATATGTTGATTATGTGTGCAGCAAATTATCTTATTAGTTTACATGGTATTAGAGTACCTTGCTCACGCATCCATCGATGCATCGTGGGCGACCTACCTTGAACTTATCTTCCCTCACACGTCGATGAAGGGATACAAGTAGGCTACATTAACTAGCAATTCAAAAATTCTACCGCGTAAACTAGGACACCATGCAAGCAAGAGATCATAGATCGTT
Organism: Phyllostachys edulis; assembly: GCA_036346405.1. NCBI lineage: Eukaryota > Viridiplantae > Streptophyta > Magnoliopsida > Poales > Poaceae > Phyllostachys > Phyllostachys edulis. The sequence goes on from CM070558.1 coordinate 47,072,697, forward strand.
ACCACCAGACGTGCAGTGTAGTAGAAGAAGAGTTGGAGTAGCCTGATCCAACGTAGTGCACGTCGATGTAGTTGTCGTAGTCGATCGTCCAGCATTCCTCGATGTCGATCGTGTCCTCCAGCAACCAACCGCTTTCCTTGAGAAATCGTAGATCGTCCTCAAGCGCAACAACAACTGCAATAGCGCCTCCACGGTATCCACACGTCCAGGGGTGGAACGCCGTACGTCGGTGTGCTAACACCAACTCGCATGGTATGGCTCTCTTGAGAAGATGGCAGCTAGAGTTTCGGTGAAGCAACTCACTTTATCTCTCGTAACTGCCAATAGCCTCAAGAATATCCTTATATAGTGCCTATGACGGACCCTATTCGAATACGTTTGTTCCAACCCGTTAAGTGTGTGACCCGTTAGGTTCATGTATAATCGGTTGTGACTCGGAAACTCCTTTCTGATCACGAGTCGTTAGCGGCTCCTAGCAGGATATAACGATTCTCGAATACACACGAATTATATCGGACGAACCTTAATGCAATATGATGTACGACTAGGTCCTTATCACTAATGACCAGCTCGTATCTGGTCTCGACCAGTTTGTAACTCCTTATGACCAGGTTTCGACCACGTAGTGATCATGTTTGACCAACCTACGACCAGCTCGTATCTCCACATGACTAGTCCGTATCTGATCAAACTGAAAGACCTGCTCATGTATTTTTTCTTTGCCTCACGATATCCAGTTGAACTTTAGGTGAGATATTATGTCATCCATGGACTGTCCAATACTTTCTCAATCAAGCCGCTGTAGCGCCTCCCTCTCTCCCCGTGCGCACGCCACCGTCTACCACTACCAGCTCAAGCTCGCATGCCACTTCGCCGAGCCATTCCCGTTAGTGCTACGCGCTGCACGCTGTGCTCAAGAAGATCGCTACCACACCCGCTTGTTCTCCTCGAAAGACGCCACCATTTCCAGACACGCTACCTCCTCGCCACCTCTGCCACAAGACGCCTCGACACCACCACCCACCCCTCACTACGCCTCACCCACGCCCCGTCGCCCTGTCCCTTCCGCGCGCGAAGCCCGCCGACGCCACCTCGGGACCACGCCGCGTCGCCAGCTCCTCCCTCCAACGGCTCCAAAACGCCCTCGCCGGCTATAAAGCCCCCCAATGCACCCCCCCTCTTGTCTCCCCCTCCCCACCTCACCTTCCTCGAAGCAGAGCCAGAGCCGCGGCCCCATTGTCGGCTGTGCCACCTCCTTGTCGTTCAGCCGCTCCGGTGAGCCTCCGCCTCCGGCGACCCCATCACAGCGTGCCCTGCGACGCGAGGATTCCATCCCTCTCCTCCCTGCTCCCTCCCCACCGCCGAGACGAGCCGCCACCCCTCTTCCTCCACGGTAGCAAGTGGGATCCTCAAGAGGCTCACTATCAGTAGGGCGAAGGTGAACACCAAGCTCCATCGAAGTATCCACCACGCGCTGATCAGTGAGACAAGCGCGAGTAAGGATATCCTGAATGTACATCTCCTAGGAGAGATAGTAGCCCTCGGTTGTGAAAGTGATCTCTATCCCAAGGAAGTAACGGAGAGGACCTAAATCGGACATCAAGAACTGCTCACTGAGACGCTCCTTCACAAAGGCAATATACTGAGAGTATCATATCATCCGCATAGAGAAGGAGGAGTTTCTGACCCCGAGGAGAGGTGTGAATGAAGAGGGCAAGGTCATGAAGGTCATGATCAGTGGCAGAGAAGCTAGCAGCAGTGGCAACAGAGGAGAAGTGGACAAACCAAGCACGAGGGGCTTGTTTAAGTCCATAGAGAGAGCGACGAAGGCGACACACCATGCCATCAAGGACAGAATACCCAGGGGCGGCTACATGCAGACCACCTCACGCAACTCGCAATTGAGAAAGACATTCTTAACGTCTAACTGAGAGATGGGCCACTGTCGAACAGAGGCCACCGCAAGGAGAGTGCGAACAGTGGTCATGTGAGCAACATGAGCGAAAGTCTCATCGTAGTCACGACCATGGTCCTGCTGAAAACTACGTGCCACGAGACAAGCCTTGTAGCGCACAAGAGAACCATTCGAACGGGTCTTGATCTTGTACACCCACTTACACGTGATGATAGTGACACACACAGGTAAGGGCACAAGATCCCAAGTACTAGTATACTCCAAAGCAGCAATCTCCTTAGACATCGCGGGCTGCCACTTAGGGTGAGCAAAGAGCCTCACCAGAGGTTGTAGACTCAGAAAAGCAGCGGTCAGAAGCCAGAGCACTCGTGTGGCCTAACAAAGGTGACGATAACGAAGATCGTATCTGGGAGGAGAAGACAGAGCGGGACCCAACATGGACGGGGAAGGAGAACTGGGAACAGGGCCCAGCAAAGATGGAGACTCAACAGGGGAAGGAGTAGGCCAAAGACGGCGAGAGTACTGCAGGAGAAAAGGTGGAATCTCAACAACATAGCGAGAAGGAAACTCCGGCGAAGGGGGAACAGGTGGAGCCGGAGGAGAGGGAGACGAAAAAGATGGAGGGTGAGGCGAAACAGTGGTGGAAAGTTGAGAATCAGGAAAAATAAAAAAGGAGATCAACTCAGTAAAAGAATCTGGGCTGACAGTGGGGGAACAAGGGTAGTCAGATCGGGACTCGTCAAAAGTGGCATCTTGAAAAATCCTCACCCTGTGAGCAATAGAGCCATAGCAATGATAACCCTTATCCTCAAGACTGTAGCCAAGGAAAACACACTCAACTGACTGAGCAATCAGCTTGGTGTGCTCACAAGGTGGAAGAAGAACGAAACAGACACAACCAAAACTACGAAGGTGACTATACTCTGGAGCTCGACCAAAGAGACGCTCAACAGGAGTAGAACCTTGAAGAGTAGTGGAAGGCTGTATGTTGATGAGAAACGTAGCAGTAGAAACAACCTCAACCCAGAAGTAAGGGGGAATAGAATAGGCAAGCATGAGAGTGTGAGCAGCCTCAAGCAAGTGACGATGCTTACACTCAAAGATACCATTCTGGGTGTGAACACTAAGATAAGAGTACTAGGGAAGAGTGCCCTGCTCAGCAAGAAAATCACGCAAAGTAGCAGAAAGATACTCACCAGCAGAGTTGACACGAAATACATGAATAGCCAAATCAAACTGAGTGCAAACCATGGTGATAAACATCTAGTAAATAGAGAGAACCTGACTGCGAGAGACATGAAGTAGATCCAAGTATGACGAGAATAATCATCAATAAAGATCATATAGTATCGATGATCGCCTTTCGAAACGAAGGGAGTCGGACCCCAAACATCAAAGTGAACAAGATCAAAAGGACAAGTAGAAATAGAATCACTAGATAGATAGGGGAGCTGCAGCTGCTTGCCAAGCTTCCAACCCATACAATGTAAACAGGTGTCCCTAAAAACAGACCCAAGAACACCACGACCGACTAAAGACAATAGACGCGAGCCACAGAAATGACCGAGACGATGGTGTCACTGAGCGAAGGAGGTAGTGGAGGATGCTGCAAGGCTAGAGGTAGTGGTAGTGGCTGACTGGCTGGTGGAGACAGCAGAAGGAAGATGAAGCCAGTCAAGCTCCAAAAGACGCTGCGAATCACGGCACCAAGTGCCGGTACCAAGTAGAGTCCCCGGCGGTGGTCCTGAACACAACAAGGGTCAGACTCAAGAACAACACAACAGTCATGATCAGTGATCTCACTAGCCGACATAAGATGCATAGTAAGCTGGGGAATATGAGAGACTGTAGAAACATGAAAAGTAGAAGTGGAAAGGGTGCCTCGGCCTATAACAGGAAGAGATGTACCATCTACAGTCTGAACAGTGGAGGGAAAAACATGTGGAATGTAGTGAAGTAAGGTGGGTAGAATCTGGTGTCGTGTGAAAGGAAGCATCAGAGTCCAAGATCTACGGAGACAAAATACCTGACGATGGAGGAGGCAAAAGTGAGAAAGACTGCTAAGAAGCAAGAGTTAGACGAGCAGAACTCGAGGAGTCTGAGAACGAGCCGACACCAAGGCGCTGATGTAGTGAGAGGAGTTGCTATGTGGCGTCACCAGAGGAGCCCTAGCGAGAGACACCAACTCCTAAGTGAGAGGAACCTTCAGAGCCCTTCAGGGGACGTCCACCCCGACGACCCTGGTCCCTTCCCCACTTGTAGCAGTCCTGATACCTGTGGCCGTCACGCTGGCAGTCGATGCAGTGGAGACCCGCAGTTGAAGCAACAACCACCGGAGGAGCTGGGGGAGGGATCACGGTCGATGCGAAAGAAACTGGCAAAGGAGCATGTGCTAAAGCAGACTGCATCTGAGCCACACCGTGTGATGAGTCTCCTCAGCACGCACACCCGTGAGAGCCTCCACCAAGCTCGAGCGCGGGTGACGAGTCAGGAGCTGAGCACGCATAGTCTCTAACTCAAGCCGGAGACGCATCAGGAAGTCGTAAAGACGGTGAGTCTCCTGGTAAGCGTGAAGCTACACACAACAGGGACAGGTCTAACAGACATCCGGCCCTAGAGAATCAAGCTGACGCCACACCTCAGACAACCTGTAGTAGAAATCATCCATGGTGGCATCAAGCCGTTGAAGAGAATGCACCTGATGTACGACTGAGAGATACATAGCATCACTCATCGGCTGGTAGTAAGCTCGGAGGCGCTCCCACATAAGCTGTGTCGTCGATAGCTTTGCCATATCCATGGAGATGGTCACCGGCATGCTACCCACTAGGATAATGTAGCATGAGCCTCGGCATCCTATCATCGCTCCTAGGCGTGTAACTCAGACTGATAGAGCTCCTAGGCCTCCTCCAGTGATAGCATTGGTGGTCCCCTGAGCTGCCTGATCCGCATCTACGAGAGAGCGAGTAGTACTAGCGGTGTAGGATGAGACGGACAAAGGTGCTCACGTGATGATCCTAAAGACGCTGACTGTTAAAGTATATCCTCAAAACAGACCATTTCCAAAATTTTGTCCCATCGAACTGAACCGTGGGGAGCGGTATGGCAAAAGAGCCTCCTCTTTCGCCAGCCAGAGTCGGAAGACGAAGTTGGAGCCGCTCCACCGAAGCAAAAACAGCAGTGCTGCACCGAAGCAAAACACAACACAGAGCTGGTTCGGTGGACTCGCAGGCGACAGCTTCTTCGTGTACGCCTCCCGCAGCGCCGCTTTGCTTCTTCAAAGAGAGCTGGTGCTTGGTGAGGCGCCTGCGGATGGCGCGGGTATTCTTGGGGCGGCGGTCAAGTGGGAGCAACCGGCGGACTGCGGGCGTCGAGGAAAACTCGCGGGCGGCAGCGGCCGGCGGCTGCGTTGGGGGCAGCAACCGGCGGCGGTGTCGGCGTCGAGGAAGACACGCGGGCGGCGCAGCTCGCACGGGGATGAAGGGATCCGGCGGGACTGGGCCCGGACGGCGCGGATCCGGCGGGAGCGACCTTGGGACCGACGGGATGCGGTGGCCAGCGAGCTTCAGCGGCGCGGGAGAGGAAAGAAGAAGCACTCCCGAGCGGCAGCTCGCACAGAGAAGCTCGAACGGCGCAGGTCCGGCGAGATCGTGCCCGAATCAGCACGGATCCGGCGAGATCGTGCCCGAACGGCGCGGATCCGGCGACCCTCGGGGCGACGTCAGGAGATCTGGCGGCGGCAAAAGCCGAGCAACGAAGAACGGGCGAAGAACAGAGCAGAGGAAGAACAGAGCCTCCTCTGCTCTGCGCGAGGACATGGGAGGGTGGCGGCGGGCAGCGGCAGCAAAACCCTAAACCTAGTTGGAATGAGGTTTAGAGCCTCTTTAGAGGCTGATATATAATATGGGCCAAGAGACCAATATATAACATGTACAGATTACAATTATGCAAAGAACAACCTACACTATCTACATATCTAACAATGACAAATAATTTTACTAGAATCTATTTGAGGAATGGCGGGCCTATTACCATCTTACCAACTAGTCCAAAATTATTTGAAGAAGTCAGAAAGCAATTGCATATATTGTATTTCAACAAAAAGTTAATTTTGACTAGCTCTTGGTGATTGCAGTGCACTGAAGAAGAAGCTTAAAGAAAGAATGAATGATTTCCAGATGCAATTATCTAACTTACTGTTTGTCTTTTATGCCAAACCAAATTAAAGATCCTGCAGTATAGTAATCTTCATTCATCACAGAATCTAAGGCAAACTATCCAAGAAGAGTACCGAGAAGTTATTGAGAGGAGGATTTTCGCAGGTCAGAAACTTTTTTCTAGCTGCTTCATGCTCTTTGTGATCCATAATTTTAGTTTGAATTGTCCTGTTACTATTTCGTGACAAACCTGAATCTTGAAATTGAACAGTCACTGGAACAAAGCCTTCTGATGAGGTGAGGATGCTGGTGCTACTACACTAGGTACAGGGAAATGCATTGCTCTTCTGATCTCATTGTTGCACAAAACATGACTAGGTGATTGACCGGCTGATTGAGACTGGCAGCAGCGAGCAGATCTTCGAGAAAGCAATTCAGGGAATGGGTTGAGGGCAGGTCAATTAACTTGTTTTGTTTCACTAAATACTTGTGTTGTCATCTCATGTCATTGAGGCTTACGATTCTTACGCCATGTTTCACAAATTTGCACTTGACGTATAGATTATCGCCACGGTTGAAGAAATTCAGGAACGGCATGATGCGGTCATGGAGATTGAAAAAAGACTTCTTGAATTGCAACAGGTGGTTTTGGCAAGATTGCACCTTTGATTTTGTGTTTTCGCACTTTTTCAAAACTTCAACAAATGCTTCTATTATAAATTAAAATTGCAAAGAGTATTTAGTACTACCACATAATCTGCAACTAACCTATAACATGTTCACTTGTTCAGAGTTGAGCACAGATAGTCCCTGGACTAACTATATCCTGAATCCCCAATGGTTGCTTTAGCAATGACACATACAATTTTGTTCTCAGATTTTTGCACGCGTGGCAGCACTTGTTGACGCACAAGAGGAGATATTGGACAATATAGAGAACCAGATTCGTGACTTACTTTCTTCTTTTGTTTGCCAATCTTACTAAAAATCTAAAAATTCATCAATGTGCCCGGAAACTTTGCCGTTTATGCTTGCTGATGCATTTCAACTGTCAGGTTCAAAATGCTGTAAACCATGTACAAACTGGTTCTGAAGCGCTGCGCACCGCCAAGAGCCTGCAGAAGAGGTCACGGAAGTGCATGTTGATTGCAATTATTATACTTCTGGTCATTGCGGTTATCATCGTGCTTTGAATCTTAAAGCCTTGGGCTAAGTAGAAAAAGAAGGAAAAAAACCTCTTGTGTAACGTAGGAGTACTTTGTAAACAAACTTCAGTTCTTGTCAGTTACGAACTTGAAACTTTCAGACAGCCTTTCTCGTGTACTTAACTATAGTAATATGTAGGCAAAAACAGTACCAACAATGTAGTTTATTGTGAACGTAATAAAATTCTGTTTAGTATGCCGACATTTTTCTATTGAAAGTGGAACTAGGAACAGTTGCTTAGAGCTCTCAAAACTTTACTACCCTGATAAAATTTTGCATCCCACCAAAAAAAATTAGCTTAATACTAGAAACATACTTGTTGCACGAGAAATCACTACAGCAAAACACACTTTTGACATCTATTTACTGCGATAAGACGATGCCTTAGGACTTACGAGATAGATTACGAGTAGACTTCTTTTGGACGAATTTAGATTAGAACAATCAGCAAGGCAGTGAAAAATTGATGCAAGAAATATCCTGAACTTTCAGAAGAAACTAAAAGGATCATGAATTTTGTTAGAATTTCGTAACATATCATGAATTTTATTAGAATTTCGTAACATCCATTAACAGACAGGCTTACTGAACCATCCATTCCGATAAAATAAAGAGAATAAACTAAAAAATTGAGTGCATATGCATAACAGCACTCAAAATCAAGTGCTATATCCAATTTTCCAATTTGATAAACTGGATTGTCATGAATACAGTTAACCCAATTTATTGTTCTAGTTTGAGTCATAACTCAATTCATATATAGCTAGGTAATTGGTTGAAATGATGCATGCCAATTACAGTTCAATTTGTAAAGTATCTAGTTCCCGTAGCTGAGGACCTGATGTCACTTCAATTATTTTTCAGTTATTTAGAGCTTTCCTCTGAATCATTACTCTCTCAATCCTCATCACATCCTGGACTTGGCAAGAACATGTTGGCTGCTAGTCTCACTTCCAGGCCTAGTCCACGAGCCCTTGAACTGCTCTTCAGTAACTCCTACAAGCACACATCCAAACATTTAATTAGATTGGGGCGGAGATGGGCCTCGGGCCTTGCCCGAGGCTGGTCGGGCAACGGCCCGAGGCCCGAAAAGAATAGCAAGAGGACTCTTTACTATGCATCTGTGCAATTTCTAAGTTGACACTTGCAAGGCCCGAGGTTTCTGGCCCGGCCGAGGCAAACATCCCTAAGGCCAAGCCAGCCTCCCTAGCCGTGAAGCTCGCCAGCCAGTGATCCTCAAGACGCAAAGACGCCATCAAGGCAACAACAAGCACCTACGCTGAGATGCGTCCTGCTGCCCTAGCCGCCTTCGCTCACCTAGCGCTGTCTCCACCGCCCCCACCTCCTCTCGCCTCACGCGCCCGAAGCGCCTCTCTCCAAACTCGGAGGCAGCGCAGACACCGCCACCCCCCCGCCTCCTCTGCTGCGCTCCTCACTCAGCGCGCCTTCTCCACCGCCACTAGAGTCCAGGGCCCCCTCGCTTGACTTGACCGCGGCAACGCTCCGGTCCCTCGAGGGCGCGACACGCAGACCGGCGCTCCGCCCCCACTCCTCGGTCCTCGCTCGACCACGCAAGACTGTTCCACCCCACACGCCCATCCGGCTCCCGCTCCTTGAGTCTTCAACAGCACGGCGCCGCTCCGTCCCTTCGGCCTTCGCTCGACCGTCGGCGCCGCCCCACTCCACACGCCCTCTAGCACCCTGTCTGCGAGGTAATTTTTATCCATCTATCCTTGCAAGTTGCTTCATTACGATTTGTCTTCCAAGCAATCAAGATTTTTTTTACTATTGATGAATGCAAAATGCTATTTATAAGAGGCCTAAAGCACAAGGTGATATGGGATCTTGTGGCAAGATGCTTTTGTAGTCGATTAACTAGATAAAAAATAACAAGCAATGAATGCAAAATGCTAGTGATAAGAGGCATAAAGCAGAAGGTGATATGGGATCTTTGTGGCAAGATGATGCTTTTGTGGTTAGTTAACTAGATGGAAAAAATAACAAGCAATCTAAGATTAAGTCATCCTTTTGTGCAAATGCTCCTTAGAAGAGAGAAAAGGGAGGGTATCAAGCTTAAGTGAACCTAAGAGATCTTTGGACCTTAACTAAAAAAATTAATACTGAGGTCTTTCCATCTGAATTAGAAATTCTATATGAGCCAAGTTTAATACTAAGATTTAAGCATGTGTTTCCTGATTGAACAATATGAGTTCTATTAATTGATTTGATTCTATCTAATGTAATAGAAATACATGATGAAGAGTTCTATTTTGTCGTATCGTTAAACATAGAATTCAAATTTCATTTCAATTGTGCATTTGTCTACTTTTGTTGTGTCTTCGTGTGAATAGTATTTGGCGTTAGTTATAGCCACTTAGTTTTTGGCCCAAGGCTTCACGGAATCCTAGCTCCGCCACTGAATTAGAAGATCAAAAAGAACATATAACATGAACAAATTAACTATGCAAAATAGGTTATTAGACCAACAAACCACTCAAATTAAGGTGCATGAAAAATAGTACATCTAAACCATAGTAACCTGCCTTTGCCCATGGCTGCAGTTGAGGAGATGCCACCTTGCACGGTCTTGAGCACCCTGCCATAGAAGTTGGCGCCTGACCACTTCTGATGCTCCAACGTCTCCACTCATTGCTCCTCTCCTCCCTTTGGATCCTCTCCACGTAGGCCAGCATGCCGCACCGGGCGAAGTCCCGCGCGAACGTGTTGGTGACGAGGCGTCGGCGTGGAACCGACGAGCATGATGAACCAAGGAAGACACGCAATCCCATTTGGCTCGCGCACTCTACCGAGAACCTGTGGGCGGAGTAGAATACGGAGGAGCGGACGCGAGCTGTTGGTGTAGGAGCGTGTCATGAGGGAATCCGGCAGCGCAGTCGTCTACCCGACATTGACGAACACCAACTACACCGAGCGGGCGCTTGTAATGCGCGTCAATCTCCAGGCGATAGGGCTTTGGGAGGCGATTGACCCCAGGGACGCTTCTTTCCATGACGATCGCATGGCGCTCTCGACCATCCTCCGCGCCGTCCCACCTGACATGCTCGCAACGCTCGCCGTGAAGGACACGGCAAAGCAAGCATGGGATGCCATCAAGCTGATGAGGATTGGGGTGGAGCGCGTGCGCGAGGCTAACGCCCAGAAGTTGCGGAAGGAATTCGAGGCTATCTCCTTCAAGGATGATGAGTTTGTGGATGCGTTCGCAATGCGCATCACTGGGCTTGTTAACAATCTGCGCACGCTCGGAGACACCATCGCCGAGGAGAAGGTGGTCCAGAAGTTTCTCCGGGTAGTGCCCCCGCGTTACACGTAGGTAGCGATCGTGATCGAGACACTGCTCGACCTGAGCACGATGACGATTGAGGAGTTGACAGGGCGGCTGCGCTAAGTGGAGCAACACTAAGGCCTCGGCGACGACGACGCACAAGAGTCAGGGAGCCGTTTGCTCCTCATGGAGGAGGAGTGGACTGCACACGTACGACAGCGCGAGCAGGCCCGGGGCTCATCTGGCGAAGGCCACAATGACAACCGAGGCCACGAAACCAAGGACGAAGGCAATTTTGGAGAACGCGACATGACCAAGGTAAAATGTTACAATTGTAACAAGATGGGTCATTTCTCCAGGGATTGCCATGCACCGCGCCATGAGAGCAAGGAACGCGCCAATTTGGTAGAGGTCGACGACGATGAGCCAAGATTTGCTATTGGCGCGAAGCGAAACACGCCGACGATGAAGTATCGGCCGCGCCGATGGTGCATGTGAGCACCATCACCGAGATCGCAACGGGCGCCACCGAGCATGTCACGCTAAACGAGGATCGAGTGCATGAAAGGGAAGGGGCAAGAAGCTTCAACCAGGAAGGGAGGAGTGCCATAAGATGGCACTCGAGACAAGTCCAAGATCAGCGTTGCCGAAATCCAGTGCACAAAGGTTTAGGAAGTGATTGGTTAGTTAAACCTTGTGCATGCAGTTAGGGACATGTGCATGCAGTTGCATGCAGTTAGTTCTATTGTAATGAAGTGATGCATTGTTTCATTAAGTGACGCATCACCTGATAGAAGTTGCGTTGTTTCATGTAACAACGTGTTGTTCTGATTAATATAAATACCCCTTGTAAACGCAGAAGTTGAATAGCACGACATAAATTAAGTTCATTATTATGTGCATTGTTCTTCTTTTCAACAGAAGTTCTTGCCAAGAGAACTAGATTTGGTGTATTTCGTGATCGTGTGTGTGCAAAACACCAGGTGATTTCTAACACCCGAGCTGGGCCACTCGCGGGATGAACGCCGCCATGTCGGAGTCCGTCATGCCGGACGCGTCCCAGTTAAACTACGGCGAGAGGTTGTAGGCCAGCATCGTCTCGAGGCACGCCGCCTTCATGCCCTCCGCGAAGGCGGTGCACTCGGCGATGTTGGGGCTCTACGTCTCCATCCAGAGCACGTCGGCGTGCGGCGTGAAGACACGCCCGGGGACGACAGCTGCCGCGACAGAGACTTGGAAGCGGTAGAACCCTTCCCTTGTTCTTGGCAAGTCCCAGTCCCAGTCCCAGAACACGGATGTGACGCCCAGGCTTGCGGCTATGTCGCACGCTTGCTTGTGGGACACGCACTTGTCATAGCTCATGGTGCTTGCTCGCGGTGAATTTGTCAGTGAAGGAGAACTGTAATACCAGGATGGGAACTAACGGGGAGAGTCTTGTTGTACCTTCTGTTTCACATTCTGACATCCTAAGACAGGAAGTACCCGACGATCCTTCTGATCATAAGTATGGCCTGCCCTCAGTTTCGAGTCATTCATTTTCAACCCTAACCCAGCCAAGTATAACGGAGGCCCCACAAAGAAACACCCAAGCGCACACTCTTTCCATTTGCCAGGCTTGCTGCAAGCAAATTCGTTACACAACAACCTAGTGGGGTCAAATCTTGCATTTCTTTGGGGCTTGGACTTCAATTTATTACCCTTGCTGGCAGCACAATTAAGGACGCCAAAATACAATTCAGGCACACCAAGAAGTACTGGACCATCCATCTCCATGCAGAAGGGTGGAAAGACAAAGACACGGTGGCTGAAATCTAGAACTAAGATTGGGATGATTACTGCAGGACATACCAACGGAAAATCCGTCAGCATACCTTAACACAACAGCGGCTGGCCAATCCAGAACCACCACAACACCAGCAGCTAGCCATCTCCGTCCACCACCTACCCATGGACGCCATCCAAGCGTACCACAACAACCACCACCCCGATATGGACCACCCAGGCCCAGAACCTTCAACCCATCCTTCCAGGGACCCATAGCCCAGCCGCAGCCTGTTACTATAGCTCGTAGTTGTGCAAGGTGTAGAGGTCGCCACCCAACGAAGGATAACATCATTATTGAGTATCGGATTAAAGGATTACACGATTGTAGATATTGGATTATTTGAAACACATTGTTGGGGGATATCACATTATAGTAATAAATTATTATTGGATACTGGAGTAATAGATTGTTGGAAGTGAGAGCGTAGAAATAGATAATTGTTGGATACTGGATGTTGGATCATAACCTTGCATTATTATTGGATTATTGGATGTTAGACTAAATGAATGTTGAATTATAGAGATAGACTGTTCTGGATAATGGAGCAAGGGACATTGGATTAGTAGAAGTACATGATTATTGAGTAATTGGATTACTATTGGATATAGAAATGAATGCTGGCTATTGGATTATAGGGACGTATTTATTGAAATATTGGAGTTAGGGATATTGGATTATGGGATAGATTATTGTTGAAGATTTGATTGTGGGATTACATAATTGTTAGAGTTGATTATTGGATTTCATTAATTATCGAATCATAGGATTATATCATGATTGGATTATTAGAAATATAATATCGCTGGATTATAGAAATACTCTTGTTGGATACAAGAATATGTTAATATTGGATTATAGGAGTATATCTTTGTTGGAGTATAGAAATAAAGCTTGGTTGGATTATAGAAGCGCACCTTGACAGATCTAAATGGATCTTAGTAATTATTGGGGAGTTAGTATAGAGGAATTGATTCAGAAAGGGCAGTGATTGAAATGCGAAACGGTTGGATTTTCATAGCAATACCTTATGTTAAATTCTAATGAATTAGTTAAATCATGATATATGAGTAAACTTTGTGGATTTAATTTAATAATTTTGTTATGTTGGATTTATTGGATATAACTAGATAATGAAATGGGAATCAGATGTATGGTTAGTGATCGTGGGAATCTAGTATTGATACTCTGATCGGATTTAAATAATGAATAAAGCATGAGGTTGGATTGGTATAGTAAGTTATGATTTGGAAATTCAGGTACATTAGTTGGAGTATACAAAATTGATGAACTTGGTGGAGTTAAGGAAATAATAGTACTTAGTTGATTTATTGTTGTTAGTGGATTAATGTAAGCAATGAGGTGGTAGCGCAATGGGCATAATAAATCGATTTGGAAGGTATGATTCTAATACAGATACTTTGATTTAAACTGATCTAAAAAATGACAACAGGATTGAAGATTGAGAAGCTTAACCAAGGGTTCAGTTATGATTTAAAATGAGGCTATGATATTGATTCTACCATAGAAATTTTAATAAATGGTTTAACTTAGAAGACAAATAGAAGTTGGTTTAGACTTGGGCGAAATGAATATGTGGATAGTGCAAGTTGATGCATACGATCAATTCATTGCTATAATCGAGATCGGATCTTATTGAAAGCAGCCTAAGTCAATTAGGAATCGGGCTTTAAGCTACATTCTGCTTTAGCAGCTGCAAACCACCCAAGGTGGCACGAGCCATGCCATCGCCTGCCACCAAGCAACACTCCCAGTTTGCAGATGACCTCATAATAAGCTAGTAGCTTACCTTCAAGTCATCCTTATACCGTTACACATCAATTCACCACTATACCAGCAGCGCGCTGCATGTTGGAAAGCCCGACAGGATCCAACTGCAACACCTTGGAATCAGAACCCGATAGAAACCCTCAGATCTTAAGCTGGTCAACCCTTCAACAGAAAGAAATACAAGATCATTACGAGGCCCTCAACTTGTACGGGAAAACGACAAGAGAGTTTAGCTAATTCTAGCACATCTCAAGATCGCTCAAGGTATGCAAAGGAGCTACGCAAACCAATGTTGAAGAGACCTCCAGTTCAAAGTCAGTGATTGCGTGTATCTAAAGGTACCACCTATGCGCGGGGTGCATCGATTCAGATTAAAAGGAGACCTAGGTCCAGGGTATGTTGGACACTTTCGGATTTTTGAGCGTAAAGGCACCTTAGCGCATCGACTGGAATTACCGAGCCAGATATCAAGAACTCATAACGTATTTCATGTTTCATATCTCAGGAAAGGCTTAAAGGAACCCTCTTAGCACTTAACAATGTTTGGCATGCCACCCTCAAGGCGACATAGAGTACAAAGAGCAGCTGTCGAAAATCCAAAAGATCGACAGCGGAGAAACCAGCCTTTACATTCCTTCAAGATGTAGTGGAAAAATCATCCTGTCAGCAAAGTGGCATGGAAGAAAGGACTGCGCAAAGCCACCCCAACCAGTGCAAGTGGGAATCCGCTTTCAGGGGCGAAAGCTTCCTAAGGGGGGTAGGATGTGAGAACCCGCGTAATTAGACTTAATCGCGTAATAGTAACCGGTAGTTAGCGATAATAAATCTTGTCTTAGCGGTAAGCTAACGATAGAGTAAGACCGTTGTTAAGCAGTTAATTCGTTGTCAGCTCGTGGGTTTAGATGGGTTCGTTTCGCGAGCATTCCATCATCAGTCAGTAAAACAAACATTGCATCATTTCATCATCCATTCAAGCTCATCATCCAAACACAAGTAATCAATTGCATTCAACCATAGAATCAAGCCAGCAATTAAATTGCCTTTGCATTCAACAGCACAAAGGTAGCATCAAGTCACAATTAAAATTGCATTTCCATTATCATTTCATAAGTAAACCAACAATCGCATCATTTACAATAGAGTAGTACATCAGTCAAAGTGAAATCTGTAGCATTCAAGGTGAGCACCTCCTCTAGCACCTTTGCATTTCTTCTTTCCCCCTCCTCTTCCTTTCTTAGCATTAGTACACAGCTCAGCAGCAGTAGCATCAGCTCAGCCGCACCTCCCTGTGTTCAGCCATCTTTCATAGCAGCACCCCCTTCCCACATTCATCTCCCCCAGCACTCTCATTCAACTCCAGAGCCACCATTCATTCCCCCAACGCACAAGCAACACATTCATCTCCCCCAGCCAGCCACATTCCCCAGCCGATCCCACATTTATCCCCCCTTTTTTCACCAGACATCCCATTGATCTCCCCCAGCACTCTCATTCAACTCCACAGCCACCATTCATTCCTCCAACGCACAAGCAACACATTCATCTCCCCCAGCCAGCCACATTCCCCAGCCGATCCCACATTCATCCCCCCCCCCTTTTTCACCAAACATCCCATTCATCTCCCCCAGCCGATCCATTCATTCCCCCCCTCCAACCTCATTCCCAGCAACAAAGCAAATCCCATCCACATTTCATCAAGTCCTTACCTCTCCCCCAGAGCTTCCATTCCAACCAAGCCCAGGAGGAGAAGGCCAGCAAGCCAAGAAGGAGCCAGGGAGCCAGGAGCCGGCCGGGCTTGCGGATGGAGGCGCTAGGCGGAGGTGTCGGCTCGGTTGGGGCCCGGACCGAGCCAAGGGAGAGGAAGAGCGGCGGCCCCGGGAGCGTGGAGGCGCCGGTCTGAGCCGGGCGAGGCGCGGGCGTGCATGGCGGCCGAGCCGCGTGAGGAAGAGGAGGAGCCAGGGTGTCCGGAGGCGGCGACGACGGAGCCAGGCCGGGCCGAGCCATGGGACCCCCCAGGCGGTGGCGGCATAGCCTTGAGAGAGAGAGGAGAGTGGGGGAAGAAGATGGATTTGTGAGAATGGCTGTGTGTGTGTGTGTGTGTGTGTGGGGGGAGGGTATTTGGTTCGGCCGAATGGGGGGGGAGAGAGATTAGGGGAGGAATTAGGGTTAGATTAGAAAGTAGATTTTGATTTGGGAGAATATTAGGAAAGGGATAGATTTTAAGTAGTTGCTGCGATTAATGGCTTTTTCGGTAGTAGTAGTTAATTGTATAATTGTTAGATGTTTAATTCTTGCTGTTAAATAACTTAACTTGGATCTCGTCTAATTAAACAATCTAAAGTTAATCTGTGAATTAAAATTGCTAGATAGGTCGAGTAGTCGTTAATTCTGTTAATAATAGAATATCTAGCTTGTGTAGCAATCATACGCGTCACTGGTATTTAGACAGGTAGTTCTGGCTATTTATCCTGTTAGCTTAATCAGTTAAGCGTGAATGTCAGGTTTTCGACCTTAGCGCAATTATTTAGTAGAACGATTATTGTGTGGAGTGCTAACTTAGTGTAGATCTCGAAAAGTTTTAATTAAATTAATTTGTGCTAACATCTAGAAGTCACTAACCTAGGTATTTATTATACCACTCAAAAATCCACTACATATCTACTTATATTATTATTCATATTTCCGTATTGCTACAAAAGACGTGTCGGCACCGACGGAAGCAGTTGATCAGAGTTTCATCAGCACCGACCTGTCCTATGCATACAAAGGCAAGCAATCCTCTTGAACATGAATTTAGTTAATTTAAATGTAAACAGTATCTTGCACTATTATACGTATTGCATCAAAATTGTTTTCCCCAAAACTTAAATGAAATGAATGAGATGAAGATGACTAAGATGAACATGAATGATATGAGGATGATGAATGAAATGAGAAAGGATGAAAGAAAGTGAAAAATGAGAATATTATGGCTGATAAAGGGGGCCGTTGGCAGGTAAGAGATGAGGCAAGGAAGTGGGACCCTTTACATATGGTTAAAATATAAGGACCAACAAAACTCTTACTCGGTCAGATGCCGTAAATTCAGTACCAACCATTTTCCCGTTTCGACGGGCAGAAAATGCTACCCTGTTACGTGACTATGCACTCCACAATGGGTAAGTAACAGGTGTGAGTGTGTGTGATGAAGGAACCCAGAACCATGAGGAGAGACCGGAAGTGGGGATCCAAGGCGCTATAAGCGCTAAGGTGGAGTGTTGGGTGCGGATAGAAGCCCCCAACCAACATTGCTGGAACTCGGTGGAGGACTGGGTGCGCTCAGGACACCGACGGAAAGTAATGGGTTGTGAGAGCCGCCGGGCGATTTAACTTGTAATGCTTAACCCCCAATTGGTCCTAGCATCACAAATTAAATTTCCCCGCTCTCGGTGTACTGTGTACCTCCCAGGAGCGGCACACACACCTTCACAAATAGTATCGAGCTATACACAGGGTATCATAATATCTCAAGATAAACATATCGAGTATACAGCGGAAAAACAATAAATGAATTGAAATAAAATCATAACTTAGTCAGCGATGGAATCCCAATGGCTTGCCATGTAACATCCCAAATGTATAAATGGGTGTATGTTTCAAATTTAAGAAAATGTGTAGAAATTAAAACTTTTTCTCACATCTTGAAACTCTTGAACTCTTCTAAAATTCTTATCAAGAGTTGTGGAGTTCAAAAACCTAAACCTCCTGTTGACTAAAGTCAAACCCTTATTCCACTTTGTCACAAATCTTGTGCCAACCTTTGGAAATATTTTTCCTAGGTTCTAGAGATGTTGGGTGACCCCTCTTAATTATTTCATAATTTTTAGAAGTTATTTGATAAATTTTGGAGGTAAGTCAAACCCTAAAACAGCCTTGATGAATTTTTTGAGAAAAATGCAGTGCATAAAAACATCTCAAAATTTTATGTAAGGTTAATCCTAGAGTGAGGAAGCTCCAGTTAAAATTTTGGAATTTTTGGAGTTAGTTTGCTACCTCTAAAAATTTCTCCAACCTCAGTATTCAAATTTAAATTCAAATCTAGCACTGTTCCTTGGGTCCGAGCCGCTTTCCAAGCGGATCGAACCCAACCGCGCGACCAGCTCACCCGTGCTCCATCTCCCGCACGAGGTCGTGCCCGTTGGATCAAAATCCAACAGCCACGACCTCCGCCACAAACAACCCACGCGCCCAGCTCAGCCCGAGCTCCTCCTTCCGCGCGAGGTCGTGTCCGTTGGATCCGCATCCAACAGCCACGACCTCCCCTCCCCTTTTCATCGCCGTCAGATAGAGATCTCACAGCCATGACCTCCCCTCCCTTTTTCAGTGTCTGGCCTAACGGCCCAGACCTCCCACGCGAGGTCGTGCTCCGTTGGATTAGCATCAACGACCACGACCTCCCCTCTCATCTCGTTGCCGTCAAATCAAGATCTCACGACCACGACCTCCTTTGCGTCGTGCGCGCCAGCCATGACCTCCCCTCAATGTCGTGCTCCGTTGGATGAAAATCCAACCGTCACGACCTCGCACCTCTCTGTTGTGCGCCGTTGGATCAAGATCCAACAGCCACGACCTCCTACCGCTGTTCGTTGCCGTTGGATCAAAATCCAACCGCCACGACCTCCCATCGCGTCGTGCGCAACCGCCATGACCTCCCCTCATTGTTGTGCGCCGTTGGATCAGAATCCAACCATCACGACCTCCCCTCTCTATTGTGTGCCCTTGGATTGAAATCCAACGGCCACGACCTCCCCTTGCACTATACGCAATGGCCATGACCTCCCTCCTCTGTTCAGCTCCTTTGGATGTAAATCCAACGGTCCTGACCTCCTTCTCTGTTGTGCGCCTTTGGATTCAAATCCAGCGGCCACGACCTCCTTTGTGTCATGTGCAAAGCCCACGACCTCCCCTCAATGTTGTGCGCCCTTGGATGTAAATACAATGGCCACGACCTCCTTTCTATGTCGTGCGCCATTGGATTAAAATTCAACAGCCACGACCTCCCATCCCTTGTTTGTGTCGCGCGCATCAGTTAAGACCTCCCCACCTAGGTTCCGCGCCATTGGATGCAGATCCAACGGCTGCGACCTCCTATCTCCTTCAACGCGCGACCTTCCCTTTTCGTTTCGCAGCCGTTCGATGTGAATCCAATGGCTGTGACCTCCCCTTTTTTTTTGCGCCACCGTGCGATGAAGATCCTGTGGTCGCAACCTCCCCTTCCTCTTGAGACCTTACTGCTTTGAGATCCTAGGGTCACGACCTCCCAAATTTCTCATCCAACGGTCGATATCAGCTCCTGTTCTTCTCCTTCCTTGGTCATGCGCGCGTGCGCCATGGCAGGAGGAGGACAGTGCCCTGTCACCTCCCAACAGCTCTTTTGCTGCCAACATTAAATGCTGGTCAGCCTTCCGCCCCCTAGGTCTTGCTCAGACCTACCCCCATCACCTCCACGTCCTTGTGGCACCATAGACCGAGCCATGGGCTAAGCTCACCATGGAGCTTAACCCTAGCTCATGGCCTCCGCTCCCCAGCTATATGAGGTTCTCTTATTCCTCCTTGGTTCTCTTTAAACACCTCCTCCACTGCTCTCGGTTCTGTGGAGCTCAAGCACCCATGAGCCCTTGGCCGCCATTGTTGCACTTTGGAGCTCTCGGTGAAGGCAGTGCTCCAGTGGCTATCCTCTCCCTCTCTTTGCTTCAATTTGAGCATCTCCCCTCTGTGGTCGAAACCCTAACTTAATTGGTTTGGACATTTTCAGAGGCGGCCTAAATTGGAGTTTTTCCCTTTTCGGCCGTGGAGCACCACCTTCCCCCTCGCCACCGGTAAGGACCTCCCCCTCTCAATTCCTTGCTCTAGGAGTATCTCCCAGCTATCTGAAATCCATCTTGATCACCCGGTGCAGTGAATTTTGCCCAGGTCCTCTCCTCGTGGTCCTCCTCGGCGCCGGCAAAGTCCTTCGTCGCCGGAGCTGGTCAACCCTTCCCCGTACCTCCGGGACCTCCAGGTAACCTCCTGGTAGTCCCTAGATGCGTGGGCACCCGCTTGTATGGCTGCTGCGGAGCTTTCCTTCGTTATTGCAATTGGTCGTGTGCTACCGCGCCGCCCCTCTCCGGCTCATCGGCGCTCTGGTCCACCACCGCTGGCGTGAGTGGTACCAGTGGGTGCGCACTGCTATTGCGCACCCATACCTGGCGTCCATTCGCACCACCGTGGCCTGAGTCGCCGGCGGTGACCAATTCTTCGCCGTCGATTTCGTTGTCGAATTAAATCGACAAGCTAGCGATGTCCTCGAGCCGCCCAAATTTTAGATCTGCGGGTGAGATCTTGCGGGGTCGTGCGCGTGCGTTGTGTCGCGTTGGTTGCGAGCCGTCCATCTCGCGATCAACGGTCACGACCTCCGCCTCCCTCGCTCTCGTGGTTTCCAAACACACCGCGCGCGATCCAACTCGGGCCGTTGGATTCAAGATCAACGGCCCATGTTCGTTGGACCTGCGCGGGCGCGAGCGCGCGATGTCGCAGGACTTGAGCCGTTGGATCCAAGATCCACGGCCCACGTTCATCAATCGCGCGAGGGCGCGTGCGCATTTTCCCCCAAGGACTTGGGCCGTACAACAGCCCAGCTTTGCCCGTGTCTTTTTGGAAATTAGGTTTTCCCGGTGGAATTATTTGTAAACTGAAAAAGGTAATAAACTTTGAAAATGCATAACTAATTCATTTTAGCTCCATTTGAGTTGATTCAAATTATGGTAGCTCTGGTTTGAACTACACTTTAATCTAAAAATGGTTGTAAGTGTAGTTCGGCTCTAGAAAATGAAATGGTAAATTGGTTTCAAAATTAACATTTAATGTTGCTCTAAAAATTGCAATTAACTTGAAAAATGCATAAGTAATTCTCTATAGATCATTTTTGAGTGCATCCAACTTTTTTGGCTTCCTCTCTTAGTGCACTAAATGGTAGAATAGGATTTAGGCATGTCAATGTTTTCAAAAGAATTGTGGGTGCATTTTATTTGTGCTCTTTTGCATGTCTTTGAAAAATCATAAAACATGCATCATAGCTCCAAATGAGGTGAACTCAATTGTGTTATTCATCTCATGAGGTGTTTGACTTACCATAAAAATCCCAGGTGCAACACCTCTTTGGAAAATTGTGCTTGAGAATTTAATTCGGATGAACAATAACCGATTTGAATTTTCCAAAGATTTTCGGTGAGAGCAGATTTGTTTTGGCCATATCTTTTGCATTGAGAATCCAAATCAATTGGTTCTTATTGATAAATTCTCTAAAAATCATGCTCTTGCTGTTGTAAAAATTTCAGAGCATTTGGATAAAGTTTGCTGTGGAGTCCTTTTGGTTTTCTTCGTTCTTATCGGTTCTTTTTCGCTTTTTCGATAGGTGCCAACGAGTACGTTGATCCCATGAGCGAACCTTTGCAGCATAGTGAACAGCCCCTGCAAGGCAAGCAGTTTGATCATATCCCGTTAAT
Organism: Phyllostachys edulis; assembly: GCA_036346405.1. NCBI lineage: Eukaryota > Viridiplantae > Streptophyta > Magnoliopsida > Poales > Poaceae > Phyllostachys > Phyllostachys edulis. The sequence goes on from CM070558.1 coordinate 47,094,394, forward strand.
CCCATTACTTTTAAAGTCTAATACTTTGTTTAACTTGTATGTATGCATGCTACTTTGTGTTAAATTATCGATTAGTTGAGCCTATAGATGCATACTCTGTAGGTATATGTTCATTCTCTACTACTAAGCCTAGGATTATCTTGCTGTGATTTAGAGTTCGATGGATGGACTCTTATCACTTAGTAGTTTACGTGATGATGCTTAGAAATGCTTAGATAACGGTAGGAATGGGCGGTTGTCAACTTATGTCGATGACCTTGATCACACAAAAATTATTATTCCATTATGTCCAACTTGTGCTTTGTTACTTTGTAAAGAAATAAAAATGAAAACAAAAGTGTTTCATGACTTGGGCACAATGGATGTTGGTGTGATATGTTGGGTGTGAATGGAATGGTGCCTAGGTCCCCAAGGACCGAGTTACTTGTGTCACTAAGCCAAGCGCTTTTGTGTGCTAACCACATGAGGGTACTAGAAACCCATCTTGGCTAAGTACTTTGGGAGGTGTTAATTGTGGGTCACAGGTGGTTAAAACTGTTTTTATAAGGGGAAGAGCACCCTTGATTCTTGAAATTTGGTGTCTCCTATCCTTCAGGTTGTCACGATTCTTAATTAGCATCGTTCATTGGAAATGCCTCGTAGGACTTAGCCGTACCGGCATACCAAAAGAAGTGTGCTAAATAGTTTGGCGAAAAGGCGGTCTGACGTGTGGGTACATTGGTACACCCCTGCAGGGTTAAAACTATTCGAGTAGCCTCGTCCTAGGTTATGGACATGCTTGGTAAGGTCGTGCAAGAACTAGACTAAACATTTAATTAAAACTTGTTGGGTGGTATGAATTGGGTAATTCATGCTATTGTTGTGGTGACTATTGGGTTAGTCACTTCCAGGTTGTTCTTACTGTTGTTATTATTAATTGTATCGTTGTTACTTCAACAATTAAAAATGCTTTGTCAAAATTGCTTTCAATCTATTACATTATTGCGAATGAAAACTTGCTTTATGCTAAATGAGCCTAAAGCCTTCCACTTAAATAAAGCTTGCATGTAGCATATGTATAGGTCTGTTATCCTTACACGTCAGTCTTGCGAGTACATTTTTGTACTCATTTGCTTTGCTTAATAACTTTGTTGCGGAGGAGGTAGAGCCCCAAGGGCTCTACTTTTGTGAGATGTGCTGCAGTTGGGATGACTAGGTTGGTGGCATGGTTGGTTGCCTTGTGGGCTAAAGGCAAACCATATGGCTTTCTTTTGTTTATCGCCATCTTATGGCTTTTGCTTCCGCTGTTGTTTATCTTCCTTAGTTGTATTTGGCCGGTCGGCCCCTTTTGTAATAACTCGATATTATGTATGTCTTTTATTTAATCTAGTTCGTGCTTTGGTTCTATGTCCTGTATGGAATTGATGCATGATTTTGTAAAGGGGTGTGTATACTGCATTTTTGGGAAGTATACATATCTCGAAGGCACAGATTATTTTGTTTGTGATGCTAGGGTCAATGGATGACTAAGCATTACAAGCCAAATAAGCCGGGGTCCTCACAAAGTTGGTATCTGAGCCATACTGACCGTAGTAACCCTAGCTTGGTCGCCCTTAGGGTGTTTGAAAAACTTAGTTTCAAAATATCAAATGGTTTATGAAAGCTTAAGTAAATTCTCTAATTTTACTCCTTACCTATCTTAGCTTTCTTATCTCATCTCACTCTAATTTGAGTTTTAAAAGTTGTTTTCCTCTCCTTCCCTCAAAAGATAGCGTTATCGTTTATTTGGGTTTGGGGAATCAATGAGATTGGCAAATTGAAGTGTTAGCTGCCCATTTCAAGGTTTTGAAGTTATGGAGTCGGTGATTCGACGAGGAGCTTGGATGCAGAATCTGGACAGCGAGCATCAAATTTCCAAACAGCAGTCTCAAAGGTTTCTAATTAGGATAGACAATGAGAGGATAATTCAACTATGTGATACTAGTTAGCTAAGTATCTAACACCTATTTTATTGGTTTTACCTTGCTCTGTGGAAGTGTTAGAACTGGAGTAGTGTGCTGAAATTTTACCTTCTCAACCGATTGCTCGTTCATTCAATACGGGTTTGTCGCGTCGAGAAGTTGAGCTTTAGTCACGTGTTTCCTTGCTAATTTTTTAGCCTTTCCTTAAGTTCTTTGAGTTGTATTCTTGCGTTTTAAGCTTGGCTTTCGATTAGGGTGATTCTCCATTCCCCTAGTCGATAGCTTTTCGCTTTCTTTAACTTCTAATTTTTGGATTTCATTGCTAACCCCCCTTTCTCTCTTCAGCAGGATGGCTGGAAGAACTCGTAGTGGTCAGGGTCAGCCAGCAGGTCCGGATGAGGAGCTTCCACCTCCTCTGACCATGGCTTCGGTTCTTGCTCAGATCGAGCAAAACCGTATGGATCAGACCAGGATTCTGGAGGTTATCGTGTGCAACACCTCCCCTCTTTCCGGTGCCTCTGGATCAGGGGGAGGAAGTGGGCATCAGTAGCGTGGGGGACTTGCAGAGTTCCTTCGCACCCAGCCGCTCACTTTCTCTAGGTCTGAGGACCCATCGGATCTGAGCAGATCGGGTTTCGTCTGGTTGGCGAAGCTTCGGATCGCTTCGGTGCGAGGACCAGAGAAGGCACTTTTGCATCCCATCGGCTAGAGGGTGCAGCTCTTTCATGGTGGGAGAACTTTCTCTCCATGCAGCCCGCAGGCCACACCGTCTCTTGGGAGGAGTTCCGTGTTGCCTTCCGGCGGTCTCACGTCCCTGCTGGTGTGATGAAGCTGAAGAAGAAGGAGTTTCTTGCGCTCAAGCAAGGGCGCAGCTCGGTCACGGAGTACTTGTACGAGTTCAACCATCTGGCTCGTTATGCTCCTAAGGAGGTGGCCACTGATGAGGCCAAGCAGGAGAAGTTCATGGATGGCTTGTCTGAGGAGCTTCAGGACAAGGTCTCCATCGTTGACTTCCCCGACTTCCAGGCCTTGGTGGACAAGGCCATTGTCTCCGAGCACAAGGGAAGGGCGTTGCGCGACTCTCGCAAGCGCAAGTGGGAGACCCAGAAGTCATCCCAGCCCAGCTTTTCCCGTACTCACTTCGGGCATTCTCAGGGGTCCCGTGCTCAAGCTTCAGCACCCCCGAGGTTGTCAGCACCTGCCCCTCATCCTCCGCAGGCCGTGCCCCAGCCACGTGCACCTGCGAGTCAGCCTGGTGGCCCCCGCAACCCAGCTGCCGGGGTCATTTGTTTCTTCTGCAACCAGAAGGGCCATTATGCAAATAATTGCCCTAAGAAGACTGGAGCGGCCCCTCGTCCTAATGGAGGACGCGGGCATGGAGGTGGTCCTTCCCAGGATCAGAAGATTGTTCCCACAGCCCAAGGCGTGGGCGTTGGCAAGTCAACCTCATCTCTGCCGAGGAGGCATGGGGGCGCTGGCGTCGTGTTAGGTGCGCTTCTTGTTAACTCTCATCCTGCTCTTGTTTTGTTTGATTCAGGAGCATCTTATTCTTTTGTATCTCAGTCTTTTGCTGCTGTTAGTGACCTCCTTTTTGCTCCTTTGTTGGTCCCGTTGCTCATTCGCTCTCCCGATTCGGAGTTGAGAGCTGAATTCGAGTGTCGGGAGGTTCTTGTTGAGATTGAGGGAGTAAGATTTTTCGTAAATCTTATTCTCCTCAATGCAGCGAGCTTAGATGTGATTCTGGGCATGGATTGGTTGTCTCAGCACATGGGGCAAATCGATTGCGCCTGGAAGCTCATCTACCTCACAAGTCCTCTGGCGGCGAGTTAAGCTTTTAAAAAGCTTGTCAGTCTACATCTCTTCGCACTCAAAGCGAAGCCAGCTCCAGATATTCGTGAAGTCCCAACAGTATGTGACTTCATGGATGTCTTTCCCGAAGATCTTCCAGGGATGCCACCAGTTCGAGACCTCGAGTTTGTCATCGAGTTGGCTCCCGGTACCACCCCGATTTCAAAGAGACCTTATCGGATGCCACCTAATGAGTTGGTGGAGTTGAAGAAGCAACTTGGTGAGCTTCAAGAGAAGGGTTTCATCAGCCCTAGCTCATCTCCGTGGGGTTGTCCAGCCATCTTCGTAAGAAGGGCGGTGCTAGCGATATCGTCGATTCATCGCTCGCAATGAAGTGAGGGTAAAGAACAAGTATCCTTTGCCCCGCATCGACGATCTCTTTGATCAATTATCTGGAGCTCAGGTTTTCTCCAAGATTGATTTGAGAGTGGGATATCATCAAGTTCGTATCCGACCTGAGGATATTCCCAAGACGGCTTTCTCTACTCGTTATGGTTTGTACGAGTATACTGTCATGTCGTTCGGCTTAACCAATGCTCCTGCCTTGTTCATGAACCTCATGAATTTGGTGTTTATGGAGTATTTGGATAAGTTCGTCGTGGTCTTCATCAATGATATTCTTATCTACTCCAAGAACGATGAGGAACACGCCGAGCATCTGAAGCTTGTTTTGGGCAAGCTGCGTGAGCACCACCAGTATCGCGGTTCAATGAAAGTCTGCGTTACGTTGAAGGAAGTGGCCTTCTTGGGCCATGTTCTTTCAAAGGGAGGTGTAGCCGTTGATCCTAGCAAGGTCGTGATGTGCTTTCTCGAGTCAGCCCAGATCGATGGCAACCGTCGCGGTTTTCTCGGTTTAGCGGGATATTATCGTCGCTTTATCGAGAACTTCTCCAAGATCGTGAAGCCGATGACTGAGTTGCTCAAGAAGGACAAGAAGTTCTTGTAGTCCGCTGATTGCGAGGAAAGTTTTCAAGTACTCAAGACACGTTTGACCACTGCTCCCGTTCTTGTTCTCCCCGATGTTCATCGGAGCTTCGATATCTTTTGCGATGCTTCTCGTCGAGGCCTCGATTGTGTCCTTATGCAAGAAGGTAAGGTGGTGGCCTATGCATCAAGGCAATTGAGACCTCATGAACTCAACTATCCTACCCATGACTTGGAGCTAGTCATGTGATTCATGCACTTAAGATTTGGCGACATTACCTTATCGATGTCGTTGTGAAGTGTACTCGGATCACAAAAGCTTGAAGTATTTGTTCACCCAAATGATCGTAACCTTAGGCAAAGGAGATGGTTGGAATTGATCAAAGACTATGACGTGGTATTCACTACCATCCGGCAAGGCTAATGTCGCTGCTTGGCGCGCTTAGTCGTAAAGTGCATTGCAATGCATTGTTGCTCAAGGAGCATTAGCCCACCCTTCTGGAGGAGTTTCAGCGTCTCAACTTGGAGGTAGTTGAGCATGGATTCCTCGCTACCTTGGTTGTGCAACCAACCTTGGTGGATCGGATCAAGACCGCTCAGCAATCGGATGCTAGAGTGACCCGAATCAGGCAGAATGTCAAGAATGGAACAGCCAAGTGCTTCTTTGAAGATGAGCTTGGTGTTGTGAGGTTCGGACAGCGCCTGGTGGTTCCAAAGGACATGGATTTGCGGGACTTGATCCTCCGCGAAGCCTATAATTCTCCTTTGTCCATTCATCCCGGGACCACGAAGATGTATCAGGATCTCCGTCAGAGATTTTGGTGGACCCGCATGAAGAGGGAGATTGCGAAGTTCGTTGCCAAGTGCGACGTGTGTTGTTGTGTGAAGGCCGAATATCAGCGTCCAGCAGGTCTGCTTCAGCCCTTGCCAGTGCCAGAGTGGAAGTGGGATTCGATCGGGATGGATTTTATCATCGGTCTACCCACATCCCCGAAGAAGAATGATGCCATTTGGGTCGTCATCGATCGTTTGACTAAGGTGGCACATTTCCTTCCTGTCAAGACTGACCTACGGGTAGGTCTTTTGGCGGATCTCTACATAGCCCGTATTGTGAGTTTGCATGGTGTGCCGAAGACGATTGTGTCGGATCGTGGATCTCTATTCACATCTCGTTTTTGGCATAGTTTGCAAAAGGCTATGGGAACTCGTCTTGCTTTCATCTCAGCATATCATCCCCAAACTAATGGTCAGACCGAGAGGGTCAACCAAGTTTTGGAAGACATGCTCCATGCTTGTGTTCTTTCCTATGGGAAGCATTAGGAGAAATGCTTACCATTCGCCGAGTTTTCTTACAACAACAGCTTCCAAGCCAGTCTCGGCATGGCTCCTTCGAGGCCTTATACGGAGAAAGTCAGAACCCGTTGTATTGGTGCGAGACCGTGAGACCTTTCTTTGGTCCCGACTCGATCAATGAGGCCGAGAGTCAAGTCCAAATTATTTGTGAGTGTCTCACGCACACTCAATCGAGGCAAAAGAGCTATGCGGATCGCCGGCGTCGTGAGTTGAGTTTTGAGCCTAATGACTTTGTTTATCTCAAAGTCTCTCCTTTGAAGGGCCATCAACGTTTCGGCGTCAAGGGCAAGATAGCTCCTTGATATGTGGGACCCTACCGCATTATCGAGAAGAAAGGAGTTGTTGCCTATAAGTTGGAGTTGCCTGCTGCACTTGAGGGGGTACATGATGTGTTCCATATGTCCCAGTTAAAGAAGTGCCTCCGTGTTCCAACTGAGGAAGCCACGTTGGAAACTCTCGATGTCCAGGCAGATTTGACCTATCGCGAGCACCCTGTTCGCATACTCGAAGAGGCTGAATGAAGAACGAGGAATCGTTCCACCAAGTTCCTTAAAGTTCAGTGGTCGAATCATTCTGAGGATAAAGCTACTTGGGAAAGGGAAGATCGTCTACGTGCGGACTACCCTTCTTTCTTTTCTGAGTGAGCCAAATCTCGGGACGAGATTTCTGTAGGGGGGAGATTTTGTAACATCCCAAATGTATAAATGGGTGTGTGTTTCAAATGTAAAAAAATGTGTAGAAATTAAAACTTTTTCTCACATCTTGAAACTCTTGAACTCTTCTATAATTCTTGTCAAGAGTTGTGGAGTTCAAAAACCTAAACCTCCTGTTGACTAAAGTCAAACCCTTATTCCACTTTGTCACAAATCTTGTGCCAACCTTTGGAAATATTTTTCCTAGGTTCTAGAGATGCTAGGTGACCCCTCTGAATTATTTCATAATTTTTAGAAGTTATTTGATAAATTTTGGAGGTAAGTCAAACCCTAGAACAGCCTTGATGAATTTCTTGAGAAAAATACAGTGCATAAAAACCTCTAAAAATTTTATGTAAGGTTAATCCTAGAGTGAGGAAGCTCCAGTTAAAATTTGAAATTTTTGGAGTTAGTTTGCTACCTCTAAAAATTCCTCCAACCTCAGTCTTCAAATTTAAATTCAAATCAAGCACTGTTCCTTGGGTCCGAGCCGCTTTCCAAGCGGATTGAACCCAACCGTGCGGCCAGCTCACCCGTGCTCCTTCTCCCGCGCGAGGTCGTGCCCGTTGGATCAAAATCCAATAGCCACGACCTCCGCCACAGACAACCCACGTGCCCAGCTCAGCCCGAGCTCCTCCTTCCGCGCGAGGTCGTCTCCGTTGGATCCGCATCCAACAGCCACGACCTCCCCTCTCCTTTTCGTCGCCGTCAGATGGAGATCTCACGGCCATGACCTCCCCTCCCGTTTTTAGTGTCTGGCCTAACGGCCCAGACCTCCCGCGCGAGGTCGTGTTCCGTTGGATTAGCATCAACGGCCACGACCTCCCCTCTCATCTCATTGCCGTCAGATCAAGATCTCACGGCCACGACCTCCTTTATGCCAGACGCGCCGACCGACCTCCCTCAATGTCGTGCTCGCTTGGATGAAAATCCAACCACCACGACCTCCCCCTCTGTTGTAGCGCCGTTGGATCAAGATCCAACACCCACGACCTCCTACCTCTGTTCGTTCTTGGTTGGATCAAAATCCAACCGCCACGACCTCCCATCGCGTCGTCGAATCGCCACGACCTCCCCTCATTGTTGTGCACCGTTGGATCAGAATCCAACCGTCACGACCTCCCCTCTCTATTGTGTGCCCTTGGATTGAAATCCAACGGCCACGACCTCCCCTTGCACCATACGCAATGGCCATGACCTCCCTCCTCTGTTCAGCTCCTTTGGATGTAAATCCAACGGTCCTGACCTCCTTCTCTGTTGTGCGCCTTTGGATTAAAATCCAGCGGCCACGACCTCCTTTGTGTGCCCTTGGATGTAAATCCAATGGCCACGACCTCCCTTCTATGTTGTGCGCCGTTGGATGTAAATCCAATGGCCACGACCTCCCTTCTATGTTGTGCGCCGTTGGATTAAAATCCAACAGCCACGACCTCCCATCCCTTGTCTGTGTCGTGCGCATTAGTTAAGACCTCCCCACCTAGGTTTCGCGCCATTGGATGCAGATCCAACGGCTGCGACCTCCTATCTCCTTCAGCGCGTGACCTTCCCTTTTCGTTTCGCAACCGTCCGATGTGAATCCAACGGCTGTGACCTCCCCTTTTTTTGAGCCACCGTGCGATGAAGATCCTGTGGTCGCAACCTCCCCCCTTCCTCTTCAGACCTTACCGTTTCAGATCCTAGGGCTACGACCTCCCAGCCTTTCTCATCCAACGGTCGATATCAGCTCCTGTTCTTCTCCTTCCTTGGTCACGCGCGCGTGCGCCATGGCAGGAGGAGGACAGTGCCCTGTCACCTCCCAACAGCTCTTTTGCTGCCAGCATTAAATGCTGGTCAGTCTTCCGCCCCCTAGGTCTTGCTCAGACCTGCCCCCATCACCTCCACGTCCTTGTGGCGCCATAGACCGAGCCATGGGCTAAGCTCACCATGGAGCTTAACCCTAGCTCATGGCCTCCGCTCCCCGGCTATATGAGGTCCTCTTGTTCCTCCTTGGTTCCTTTTAAACACCTCCTCCACTGCTCTCAGTTCTGTGGAGCTCAAGCACCCGTGAGCCCTTGGCCGCCATTGTTGCACTTTGGAACTCTCGGTGAAGGCGGTGCTCAAAGTGGCTATCCTCTCCTCTCTTTGCTTCAATTTGAGCATCTCCTCCGTGGTGAAACCCTAACTTAATTGGTTTGGACATTTTGAGGCGGCCTAAATGGAGTTTCCCCTGCTCACCGTGGAGCACCACCTTCCCCGCCACCCAGAAGGACCTCCCTCTCAATTCCTTGCTCTAGGAGTATCTCCCACTATCTCGAAATCCATCTTGATGACCCGGTGCAGTGAATTTTGCCCAGGTCCTCCTTTCCTCGTGGTCCTCCTCGGCGCCGGCAAAGTCCTTCGTCACCGGAGCTGCTCAACCCTTCCCCGTACCTCCGCGACCTCCGGGTAACCTCTGGTAGTCCCTAGATCGTGGGCACCGCTTGTATGGCTCTGCGCGAGCTTTCGCCGTTATTGCAATTGGTCGTGTACTACTGCGCCGCCTCTCGGCTCGCTCGGCGCTCTGGTCCACCACGGGCGTGAGTGGTACCCGATGGTCGCGCTTATTATGCGCACCCATACCTGGCATCCATTCGCACCGCCATGGCCTGAGTCGCCGGCGGTGACCAATTCTTCGCCGTCGGTTTCGTTGTCGGACGAAACCGACACTATAGCGATGTCCCTGAGCCGTCCAGCTTTAGATCTGCGGGTGAGATCTCGCGGGGCCGTGCGCGTGCGTTGTGTCGCGTTGGTTGCGAGCCGTCCATCTCGCGATCAACGGTCACGACCTCCGCCTCCCTCGCGTGTGGTTTCCAAACGCGCCGCGCGCGATCCAACTCGGGCCGTTGGATTCAAGATCGACGGCCCATGTTCGTTGGACCTGCGTGGGCGCGAGCGCGCGATGCCACAGGACTTGAGCTGTTGGATCCAAAATCCACGGCCCACGTTCGTCAATCGCGCGAGGGCGCGTGCGCGTTTTCCCCGAGGACTTGGGCCGTCCGATCCAGGATCAACGGCCCAGCTTCGCTCGCGTCTTTTTGGAATTTAGGTTTTCCCGGTGGAATTATATGTAAACTGAAAATGGTAATAAACTTTGAAAATGCATAACTAATTCATTTTAGCTCCATTTGAGTTGATTCAAATTATGGTAGCTCTGGTTTGAACTACACTTTAATCTAAAAATGGTTGTAAGTGTAGTTCGGCTCCAGAAAATGAAATGGTAAATTGGTTTCAAAATTAACATTTAATGTTGCTCTAAAAATTGCAATTAACTTGTAAAATGCATAAGTAATTCTCTATAGATCATTTTTGAGTGTATCCAACTTTGTTGGCTTCCTCTCTTAGTGCACTAAATGGTAGAATAGGATTTAGGCATGTCAATGTTTTCAAAAGAATTGTGGGTGTATTTTATTTGTGCTCTTTTGCATGTCTTTGAAAAATCATAAAACATGCATCATAGCTCCAAATGAGGTGAACTCAATTGTGTTATTCATCTCATGAGGTGTTTGACTTACTATAAAAATCCCAGGTGCAACACCTCTTTGGAAAATTGTGCTTGAGAATTTAATTCGGATGAACAGTAACCGATTTGAATTTTCCAGCATTTTTCAGGCTGAGCAGATTTGTTTTGGCCATATCTTTTGCATTGAGAATCCAAATCAATTGGTTCTTGTTGCTAAATTCTCTAAAAATCATGCTCTTGCTTCTGTAAAAATTTCAGAGCATTTGGAGAAATTTTTCTGTGGAGTCCTTTTGGTTTTCTTCGTTTTTATCGGTTCTTTTTCGCTTTTTCAATATGTGCCAATGAGTGCGTTGATCCCGTGAGCGAACCTTTGCAGCATAGTGAACAGCCCCAGCAAGGCAAGCAGTTTGATCATATCCCGTTAGTCCCATTACTTTTAAAGTCTAATACTTTGTTTAACTTGTATGTATGCATGCTACTTTGTGTTAAATTATCGATTAGTTGAGCCTATAGATGCATACTCTGTAGGTAAATGTTCATTCTCTACTACTAAGCCTAGGATTATCTTGCTGTAATTTAGAGTTCGATGGGTGGGCTCTTATCACTTAGTAGTTTACGTGATGATGCTTAGAAATGCTTAGATAACGGTAGAAATGGGCGGTTGTCGACTTATGTCGATGACCTTGATCACACAAAAATTATTATTCCATTATGTCCAACTTGTGCTTTGTTACTTTGTAAAGAAATAAAAATGAAAACAAAAGTGTTTCATGACTTGGGCACAATGGATGTTGGTGTGATATGTTGGGTGTGAGTGGAATGGTGCCTAGGCCCCCAAGGACCGAGTTACTTGTGTCACTAAGCCAAGCGCTTTTGCGTGCTAACCACACGAGGGTATTGGGAACCCCTCTTGGCTAAGTACTTTGGGAGGTGTTAATTCTGGGCCGCAGGTGGTTAAAACTATTTTTATAAGGGGAAGAGCACCCACAGTTGCTTAGGCTGGGTCGGTGTCTCCTATCCTTCGGATTGTCGTGACTCTTAATTAGCATCGTTCATTGGAAATGCCTCGTAGGACTTAGCCGTGCCGGCATACCAAAGGAAGTGTGCTAAATAGCTTGGCGAAAAGGCGGTCTGACGTGTGGGTACATTGGTACACCCCTGCAGGGTTAAAACTATTCGAATAGCCTCGTCCTAGGTTATGGACATGCTTGGTAAGGTCGTGCAAGAACTAGACTAAACATTTAATTAAAACTTGTTGTGTGCTATGAATTGGGTAATTCATGCTATTGTTGTGGTGACTATTGGGTTAGTCACTTCCAGGTTGTTCTTTCTGTTGTTATTATTAATTGTATCGTTGTTACTTCAACAATTAAAAATGCTTTGTCAAAATTGATTTCAATCTATTACATTATTGCAAATGAAAACTTGCTTTATGCTAAATGAGCCTAAAGCCTTCCACTTAAATAAAGCTTGCATGTAGCATATGTATAGGTCTGTTATCCTTACACGTCAGTCTTGCGAGTACATTTTTGTACTCATTTGCTTTGCTTAATAACTTTGTTGCAGAGGAGGTGGAGCCCCAAGGGCCCTACTTTTGTGAGATGTGCTGCGGTTGGGACGACTAGGTTGGTGGCATGGTTGGTTGCCTTGTGGGCTAAAGGCAAACCATATGGCCTTCTTTTGTTTATCGCCATCTTATGGCTTATGCTTCCGCTGTTGTTTATCTTCCTTAGTTGTATTTGGCCGGTCAGCCCCTTTTGTAATAACTCGATATTATGTATGTCTTTTATTTAATCTAGTTCGTGCTTTGGTTCTATGTCCCGTGTGGAATTGATGCATGATTTTGTAAAGGGGTGTGTATACTGCATTTCTGGGAAGTATACATATCTCGAAGGCATGGATTATTTTGTTTGTAATGCTAGGGTCAATAGATGACTGACTAAGCATTACAAGCCAAATAAGCTGGGGTCCTCGCATGCCATAACCCTCAGGGCAACCGACTGGGGATTAAAAGCCTTAGCAATTGACGTTCCTGCGCAACTTTCTTACCCGATTCGGCCTCAATACCTGCTGTCCGGATTAGTAAACAAAGCACACAGTGAGTACACGAATGTACTCCACAAGTATTTACCAAGCCTATGCATAACTACATGCAAGCTCTACTCAAGGGAGAACGCTAAAGTTCCTTTTTCAGCGCAAAGCAATATTTGAATTTGAATACAATGTAGTAGATTTAAATGGCAAGTGAGCCAGCATTTTTAATATTTTAAATAACAGCGAACAATAACATTAGACAACAACTAAACAAGTGGCTGCACCTGCAGCACACAACAATAGCATGAGAAACCATTCTCAATGCTACCCATCAAGTTTTAAGTTTAAAATCCAAAATGTTGAGTCTAACTCTCGAAAGACCTCCCCAAGCGTGTCCATAACCAAGGACTTGGCTATTCGAATAGATTTAACCCTGCAGGGGTGTACAACTTTCCCCACATGTCGGACCGCCTTTTTACCACCGGATAAAGCACACTTCCTTAGGTATGCCGGCACGGCTAAGTCCTACGAGACTGTTTCCAATATTGTGCATTAATTACGAGTCACCCGCATGAGTGTAACCCTCTGTGAACCGCCTCGTGTGCACACAAGGCTCCCACGCAGGACCCATACGTTGCGTCGGATATCGGCCCAGCCGAAGCAACTGCCGATACCCTTAGGACTGGAGAACCTAGACAGGAACTCCACCCCTCGCACCCAACACACACAAATAATACCTTTTTAACACAACACAATCACACCCGCCTGCGACTCGGAATTAACACACGCCAAAGTACTAGGTCATGAGAGGTTCCCAATACCCTCATGTGGTTGCACACAATAATGCTTGGTTCAGTGTAACAAGATGTTCGGTCCTTGTTGACCCGGGCACCAATCACACACCCAACAACACACCAACGTACCAATGTGCCCAAGTCCAAATCATTTTGTTTTCATTTTTAGTTTTCCAAATACAATAGCACAAAGTGCTGGTTATAATCATAATAAAAATGTTTATGTGATCAAAGTCATCGACAAGTCGACAACTGCTCAATCTACCGGAAACTAAGCATTGCTAAGCATGACGTCGAATAAACATAATTAGACTATACAACAACCACTGGGCTCTAATTCACCAGCGGGATTAATAACTTAGGTTGGTGGCAGGGGATAAGCAATTTTAAGGAATTCATGCAACAGGATTAACTATCTCTTAAGCGATAAAATTAATTTGACAAATAAAGCATGCATACATACAGTTTGCAAACAAGATAATAATTTTTTAATATAATAGGATCAATATGCATCAACGGAAATTAGGTGCTTGCCTTTGTTTGCTGATAACCTGGACATTCTCACGATCATTTCAGTAGCGCATCTCGCAACATCGCCATCTAACGATAAAAACTGACAAAGCGAAAAATAGCGAATAAACACCAGAATTTCAAAAATCTCCCAAAAATTATTAAATCACTACAGAAGAAAGATATTGATTTTATAAGGTAGAAATACTAGACTAATGTCATTACAAAACATTCAGATCAAAAATTTGCCATTGATCTTGCAAATGATCATTAGCTAGCTACACATCCATTTAACATACAAGGCTATACACATGCATAAGGACATACTTCTAGCATTTTCTTGATTAACCTTGATCCATCCATTATCAGGGAGCATCCAGTTGAGTCAGCTACTAACTTTGGTACTGCCTAACCTTGTCTTTGCAAACTATTCAATACCATTCTCACTAACCAACATCCAAAGACTTCATCTTGCTTAAGCTAATTCATGCTAGTTGACATGTTTATCAAAGGGACTCAATTCCAAAAAGTCTCCAAAATTTTAAGAAATTAATACAAAGAAAGATAATGATTTTAGATGCAAGGATCATTTTCAAAAGGAGTTGATTGGAATTAGTTAAGCACTTTTGAAGATTGAGACTAAGGCTAAGGGTCTACTGCTCCTAAAACAGCACACGCTAAAAGAACTAAAGTGCTACTTCAAAAGTGAGTCCTAGTTAACATTCCTAATATCAGTTAGCAGAAAAACTGGGGGCTTAGCAAATCTATTAAGAAGATAGGCTTAGCTAATAGCAAAAGATTGTTGTCCAAAGGCTAAGTGGAAATCTACTCCCCAAATGCAAGTTTGCATCAGGATACTTTCTCTTCTTAGCTCAGAACATCCATCAGAACAACTCACCTCCAGATTTTCTAACTAAAGTGACCTAATGGGCATAGTGAAGTGGACTACCATTAGTAGATTCATGCTTAACTGACTAACGACTCAGGAACGAAACTAACTACTAACAAGGTCGTAAACCTATTGACAAAACTGAAATCCTTCATAATACTAACTCAAACAACCTACACAACAGAGTTTTCAGAACTAAAAGCTATGAACTAAACCTCCTTCAAAACTTAAACATTTCATCTATCTACTCATTTGCTCGACTTCATTAACAGCCAAGATACTTGACAGCAGCACAAGGTCTTGAGCTTCAGAGAAGAAACACACCGCAACATCAGAGAACAAAATGATCACAATTAGGGGAAGTCTGGTGAGTTGAGGCATGGCTCTGCTGGCGGAGAGGACACGGCGGTGGGCAAACACAGCAGCAGGACCCGGCGAGCGAGGCAGCTTCAGGGTGAAGGCGACGCAGCTCGGGCGGTTGGTGGCGGCGGTTGAGCACAGGTGCAAGGGACAGGGGTGGCCGAGGCGAGCTTCCACCTATAGAAAAACAAAACAGCCTTTGAGGCATTACAACAAACACCTAGAGGGCAAGGAGGAGGGAACCGAAGGTGGCTCGGCGAGGAGGAAGAAGACCAAGGCGCTGGGAGTGGCCGTGGCGCGGCACCTGTATGAGGTGGCGTGGCCAAGGCGGTGTGTGGCGGCGGTGTGGGCATCCTGAGCAAGCATGATGAGCGGAGGCGCAGGAGCCGATTGTCGGGAGGTGCTAGAGGAGCAAGAGGTCCCAGCTGGGTGGCGCTCTATCTTGAGGCCGGGCCGACCAGCAGAGAGGAGGCGGGTAAGCTTGGCTGAGCAGCAGCCAGCGTCGGTGGCGCACTGAGCCAAGGCGCAGGAGACGGGCTGAGCTAGGGCCGAGGAGATGAGGCCGGGAACCAAGTGGTGGAAGGCGCGGCGGGGCCAGGCAACTAGGCTTGTCGGCGAAGGAGCCGAGGCTGGTTGAAGCGAGGACGAGCCGGGTGGCGGCGGCACCAGCACTGTGGGCGGCGTTCACTGCACTGAGGGAGGCGGGCTCGTCGACGGAGGCAAAGAGGCCAGCATGTAGCCTTTTTCGGTGGAGAAGAATGGACTGGGAAGAAATGGTTTGGGGCTTTTGCTTGGGGAAAGACTGAATGAGGAGGATACTTGACCGGGTAGTGAGGGGGGATGAAGCGGCGCTCGATGGGATATGCGGCCACGTGTATCATGCAGTCGGCGGTGAAGCTCTTGCGTGGCTGAAGCCGGCGCATGCTCGGTCAAAGGCGGTGCTGCTTTGGGGAAGAAGGTGCTGGAAAGGGGGGGGCCCGCAGGTCAGGTGGTGAGTGAAGCGGCGCGGGACGGTTCAGCACAAGTGAACGGGTTGGGTCCAACCGAGACCGGTGGTTCGGGTCGCAACAGTGTGCGGGCTCGGTCAGATTGGGGTTTTGGATTCTATTTTGACAAAACAAAAGGTTTGACTAGACTGTTAAATATAGAAATAAATTTCCACAAATTATGAAAAATTTTGGGGTGATCTCAGGTTCAACTAGGGCTTAGAAAAAATAATTTTGGCCACTGTTCATACTTTAATTGGCTAAGATAAATTCCTTTTCAAATCAGCCTTAGAAACTTGGTTAGAATTTTAATAAGGTCAAAATATCTTATAAAAATTTAGGAAAAATTATATTAATTCGTGATAAATAATATAGTATTTGAATAAAATAATTCCAAAAACTTTTATGCACACAATTTTCTGAAATCAACGAGAAACTTGAATTCAAGATAAAAATTTGAAATTTCAAACAAATTTTAGAAAACCAAGTGCAAACTCATGAATTTCAACCAAAAGTTTTAAAATATTATAATTTTATATATTTGAAATACAAACCTAAATTTGAGATGTTATATGGGTGGAGAAATTAATTCACATAAGCGGGAAAACGTTTTGTATTACGATCTCGAACCCAAGATCAAAGGAAATGCACGGTGAGCCCTGTTTATAGAGAGTTCGAGAATAGCTATGGGTAAAGTAGTACAAAGCTCAAGCAAGATGCTAAATAAAATCATGAATTCATGCCGTCTCGAGTTGGAGTCTCACGGAACCACGAGGGTCTATCTTCTCTCCGAGTGACTAGTAGTGTTTTCAGTATTAAAATCTGCCACCTAAATGTCTTAATGAGTTATTTTCTAAATGAGATGACTTAGAAACTGTGCTAAAAATCATAGATAGTACATCATGTGCATTCTTTGCTATTAATGCTTGCTGAGTACACTCGTATACTCAACCTTGTTAGTATTCTCCTTTGTAGATCCTAGTCCGGCCAGGAACTATCCCGAGTGGGACGAAGGACATGCAGATACCGAAGCAACCGCAGTAGGAGAAGGCACATACTCCAAGGACCAAGGCGAAATGGGCGCCATGTTTGACAAGTGGGACGAATAGGCGGCCAAGACTTCAGGGCTGGCGAGCGAAGCGGAGAAGTTCCTTTTTATAGCTGTATAATACTTGTACAAAGAACCATAGCTTTGCGTGGCTATTACTGGAATAAAGAGGTTTCTATCTTCTTATTACTATTTGGGTAACCACGTAAAGACTTACTATTCGTTGGAGAAGTGTTTTACTGAGTAAACGTGTAGTAATCCGTATGCCTAAGTGTGATTATCCTTGAGGTAATGACACGGAGCTTAACAGAACCGCCCTTCCTCCTCCATTATCTGCATGCGTCCAGAAAAGAAAACGGAGATCACACGCTCCGCATCATCTCTAATCTTACGAATGTATCATCATCATTCGTCACAGAATCGATGAACAGACTAACTAAGGAAGGCACGGAGAATGGTGACGCCATGTCGATCTTGTAAATCAAGGCACGCGCGTACTTACTAGATCAAGATCTGCAAGTGCGTGCGTGCATGCCTTGGCTGCTCCACCTGGACTCGTGTTGTATTTATAGGGAGGGGTGACGTCCCAAAACTAAGCTTCAAGTCTCGCATGCAACTTGGCAGAGGTAACGTCTTGCTTCGATCTTTCCATGCTTTATCATGTGAGCTTGGCGATCGGCTGGCATGTTGTGGTACAGGTGGGAGTTGAAACCAAGCTTATCAATTCCATTCTGGTACTACTAGAATAGCCGAAACATGTCATACCAACGTCTAAAGCGGCACACAGTAGCATCAATCCCGCACCGCCCTCAATACCGGTCATTCCGGTCTATTTCGGCTCATTCTGGTTATTCCGGTCATTCCAGTGCCCGGGCATAATTGATGTGATAACTCATTTGAACCAGCTTGAAAGGTCCAGTCCAATAGTAATTCATCGGCAAGTGAAATTATGCTAGACTAGTATGCTAGATTATGGTAAAATGTATGAAGTTATGAACTCGTGTGGTATTATTTAACTATGTACGACCGTTGTTTTTATGAAGTCATTAAACTATGTTTCATTTTTATTCTATGGTTATGTACTTGAAGTGAGATTTCAAGTGAAATTATATGTGCATATAATTACATATATATTTATGAATAAATATATATTATTATATTAAAATCTGGAACGATACGACATAATAGATTGGTACC
Source organism: Phyllostachys edulis (assembly GCA_036346405.1). Lineage (NCBI taxonomy): Eukaryota > Viridiplantae > Streptophyta > Magnoliopsida > Poales > Poaceae > Phyllostachys > Phyllostachys edulis. Next base: position 47,112,447 of record CM070558.1, read on the forward strand.
GACGTATTTCATACCAAGAGATAAACCAAAATAGCCTCCGTAATGGAATTGGCAACTATGGTTGAAACCGTGAGTTATGGCCGCCATGCACGCCGATCGTGGCGTCCTTTATTTGGATCGGTTTTGCACAAGGACAAAACATGATTCACACACATTTTGGACAGATAAACTGATACCGGTTGCGTACGTACTCCTCCGATCATTTGCGTGAACTGAACCGTTACCGATGGCTATAAGCATTTATAGGGATATCTTTTACTTCAGTAATTGCGCATTTGCGGTCCACAATGGTAGATGTTTTAATGCACGATGTGGGATGGAAGTCCAGAAATGCAATGCCTATCTTGAGAATTTTTTTTGCTTATCTAGCAAGTTTTGGCGGGCTAATTGCAGTTATGGCTGTATAATCAGTGTATTAGCAAAAGTGGCAGCCCTAACGCACAGTGGCCATGCACCAAGGCGTGGCGCATAATACCGTCTTGCCCAGCGTCGCCAGCGTCGCCACACCTTGACCGCCGCCACTCACCAAACTCGCCTGCCCGCCACTCAACACGGTGGCGCCGGGTGGTCATCGCCCGGCCATGCAGGCGCATGGTGGCCGTCGCCAACCAATTAGGGCGCTGATTAGGGTTAGTTAATGGTTAGGTTAGTTAGGTAGTTAGTTAGTTAGGTTCTGAAATTTGAAGGAATTTTCAAATATAGTAATTGAGTTCAAAAAATTATGAATTTTTTTGTGGAGCCTCCTGACAATGTGTACTTGCTTGTGTAATTTTTTATAATTTTATTCATTCAGAATTTTTATCGCTATTTCGTATAAGTGTCTGTTAAATGCATTTAATCAATAAATGTCTGTGCCATGTATTGATTGTGGAAAGATTTAAACCAGGCCCTCCCTCCACATTTGCCATGTGTTGATTGTGGAAAGATTTGAACCAGGCCCTCCCTCCATTTGCCATAAGCTTTTCACCGAAAGCATCAATCAGTCGTTATCCGTATCATCCATCGAATCCTTGTCCGCCGACATTTATGGCTTAAATTAGCGCGTGGGATAAGGATTCACTTTGAGAGCAGTGGCTATAAATTAGAGGGAGCGAGCGCGATTTCATTTCGAAGTCGCTCGCTCGCTCTTCCGCTCATTCATTTCATTTCGCGCTCGCTCGCTCTTCCACTCATTATATTTTTGTCGACATTTCAACGTTATTAACCGCCGTCGTTCACAGGTAGTAGTAATTAATTAATTAAGTAGTATACATTATTTATAGTGTTTATTAGTTACGAAATAATTAGTAGTAATTAATTAATTAAGTAGTGTACATTAATTTGTAGTGTTAGATTGGTTGTAAAGCGAAATCAAATAATAAGAAATGCATTCATCGAAGAATAGAGGAGCATAATCTAATTAAGCTAGCTTATCATGTAGCTTATCACCCGAGGAAAACTACTCTGCAATTAATTTACAATATTCTTTTATGTTCATTAGCCACCTTCTCACTAATGTTCCCTCTATTCCATGTGTTGCAAGTCATATTTCTACCGGAGCTACTAGAGCAATTCTACGATGAGAACCACCGATGCAAGTGGGCTCATCACGACGTGGAAGGCCCTCGCCCCGGCGCTTGGGCGGGAGGGGCTGGCTGAGGCTGGATGATCGCTACGTCCTGATCCTCCGGGACACGGGCTTATTGCCCTTTGCGAGGATGGTCTCCATCGGATGCCAGTTCAACCTAGATGGCAGCTTGCTGTCCACACTTGTCGACAAGTGGAGGCCCGAGACGTACACCTTCCACTTTCGGTGGGGTGAGATGACGATCACCCTGCAGGATGTCTCGTTCTTGACCGATCTCCTGATCCGGGGTGTGCTGCTTGTTCCAGGCCCTCCGAGTGCGGACTGGAAGGCCAGGCTGGAGCAGCGGTTTGGCCAACCTCTCCCGGAGGGTGCACGTGGCGTCCCCTAGGCTTGGCTGAGGTAGTTCAGCGAATGCCCGCAGGGTGCACCTAACGAGGTCGTTAGGACGCACCTCGTTGCTTACCTTCTCCAGCTCTTTAGTTGGGTCATGTTTCCAACCACAAAGGGCGATTTTTGAACCCGACTTCATCCGTCGCCGAAGTCTTTGGTTGATCACGGAGCCGATGGAGGAGTACAGTGAGGGATTAGCCGCCCTTTGCACCACATACCGGGTTGTGTGACGCCATGGCGGGCAAAGACCGGTACCAACTCGGTCATCTGCTCGTGCTCCTCTGGTGTGGAGTTGGGAGCACTTCCCTGTTGGACGGCCGACCATCGAGATAGCGGCGCACCCATACCCTCTCCCACATGACCACATAAACGCACCTACCATGGGCTTACGGTGGACTGCTGCCCGTCTCCGCTGGGCCAGCGGAAGACCGGCGAGGTGCTACTCGTTGTACCACAATGAGTTCGAGTCGTTGCACGAGAGCGACATCATCTGGTGTCCATGGCATGCTAATTTTCTGCTCGCGGTTGCGTCGCACGGGCTGTCTGTGCAATGCGTCATGGATGCATTACTGTGGATGACGACCTGCCACCTAGTGTTCTCACATATGGTGGAGCCTTCTGCGCGCTTGCAGCAATGCTGACGATTTGGTCGATACCGGCTCGTACCACCCCGGACGGCGGGCCCTCGAGCGAGTCGTACATCTGTGAGTCAAACGTCATCCAAGTAATTTTTGCGATCCTTCGTCTTCTTTTGTAACATTAATCTTTCCGTAAATGCAGCAATCGAGGCTGGGTGGGCATATTCAGGACTGGCGAAGGCACCAGCAGTAGTGGATTGCGACATGGATGAACAGGCTGCACGTGGATGTCTGGCATGAGCAGCGTCTGTACGACCCTGAGCCATACGGTGCGTACATGGAATGGTACGTGCCACGAACGCGCGCAAGACTCACCATTCCTCCTCCGGAGCACCTGGTGGAGGTGACATATCTGACGCACAAAGAGAGCCTCCACCGGACGTACGACCGTCACAGCGCTTCGCAACATGACGACACCGTACAACACTTACAACCTCTGGTTCGCAGTTTCATTGACGACATTCGTACTTTTTGTTAATAAACCTGTTACGTATGTCACTATAGTTCGAGCGGATGCTGCGCGTCCAGAGCGTAGTGGACGATGCCCAATGCAGCCCAGATAGAACCCCGGCGGTATATAAAAAAGTTTTGAAGCACATCTCAGCGGAGATGAAGAAGATAATAAAGAACTTGAGTTGCGGTCGTTCGAGGGACAACGTCCTGCGCATCAGGCACGAAGTGGGGGGGGGCGTGCTCACCCGCTAGGTCACCACGACCTAGCGAGTCCGACAGGCATCGTAGCGTTCCTCGTTGGTTATCCGCGAGCCAGGTCGCCGTGGAGGCAAGTCGCTATGTACAAATTTACGTTCAGTTTTTTTTAGTTATGCCATACGTTCCGCTAACATCATGTCGTTCTCTCACCGTAGGTCCGTCGGGACCAATCACTTATGTCATCTGGACCTGGTACACAGACTGGCGCTCCCCCTCGGTTATCTGCACTGCACATATCCGGGAGGTACGAGGTTCTTAGCTTACGTCTAGAGTGTTTATTTGTACTAACTTCGTTCCGTCTTGCAGCCTTCAGTTGCCCGTGGGGGTGACAGCCGTGGGGGTGACGATCGCAGGGGTGACGGCCGCGGGGGTGACTACCAGTTCACATCGACTAATGATGAGGATACGGGCCTCCTAGCTCCTGCCAGGGAGCAGTACACGACGCCAGGGCACGGACAATGGCAGCTAGGGTTTCTAGCGTACGCAGGGCAGAGCTCCTCCGGGTTCGCTGCCCCACCGCACGTTCAAGGGTAGAGTTCCTATGGGTTCATTGCCCCACCGTACGTTCAAGAGCAGATGTCCTCTGGGTTCGGTGCCCCACAGTACGTTCAAGGCCAAAGCTCCTCCGGGTACGCGGGAACCCCATACCCCCAGAGTGGTTTTCTAGCCTCTGTCGTGGATGAATTCCTCGGAGGTGTCCCCGAGGTCAACATGTACGCCTACCAGAGTCAGTCTACTGGTCCACCTCCGCCTCAACGGTCTCCGTACCCCCTCCGAACCGACACACGTTCTCTGGACCGTTGGACCTATTCCATGGGTCATGCTCGGCGCAAAACAAGGCCACGCACGTGGACGCAGCCACAACAAGCAGAGAGTAGTGACTCAAACAAGTGAGCCATATAGTGTCGCATGTTATGTGATTTTGTTTTACTATATTTGTACACGTATTTTGGTTGTTACATGTGTATTCGAGTGCCATAATGTATATCGACCGCGTGTGTGTACAGATATATATTCTTTTCTTTTCTGATCGCCCGTTATGTGCTTTCACCTTGTCACACTTCTTACTGTGTCCAGAAACTAACATGAAGATTGTTACAAAATGCAATTGGTTCTGCAGTCATGAAGCGGTAGATGCCAAACTCCCGAAAGGGAAGTTACAACTAAATGTTTATCTTGTCGTAGTGGTGAGGAGGTCGACTCCAAATGGATTACTTAGGGAGTTCTTTGGAGAACGAATTGTTGGTGAACCTGCACTCTCTGCGAAAAGGAAATGGCATAAGGTCCGTTGTCATATCAGCATTTTCCATCCTTCTAGGAACATACGGGCAATAACATCATTCTTTGCTTGTCTTATCGAAAGTTCCATTGTTTTAGAAAATGCCTGTGAACTACTAGAAGCCTTTCAACACAATTTTGTGGATTGTCAAGTGGATAAAATCAACAAAGCTCCCGCATCACCTACACAGGTCATATAGAAGTGTACTTGATAAATGATTAAAAACGAATTTACAAATAAACCACTAGTGCAACCAAAAATAAATATAGAACTCAAAACTCTTGAACAAAGGATCACTGGTTAGGTTTGTAAGAAATAAGGTTACTCTCAATTTTCCATTGATCACTAAAGCACAACATAACACTGGGTTGAATTGGTTATAACTTGTAACACAAAATAATGCGTACGGAAACAAATGCTCACAGGCACACATTCATTTCAAGTTTAGGACTTCCAATGTCCCAACAGTGAACTACAGTAAATACAGGAGCAGAGCTCCCGACTATTGAAATTTGCCCCATAAGTGCTCACGTTATTTATCGGTTTAGTGTGAATGATGTTCTTTAACACTATATTGTACGACAGGCTAGATAAGGTTGTGTATGAACCAACCGAGGGAAATACGTGGCATGCAGATCATATAACGATGTACCGTAACCTCCGACTCGTGTGCGTTTCGAAGGCTACGGTACATCATTATATGATTTGCACGCCACGCATTTCCCTCGGTTGGTTCATGCACAACCTTATCTAGCATGTCGTACAATACAGATCATCCACGACAAACTGATAATTTGAAAAAGAGTGTCCTATTTAACGATGTGTGCTACTAGTCTCCGCGGTGACATAGCGAGTGCCCCTTGTCTCAGGGCTGCCCATGGTGGCGGTGAGTGTAGAAGTTGGCACTTCTGCAACATCCTCGCGTAGAAGTTTGACGAAGAGTCCATAGCTGGGTATCGTAGAATTTTGCGCTGTACATAACAAACAAGGCGGAAAAACATTACATTACTAATTACAACTAATTAATTACCACTAAACTAATTCATTACTAGTCAACTAACTAATTACCACTAATTAATTACCCCTAAACTATCTAATTACGACTAGCTGACTAAGACTGACTACTTATGACTATGGTAATAACGGCAAAAGCATAACACAAATTACCTACCCTTCGAAGGAAGTAATCAATCGACCGCTTGAAGTAATCAATCAAGGCGGCGGCGAAGCGACGAGAAGCAACAAAATAGTTAACCTCTCAATAAAATTAGTTATGTTATGTTCTCGAGTTTTCATTGACGAGCGCAAGAACGAAATCAAACGCATAATTGAGATGAGCGGGTCGCGAGTGCGAGTTCGGATTTATAGCCGGCGGAGAAGGAATCGTGGCGTTGCCGCCAGAATTTCGTAAGCATTGGTGCGGAATTTACGACGAGGCGATGAGAATGTGGAGGAGGAAGAAGGACGGTGGGAAAGATGGTCGGCACAAATTAACCCCATTGTTTTGGCTAGCGCATGGTGGCCATGCGTCGTGAACACTAAACTAAATTAACAAAGAGTATCATATTTTATCGAGTATATTTGTATTCATATTTTGTTTTGCTATATTTATGCAGCGTATTTTGGTTTATTCGTGTGTCCTCCAAATACCATATTGTATATCGACATCTCCAATGGAGTTGAAATGTAGTTTTTTATACATTCTTCACATGAAATCATGAAACCTAAAATCGAAATTTTCGCGACCTAAATCCTAAATTTTCGAGACAATACTAGAACACATATAAAATTGCCGAAATATTACACAATTAAGCCCACTGCCTGAGGAGTTGAATAAAATAAAATTCATAATTTTTTGAGCTCATTTTCTACGTTTATTGATTCATACGAATAGAACACTTGTACGAAATAACGATAACAATTCTAAACGAATAAAATTATGAAAACTTTACACAAACAAGAACACAGTGTTGAGAGGCTCCACAAAAAATTTCATAATTTTTTGAACTCGTTTGCTATATTATAAAATTCCTTCAAATTCAAATTTCAAACCATAACTATTTATCTAATTAACCTAACCTAACTAACTAACTAACCTAATTATCAATTAGCAGCTAACCTAATTCCTAATTCGCGCCCTAATTGGCTAGCGTGGGGTGGCCATACGCCCACAGTGTTGGCACATGGCCACCATTGGCCTTTAATGGCAGAGGCGGGTGGGTGGTGGTGGGCGATGGCGTGGGCGCGGCCCCGTCACCCGAGCCTGTGGGCGCATGGCTGCCCCACGCCAACGGGTGACATGTCGCGATGCCACACAAGACGGTCACCATGTGCCAGCGTGGATATTTTTGCTAATACCTGTCGTATACGATCAAAACTGAAAATACAGTTCGCAAACTGGCCGTATCGGTCAAAAATTCCTGTCTTGCCTGCTCCATAGTCCATTCACATATATGACCGTACATAAATGTGGCTTTTTTTTAAGAGAGGGAGGGGACATAGATGTAGCTGATTGCAGCAACTTGCAAGGCGAGGGATGTGAGGCCCATGATGAGGGAGGAGTCAATTAGGATTGGGCCGGGTGCACGATTGCCCAACAACCGATTGGATAAGGATTGGACTCGGGAGAAAGGAGGGACGAACGACCAAGTAATAAGCATGGGAAGAAACATTTATCGTCCACGTCAGACTTCCGGCCCGGCTTGTTTGGAAAGCCTATTTTCAGACGGGATTTATGTGGATAGATCGAAAATTTAAACTAAAATTCTGGCACATCTATGTAGATGAACAGAAATTTTAACCCAACCAAACAAGGCTGGGTGGCAATTTCCCGTGGGGGCGGCCCCACGGGGAAATCCCGTGGTGTTCTCCCCTGCGGGTTCATAGGGCCAGGGCCGTTACTATGTCGGGGTGGGGCTGGAGGCAATCTCACCCTGCGGGGGCCCGTGGGGACCTGACATGTGCAATGCTTCTCCGATTTGTATCATATTTGTACTTTTAAGACCTTATATTTGTGCTTTGAGATGAACTTTTATATCATATTTGTACGCATATCTTTAAGTAATGTATTATGTATAGTTGATTATCTGGGATTTCAATTTTTTGCAAATCTTGCATGAACTTTTGGCCTTGCTAGGGAGGGGGGGCCTTGCCCTGGCAAGCATAATAGGGTGGGGCGGGGAGATGGCTAGTGGGGATCGGGGCGGGGTAATGGAGGAGCCCTCGTGATGAGGACATCGACCCTAAGGATGCAACCACTACTTCGACCACATCTTCTCCGATAGAACTTTCGGCTACTACAATGCCATATTACCCAATTAGACCGAGCTACATCTACATACCATGGTGCTACATCTACATGCCATGGTACTACTCCACGTGCCAAGGACTCGTTCTAGAATCCAATTTGGCCTCCGGAGATAGCACGATCTCCTCGTCACGAGGGGTCTTCCAGGACCACCCAAGAGGTCCCCCTAGGACCACCGGGAGGTCCTCCGCGACCCCCCCCCAGGACCCCTAGGGTCTCGACCTGGTCTTCGACTAGTCGTATTGGTCATAGATAAGTTATAGTATATATCTTTTGGATGGAGTCGGTTGAATCTTTCCATAACTGTATTAGGAAAGAATCTTTGTATGATACGGGAGTTAGAGATAGAATCAACATTAGGTTGTGTGTGTGTTGGCCGTACCCTTGGGTGCCAATATAAGGCCAAGCATCGCCCATCTAGTTCAGTGGGTTTTGTTGATTGAAGTTTAGCTTTGCTACTTTATACTTTGTCTTCTTGATCGGCTATATCAACAGCGACATTGTTCTGCAGAACCCCACTTATCAATACATTCAATTCCTATTCGCAATTTCATATTGCTTATTTATCTTGTTCTTGTGTGCTTCTTCGGTGTATGCAGGAATTGATCTTCATGATCAGGTCATCCGGGTATTCGTTCACGGTTGATAACGACTTGTCGAGCAGTTCAGCGATTGCGTGATTTCGAGCCTTACGAGTTCGTAGCCAGGATCGTGAGAGTTGAGCGACTACTATCGAACTTATCTTCTCATCGAAAGATCGAGCCAAAACAGGACCTTCGTGGTTCATCACCCCGGAGCCCCCAGCCCGTTGCCATCCCTACGTAAGTCCCATACACTCTCACCATCCATCCTCTGCTTCTACTCAACAACATGCCACTGTTTTCACTCCACTACTACTTCTAGACGCATGCCGACGCATGCCCTCACCGGCAGACATAATAACTCTAGATCAGTCGGAATCTCAGCGGAGGCGACCTTCTCGTGCCTTGCACACGGCCCAGGGACGAGAGTTTGCGGCCCTGGCTGGAAGCGAAGGAGCGGCCGCGACGCCTTGTTGTCACCACTCGGTGCGAGCCAATGATGAGCGGCGGCCGTCTGCGTGCGTAGTAGTTTTGCACGAGGTCCAGGTGGAGTTGGAACGACATGGGCAGATACCTACTGCGGTCCTAGAGCGTGATAGGTACCTGCAGCAGTTAGGAGCATGACATCAACCTGCCACGGTACCGATACGCTGCATGTGCCACACGACGTTTGTTTAGCCTGTTGTGGTACCATTTTTGCAATTTCGATGGTTCGGGTGTTAGTTTTGCTAAAACAAAAAATCCAAAAACTCCTCCTCGGTGACTACGTAGAATAGTTCAACCATTATTGATGTGACAATGATATGCGTGTGAAGTGAACAGTATGGAACTGGTGGAATTTCCCTCCAGTGTCTTCCTCGAATTATGCTAGCGCTATCTACCTGTGTAATAAATCCATCTCCTTTGCCTTTGGGCAGAGGTAACAAATCTTCTGGCACACATGGTACCTGCTAGCTGGAGCTGGCTCTGCGACACACGCGCAGCCGGATCGGATAGCCATAAAAAAAAGACAGATGTGGTCACCCTGAGTCTCAAGTGAGCCTCCTTTTATATAGAAGGATGAGTGGTTCAAAAGATCTATCTCGCTACATGTTGCCTTTTGCCAGCATATACAAGCGTCACATGGTCACACAACCAGGGAAAGGAGAATGGGTGCAAAGACGTGATCTTTCTGTAGAAAAGTGCTTTTTTGATCCAGGGTCACTTTCAACAATCAGGTGGAGCAAAATGTGTGGCACAAATTTTAATAAAGATGACATTGCAGTTTTGTAGCATATCATCATTATTTGCTACTAATTAAGATAATTGAACTTTATCCTCTAATTGAACGTATGGTAGTCGGAATGATTAGCTCGCCAAATGGTCCCTTTGCGCAAGTGGTGTGTGGTTCGCTGGTGAGATATGACAGGCCCTTCAACGGCCTCAATTCACGCTGCATAATTTTTCGATACTGACAACATGCAAATATCTGTTTTGAAACAGATGCAGAAGTATCACTCGAAAAGGCGATTTGGAGTTTGTCTGGTGTGTGTGTGTGTGTGACAACGCTGAAACAGATATTTACTTGCGATCTTTTGGTCCAGAAAGGCAGTAGTGACTATCAAATTATGGATCCATGGCCTCTTTGTAGCAAAAAGCAAAATCTCGTTGTAACCAATATGAATACTCATGGGAAAGATTTGTCAAGATAATTAGAGATACATATAGATAGGTGCAATAAAAGGGCTGACAATTATTGGGTTAATGTACTCCAATTAATAAAACACAGTACGTAAAAGGACTGCAATCATTGACTTTGATTCACCCTAAATTTGTTTCAAATTCTTGATCTTTGGCTCTGATATCGTATTGAGTTTCATGCAGTAACTCATTCATCTAAAAGTTTACATTATTAAGGAAATGTGGACAATATACTTATACTTCAAGAGCAACGACAACATAGGTAACAAATGGTATAAACACCTGTAATGATACATGCCAAATGGTATACATCTTCCCAAAAACATACCATGAGCCTCAAACACTGTACATATACTGTATTTGTAACAAGTCTCCATCTCATCTAATTATCCACAAACAATTGGGGATATTCAAGGTATCTCCCTCGCTTTTGAGGTCCAAAATAATCCTTAAATGAGAAAAAGAAAGATTACTAGAAATTCTCTTATTAATCGAACGAGAAAGAGAAGACATACACCACTTATTTTTGTGGAACCAGATTAACGATGCAAGTTAATCATATATAGATATTACAATTATTACAGTTGGACAACAAATATAACTATATTTTCGAAAGGCAATAGAGCTATATAACAAATATAATATATTATAATATAATTGTGCGGCTAGTTTTCTGTAACGTCTCGTTTTCGGACGTAAATAGTATTTACTAATTTGGTTTTCGGTTTTCGTTCGTATGTCAAATTATCAAGTATTTTCAAAATTTTCTAGCTTCTTTAAGCTCGGGTTTGTGTTTCAAACTTCCTTGATTTCTGAAATTCAAATTCAAGTTTGAATTTCTCCTTTTTCGGTTTTGGGCTTTCCCTTTTTCTTTAGGCTTAGCCCAATCTTCCTTTTGGGCCGGCCCACTTTGCCTCCTCCCTTCTTGGCCCGCTCAGCCCAACACCAAGCCCATTTGGCCTGCCTCCTTCCCGACCCATTCTCCTTGGCCCATCCGTGCGCCCCTCCCCTCTTATCTCTTTGGCCCGGCTCCCTCGCTCGGTCATCTTCTTCATTTGCAAAGACAAATGAGCCTCCTCTCTCTCGATCGTGCTCTCTGCCGCGCCTTTCTTCTTTTTTCTTTGCTTGCCACGAGCACCAGCGCCTCTGCGACGCCACTCCGCTTCCACCAGCTTCGCGCAGCCGCGACTTCGGCGCCCCACCCTTGCCTTGTCCTCTCCATTGCCAAGCCACCAGACACCATGGCTATCCTCGCCGCCGTGCCGCCATAGTGAACTCAAGTTGTCGCCCCTCATTGCGCCTCACTGTCGCAACTGTCCTCCTCCCGCCTCGTTGTCATTTGTTGGGTCACGGGTAGGCTACGATAGCTACAAACAAAAATTTCTACCACGCAAACCAGAAGCCATGCAAGTAGATGATCATAGATCGTTACCACCGACCTTGCCAGCAATGGCGGAAGAAGGGTTGGGCGACTGGTCCAACGAAGAGCGTCGATGTAGTGGTCGTAGTCGATCGTCTCCTCCAGCAACGTCTGCGGTTCCTTGTGAAGATCGCGGATCGTCCTCAAGCGCAACAATCGTAGTAGCGCCTCTACGGTATCCACACGTCCAGGGAAGGAACAACCAAACGCCGGTGTGCTAGCACCAAGTCGCACGGCAAAGCTCTCAGGGAGATGGCGGCTAGGGTTTCGGTGGTGTTTTCACGTATGCTCCCAACAGCCTCATGCACCTCCTTATATAGAGCTCGTGACGTATCCTATCCGGACACGTTTACGAATCGTATTCGTATTGGTTTGTTCCAACCCGTTAAGTGTGTGACCCTGTAGGTTCATGTGTAGTTCGGTTGTGACTCGGAAACCGTTTCCGATCACGAGTCGATGGCGGCTCCTAGCGAAACATATCGATTCCCGAATACACACAAATTATATCGGACGAACTTTAATGCAATATGATCTCGACTAGGTCCTCATCACTTACGACTAGGTCCCATCTCTATCGACCAGCCAGTATTTGATCACGACCAACTCGTAACTCCTTACGACTTGGTTTCGACCACTCTGTGATTACGTTCGACCGATCTCGACTTGCTTGTATCTCCATCGACCCGATCGTGAATGATTCGAACTAAGCATTTTCGTGTATACTCCTTTGCCTCACGATGTGCGGTGAACTCGGGTGAGATGTTGTGTCATCCATGGGTATTCAATACTTTCTCGATCGAGTGTCGAGATAACTTTCGTGGTGAACACTTGACTACTAGTGGCATGGCCATGCACTTTCTTTATCCGATCACAACGGGGCGAGACATCTCTCTGTTATGTTAGGAGGGCAAATCCATATCCCAGGCCAGTCACATTCCTCTCCATGTTTGAGCATGCAGCTACCTTTATAACTACCCGATTCACGGTGTAGCGTTTGGCAACCCCTAAGAGTGCTCTTACACATGTAGGAAACCATCTTGATCTCGGTCTAAGGATTATACATCATCATTGCTTGAGACCAACTAATGACACATAGATTCATAACAATATCAATAGTGCCTCAAGGTGGGTCTTATCCAACATCATGTTCTCTAACATGTGTCCATACTATCGGTTTGATATCTCCATATCTGTGACTCGTGAAACATAGTCATCAACCAATACATATGCTAGTCTATTCATATGTGTCCTCATATGTTTACGACCAGGGATCGTGTAAGAATAATTATTGCAGAAATATAGAGTTTCACAACCAAGTCACATACTTGATAATAAATATTAACAATATTATTCTAGGAACAAGATAACACATTATCCAATGTCATGAACATAACGAAATATAATCATCTCTATGATTGCCTCTAGGGCATATTTCCAACAGTCGCAACCTGCCCTCCCACCTCGTCACATCACCACCCATCCAGGTCATCGCCGCGCCCAACGCCCACGCCGCCTCGAGACCACGTGCCCATCTCGCCTCGAGACCGCGTGCCCATCTCGGCTCCCCAACAGCTCCAAGCTCCCTTGGCCGCCTATTTAAGGGCCTCTGTGCTCCCCCTCATCTCCCCACGCCACCCCCTGAGCTCCGGGTAAGCCACCTCAAGAAAAGCGTCACGCTCCCCTTTTGCCGGCCAAGCCGCCTCCGTCGACCAGCCGCCTCTGGCGCCGCCACCCCCGTCACTTCACGCCCTCGACGCCAAGGAGCAATCCCCCTCAAGCCCCCTCGGTTTTGGACTACTCCAGCCACCGCACTTTACCGTCTTCCCCGCCTCCAGCCGCTTCCTTGCTTGCCATCGATCTCCCTCCACCACCCACCTCTTGCTCTCTTCTTGGACCCGGTGAGTTCACCTTGGTGCACTCTCCCATGCTCTCCCTTCCCGGCTTAGCACGCCACCAAAGTCCCTCCTCCACCGCAACCATGCTGTCGTCGCCGCTCCGTTCCACCGCGCCGCTGCCCTGGCCACTCTCCCAGCTCGCCACCATCGGCATTGGCTCCACCTCGCCAAGTGCCTCCCGTCCCCACCCTTCCCCGGCTCTGCCATCCCCTCCTCCACTGGCGGTAAGCCGTGGCCGCGCGCGCCCGCGAAGCCTTCGGCGTTGGCGCGTTCGGACCACAGCCACTGTTTCCGCATCATTAATCGCTCATCACTGTCTTAACAACCCTAACCAATTATTAGCAATAAATGGCAGCGGCTTAAAGCCCCCTTTACTCACTGCCTCGCGGGCCTGCATGAATAGAAATGAGGGCCATTTAATTAACCACCTAGTCAACCCCACTCCTTTGACTGACAAGTAGGCCCCACCCCCTTGCTGTTCCCGTGCACCCGGTCCACAGTGCATATGGACCCCCGGTCTATGCACTGTGCACATGAGCCCTGCACTGTTCATAGGCCCCACGTGTTAGTGGGCCACCCATTCTCTCTCTCTCTCTCTCTCTCTCTCTCTCTTCTAATTTAATTCCAGTTCAAACTTCAGAAGCTCCGTTCTCCTCCGTTATAGCTCCAAAAATTATGAAATTTGTTTCTAAAATTTTGTAAATTCAAGATCTTGCTAATGGCATATGTCTTGTTTAATTTGGAGTTCATTTGTTATTTATTTTATATTTATTTGCTGTCTTTGCTTGTTTATGCATTTTTCTGGTGCGTTCGTCCGAATAGGATTTGAAGACGCGGAAGATCTCCAAGTTGATCAAGCCCAAGAATATCAAGACTCTCTTTCCTATAACCAAGGCGAGTCAATACTTTGATCATTTTGAGCCTACATTTTATGTAAATTATATTCATTTAAATTGCCAAAATTGCATGCTTTAATTCTTTAATCAAATGTATGTTAAAGCTTAAGGTAGTTAAATACCCATTTCATGAGTAATTAATTAATATGACATCCCACTACTACAAAAAGGCTAATACTAGACGCCGCATCACAGACGATTGACCAAAACCGTCATTACATGCAATCCAGAGGCGGTTTTGGTTTAGAGACCGTCGTATTCTTCTAGTAAGCTAAAACCGTGCGTGAAGAGGTAATATCACGAGCGGTTCTTTGTTGAAAACCGTCGTGAAGTATCACGAGGCGGTTCTTATATCCTGAGCGGTTTTCAACAAAAACCGTCAGGAAACATCCTGAGCGGTTCTTAACAATAATAGCGTGATATTACCACATATCACGATGCGGTGTTTTGTTATAACCATACTGTGATAATATCGCTCTGACCAAGCGTGTTTTCTTCTTCGTCGCCATTACGCCCGGCTCACGATGTCGTCTCTTCGTCGCATCGATCCGATTCGGCTCCCCAATGCGTCTCTTCGTCTCACGCTCCAAATTTATACCTTGTTTTATAAAAAGGATCATCTGCCATCGAAGATGATCATCCCCACATACTTATAAAAAACAGAAATGGCTGCCTCTTCCTTGTCGCCTGCATTGATGGCCTACCTAGCCGCACTGTACGAGCACCTCACTCGCTGTATGTTGAACCGTGCTACGGAAGAACATTGTTTCAATAGTGTCTTCACTCCTACGTCGGCCGAGAATTTGCCGGAGCAGGTGACGGCCACCTTCCACCGTCTTGACATCCTCCTCCACCGCGCGTCTTCGGGTGATCTCCCACTTCGGCGAGTTTACGCGTCATCGGCGTGGTCCTCCAAAACGGCGTTGCGTCTCCAAAACTTCTGTCACTTGGCTAACGTGTCGGCGGCGGCAAGCAATCGACCAAGCCGAGACCCTCAAGCAAGGAAGAGAGCTTATGGGCTCAATTCTTCTTGGTTCAACGATCTGAGGTCTTTGGGAGACAATCAAGCAGCGCCACGTCGTGAGTGGGCGCATTCGAGCTTCGTTCGATGATCGAGGAAGCGTCCGATCTGACGCAACGTCGCCTATGAAGTATTGAAGGCGGAGATAGCGACCTACCTCCGCCACTAGAAAAACTTTGTTTAATTATCGTTTCTACTTTTTTAAATACTTTTATGGCGGTAGCCATTTGTTTGGCCATATGAAAATTCCAAAATGAAAAAAAAAAGTTTGGAGGTGAAGTTAATTACTATATTAATTATATGTTGAATTATTACTATATATATATATATATATATATATATATATATATATATATATATATATATATATATATATATATAGAAGACGATTTTGTGGAAAAAAAATCTAGTTTAGAGGTGAAGTTACAATTAATATTAATTATATCGAGAGAGCGGTTTAGTGGAACAAATTAATTAATTATATATATATCCGATGCAGTGATATAGATATATATATATATATATATATATATAGTTAAAGCAAATTTTCAGAATATTTAAATGACAAAATTGACATATAAACATGTAATTTCTTCATATCATGTAAGTGTATATACAAGATAAATATACTTGAGAAAAACCATTTCACGAGCGGTTCCATTATGGGCAAATGCGTGATATAGACATATCACGAGCGGTTCTATTATGGAAATGCAGTGATAATTATCACCGACGGTTCTATAATAGAACTGTTTTGTGATAAATCTCTTTATTAGTAGGAGCAGGCGCCGCTAGGGTTTGCGCTTTCGCCCTAACTCGTCACTCCCAACGTATTTACTCTCGTCAGTTCCTCCCCCTCGGCGCGCGCCCGACCTCGTCGCCATCGCCGCAGTTGTGACACCGCTCTGTACTACACAAGATCGTCGATAGTCATAGTGTCTTGTGCGATGTCGAGGTCGTGCCACAACTATGGTGACGCCACACCCAGCGATGTCGCTTCTACCGCCATGGCTTGGTTCTCCTACTCGACCTCCTGGCTTCGGGCCTGGCGGGCTTTGCTTTCCCCATCCTCCCTCTATTCTCATCTAGATCTGTTAGCTTAATGTTTTTTGTTGATTTTGATTTTTATGCTTGAGCCTTAAGTTGTGTCCTGATGTTTGTGTGATTTATACAAGGTGAAGGAGATGGATGAGGTTGTCTTTGGTGGTGGGGTCGCCCGCCGTAGTTCTTGTTGTATTAGGTATCACCCTACCTTACTCCTCTCTGTCTCTACCCCTTGCTCTATGATGAAAATGGCTAGTGCTCTGCGATGGATCTTGGAGGGCTACTCTTGGTGTGGTGGGTTTGGACACCCTTGGTCTTGTTGTCTTCTTGATGAACTGCTCAATGATGTCAATAGTCTTATCTTTGAAATTGAATTGATAATTAGTTCATATTAATAGTCCCTTGCTCTATGATGTAATGATGTCAATAGTCTTATGTTTGAAATTGAATTGATAATTAGTTAAGTATTAATAGTCCCCTTGCTCGTGATGTAATGATGTTAATAGTCTTATCTTTGTCTCTCGCCATTTATTTCACTTTATGCGTATAACGTGTGTATGCCAATCAAGTTCTCCTACCTCTTGCGTCCCAGTGCGTCCTACCATTCCATTCATAATCTCTTCTCTATAAAGTCTCCAGCGATGGTACTTGTACCATTAAAACCGCATCATATATTTATAGAAAAAGTCATCACTGAGCGGTTTGTGGTCGAAACCATCTGTGATAAGTACTTATCACGAGCGGTTCTCGATTAATAACCGCTCGTGAAAGATGCATCACAGACGGTTGAAAACCGTCTGTGGTGACCTCATGTCATCACTGACCCATAAACTCAGACAGCTCACGAAACCATCTGTGATGACGTTTTTGAACCGTCTGTGAATATCTTTTCTGTAGTAGTGTCTATTGATATTTGAATCTATTATTCCATGTCACCCTAGTAACTATGTGGTAAATACTAGCTATAGGTTATACTTAAGCGACATGCTAGTCTTGCTTAAATACCGGGGTATTAAATACCCTAATCATCATGTCTTCAAACATGAAATGGTTTTGGGTAGTCATTGGTGGTCCATGACTGAAATGAATGAGATAATTTGGTTTTACTCCTCAAAACCCTAATAACTTGCTATTACCACATCTGGCCGGATGGAATGGTGGTGGGTGTTGATAGAGCACGAGAGTGGTTAGTATGTGGAATGAACCGTCCGGATGAATTAAGGACTTAATCTTGTCACGACCTCTTGTGCAAAACAAGTACAACCACAAGTCTACAAACTGCAACTTGGCTTAGTAAATTTATTAAACCCTGGATGTCATCTAGCTGGATGGATAATGGGAACGTGCAAGCGCGTGATGGTTCCAGCTTGAATGGGACACCGAGGCAAGGTGAAATAAGCCAGTCGCTGTGGGGTAGTTCAACTACTCCAGATCGTTGAGGCGAACATCCCGCACAATGTATGGACGTAACCCCATATGGGTGAAATGACGGAAGGGGCAAGATAATTTGAAAGGTTACTGTGACGGTCGCTCAACTACATGACTAAGGAATCGTGTAGGGTAACGAGTACGACTATCTCTTGTGGGTACAGTGTACAACCTCTGCAGAGTCTAAACTGTTTAAACAGTCGTGCCTACGGTCAAAGGCGAACATGGGAACTTAACTTGAGTTAGTTCTATTTCAAAAACCTTTGTAGGTGGTATGAAAAATGTGGAGGGCTCACCTAGCCCTAGATTTGGATTTCCCTGGGGAAATGAACCTCAGTGGTGATTATGAGTGGAGGTAGCTCACATTAAAATAAGCATAAAAGTGGAGGTAACCTCTGCTATTATTTAATATTGCATAATTACTCTCTTTAATAAAAATACAATTTGGTTAAAATGCTTAGTAATAGGAATTTGTAATTATGATAATTGGAAACATTGCTTTAGCAAATAAAAGAACCCGAGCCATCCTTCTTAAGCCTTGCATGTATATTATTGCATTGCATGTATTGGCTCGCGAGCACGGAAGTTGTGCTCATTCTCGCTCTCCCCAAACCCTTTAGACAATGAGAATCAAGGAGACTAAACGTATTACGAGGACCCAGAAGCTGATGAACAAGAAAACGATGAAGAGTAGCATAGTTCTATAGTCTAGGTCTCGCCCCAGTCTAGTGGACTTATTGGTACTTGCGTACAACCGATATTATCCAGCTCTTGGTTAATATCTGTCGTACACAGACTGCCCTAGTCGTTTGCCTGTGGAGAGATGAGCTCTACTCCCCTTTTGCTCCCGCTGTAGTTTACGTTGCTTCCATGTAATGTAATCAATTTGGCCTTATTCGGCCCCTTTTGTAAAACTCGACCCGACGTGGTCTATGTCACTCTGTGTTTGTAATATATCTGAATGTTTTAGTTCACGTCTTATATGAATGATTCAAGATATACGCTTATGAGTCTTTATCTCTTATCAGGAAAATAAAGCGCAAGATATTTTTACAGAGAATTTAGATTCTCAGAATCCGAATCCAGCATTTTTCGAAACAATTAGCAGATGAGCCGGAAGCCCTCTATAAACCCTCCCAAAATATCTTCCCCAATCAATCCAAAGCCCACACCCTCAAATCTGCTGACACGTAGGCGCAATCTCCAGATATTTGCACGCTCACTCCTCTTCTTATACCCTGCTACTGCGCCTTATCCTCTCCCATTCTCATCCCAAGCTCCAGCCGTCCCCAGAACCCAAGAAGCTCCTAGCCCTCCTAAGCCAAACCCAGAGCAACCTTCATATGGCAGCCATGGCCACCACCGCCTCCAGCCTCCTCAAGACCTACTTCGCCGGCGCCCGTCTCCCCGCAGCCGCGCTCTCCCCCTCCACCGTCGCCACCCCGCGCTCCGGCACCATCTGCAACTCCATCTCCTCCACCACCCCTACCTACGACCTCAACGCCATCAAGTTCAGCCCCATCAAGGAGTCCACCGTCTCGCGCGAGATGACCCGTCGGTACATGACCGACATGATCACGTACGCTGACACCGACGTCGTCATCGTCGGCGCTGGTTCCGCGGGGCTGTCCTGCGCGTACGAGCTGTCCAAGGACCCGTCCATCAGCATCGCCATCATCGAGCAGTCGGTCTCCCCCGGCGGCGGCGCATGGCTCGGAGGCCAGCTGTTCTCCGCCATGGTCGTCCGCAAGCCGGCGCACCTGTTCCTCGACGAGCTCGGCGTCGCGTACGACGAGCAGGAGGACTACGTCGTGATTAAGCACGCCGCGCTCTTCACCTCCACCGTGATGAGCCGCCTCCTTGCGCGGCCAAACGTGAAGCTGTTTAACGCCGTCGCCGTGGAAGACCTCATCGTAAAGGAGGGCCGCGTCGGCGGCGTGGTCACAAACTGGGCGCTAGTGTCGATGAACCACGACACACAGTCGTGCATGGACCCGAACATCATGGAGGCGAAGGTGGTTGTAAGCTCCTGCGGCCACGACGGGCCGTTCGGCGCGACGGGAGTCAAACGGCTCCAGGACATCGGGATGATCGACGCCGTGCCCGGGATGCGCGCGCTTGATATGAACACGGCCGAGGACGAGATTGTCCGCCTGACCCGCGAGGTCGTCCCCGGCATGATCGTCACCGGCATGGAGGTCGCCGAGATTGACGGCGCCCCGAGAATGGTAAGAACGGATAAAACTTTGCATTTCTACAAGAGTTAGTGGAATCTCTCTCGGTTCTTGGACGAAATAATAATTCGCTTGTGCGTGGTGGTTGCAGGGCCCAACGTTTGGCGCGATGATGATCTCTGGCCAGAAGGCGGCGCACCTGGCGCTGAAGGCGCTCGGCCGGCCGAACGGCATCGACGGCTCCATCAAGAAGGCGGCTCCGGCGTCCATGCACCCGGAGCTGATCCTGGCGTCGACGGACGACAGCGAGATCGCGAACGCCTGAACACGGGAAACTGAACCGAGGCGTCGGTGTCTGGAAGCACCAAGCAATAAGACGGCGTGGTGAAACAGAGGTGGCGTCGGGACGAGGAGACGGGGACTTTCTTTGGTGTTTCGGGGGACTTGTTTTGATCCCCACATTTAGTTTTTGATGTTAGCGTCTTGTTCATAGCGCTGCCACCGTGTGCATGCTCTGCCTCACGATTGCAAACTCCGTGGATCCTTCTAGCACAATGAATAAAAGAGGAGGCAATAAAAGGCTTTAATGCTATGTTGGTGTGTGTTTGTTCACTCCGTTACTACTACCCCATATTTTTTGGGGGGAAATTGGTTACAGGGCACTGAACTTTCGCGTTCTTTGTCGATGGATATCTAAAAAACATGGCTTCGTCAGAAGACACTTAAAATTCGTGGATTATGGCAGTAGGACACTTCGTGGATTTTGGCCGTAGGACACTCTGGCGATTGTTATATTATTATTTGTTGTTTCGGAGAGAGAAACATTACCAAATGACCTTTATACCCTTCCCTCTATGACGAGTGGGTCCCGCGGTTAGTGAAAGAAGACAGGGGAGGGTAACTGGCGGGTCAGTGAAAGAAGACATGGGAGGGTAACCGGCGGTTCAGGCTGGGATCAATGCCGGCGAGAGGTCAATGGCGACAGCCAGCAACGGCGAAAACGGAGTGCAGGGGCCAGGGAGATTCACAGGCGGTGGCGGCGTGACTCATGACGATCGGTGGCGGCCGGGCGGCAGGGCACGGCGGCGATGGCGGCACGACATTCATGCCGGTGGTGTCGGAGGGTGTGAGTGGAGGAAAAGAGGCACGCATGAGCACCGACGAGTGGAGCGGAACTCACGGGAGTGTTTGCTGACGACGGCGAGGCCGAGAGATGCAGCAAGCGGCGACTGACCACCGGCACGGTGAGGACGATGTGGCGGTGGCGTTGGGGCGAACGGCGGCCCGAATCGAAGACTAGGGAAGGCAAAGGGTGGTGAGGGGATGCTCTAGAAGGAGTGAATCTGGCAAAGGCTTACCGTGCGAGGGGTATTGGTTGCGGTGGCGACTTTGGGCCGGAGCTGAGGGAGACGAGGCTGGCGCGGTGCTCCGGTGGTGCAATTCTTCAATTGATTGGGGGTTCTTGCTTGCGGGGGCGTGGGACACTGCGTGACGCCGTTGGCCGACGATGGGGTTCACCGTGGCGGCGGGATTGACAAGCGGCGCGTGGTGGAGCCGTGCGGTAATGGCGCGGCTTGAGCTTGCTTGCTCTTTGGTCTTCCTAGGCTTTCGATAGGTAAGATGAAAGGGGAGGAGAGGCCAGAAGGGGGCTAGGCAAGCTCAGTGCTGCTCTTTTGTAGGTGGGCGGCGGAGGACACAAAGTGGTGCCTAGCATGGGCGAGCGGCAACGGGGAGGGAGAGCGGGCATGAGCGGTGGGGAACGATAGGGGGAGGTCTAGGGATATTCCCGTAGGGAGGAATGAAGCTTAGACCTATTTGGCCTCCTAGCGCTCCGTAATTCCTAAACTAGCCACAGTAGCTCAGAAATTCGGTTTTAGCCACGGGACCGCGTCTTTGCCGTCGGGGCCAGCGACTCGACATCTTGCCATCGAGGGACAGCACACCTAGTTGCTTTGCGCTCGAACCGCAACAGCAACAAGGTGCTGCTGTCCCCATAGCACACCTTTCCTCCTCACATTGTGCAAATCAAGAGGAGAGAAAATACATTTAATAATATTTCTTGGAGGAATTTTTAAATATAGAATATGAGCTCCAAAAATTATTAAATTTTTTGTGGAGACTCCCAAAATAGTGGAATTGCTTTTTAAATTTTTCAGAATTTTATGAGTTACGATGTTTTCTATAAAATTCATACAAATAGTATACTTAAATGAATTTTACAGAAAACATCGTAACTCATAAAATTCTGAAAAATTTACACAAGAAATTCCACTATTCTGAGAGTCTTCACAACAAATTTCATAATTTTTGGATCTCATCTTCTATATTTAAAAATTCCTCCAAGAAATATTATTAAATGTATTTTCTCTCTCCTCTTGGATTTGCGTGCACCGGGGGAGGAGGAAAGGTGCTACTGTGTGGGACGGCAGCACCTTGCTGGTGCTGTCCCCGACGGCAGCACACGGTCCCAGGGGGCTAAAACTGGAATTTCGGAGCTAACGGGGCTAGTTTAGCAATTACGGGGCGCTAGAAGGCCAAATAGGTCCAAAACTCGGGAGGAATTAAAGGGGGGCGCGCCGGGGCAACGATGGCGATGGCGGCGGTGGCTCAGGCTGGAAACGGGGAAGATGAGGGGGGGAAATAGATGGCACATCCCCGGGGCTCTAGCGGCAGGCTTAGGGGAAGGAGGCGATCCGCGGAGGCGTGTCGAGGAGAGGTGCTAATCTTGCGTCGAGGATGGCTAGAGCTCATCGAGCAGCCCGGCGGACTTCGATCTGATCTTGATGGCAGAAAGCGGTGCCGACAGAGAAAAAAGGAAGAAGGGCCCAGAGAAAGGTGGCCGAAATGGCAAAATGGTATTTTCACTGGCCTTCTCTCTCCTCTTTAGCCCGGATATATTATTATATTGGTCCCAATGTCTTTTGGCAAAGAGCCACAAATGTTCAGTGTCTTTTAGCGAAGGCACGATTTTTGGATGTCCAATAGTAAAAGGTGACAAACTGCAGTGCCCTATAGCCAATTTTCCTCTTTTTTTTTAGTACTTTTACAATATGGTAGTATGAGGCGGTAAGTAGAAATCAGATCTCATCGTTGATTTCTCGAGAGCATTTAAGATTTTTTTTAATCTAATTATTTTTTCTAGGAGTATTAACGATTTTTTTCTAAACCTAATCTTCTACTGCTCATGCCGAAATTACTCTTATTCCATGCATTCTCTTTACAATTTTATCCCTATTCGGATTCTACTGCTTATGCTGTCATACGTAGTATAGCTAAATCATAAATAATCTGAATAATTGGATCCAGAGGAATGGACAATTCAATAATGAATTAAGTGTGCGGTAAAAGAGCTCTTTTGTTAGACACTTCTGGCCAGATCGCTGCTACTGTGACGCTTCAGTTTTGATGTAGACAGGAATTAGAATGAGCAAGAAATTTGCAGCGACTGAAAGATAACTTAGCGATCCCCCAAAATATGTAATTCATACAACGACACGGTGGTGCTGGTGCACTTGGCGAGTATGACAAGCACTTGCAAGATAAACAATCCAGGTGAAAGTTTTGGAAGTAACTTTCAGGTTGACAGCAACATTAACCACAGCAACCTCAGCATGGTTGGACCAGTGTGATATTCGAGACTGTTCTATTGAGATGGAGTAGTACCAGAAGCATATCTCCTTCCTGGATTCCAAATTCTCTTTTGCTGCTGGCACACACTCCAATAATGCCGTCGTTTCGGCAACTTTCTAGTCTTCTAGATCGTTCAAGGCCCGCCAGATGGGCCGGGTGAAGACCAGACCAGCGTTGGCCCATGGAGTAAATTCGTCCCAACCGTCGGCCCAGCCCTAGGAATAGACGCTTTGGATGAAAGCAAATGAGCGAATCGAATCATCAAAGCCCTGGACAAGCTGCATGCGTACTAATCTGCAACAGTAAGAATTGGAAATGGCGAACAAATGTCCGGAAATCCACTCTGTGTTTTATGCCCAAATGAATATATATTGTGGATATTTGGTTTTTGTAATCCTTGTGTCAGATTACATACATCGTGTTTTTAGAAGTTTTCTTTATTTTTCATATGATATGTTCGTGTGACAAACACGAGGAGATTGAAAAAGAAAAGAGGTCCTGTTCCGTAGCAGCTGGTCCAGTTCACCTGATTGAGCCGTGTGGGCGGAGGGGGAGAGGAGGTGGAGTTGTCGTCCTTCGTTTCTGCGTCATCCACTGTTATCGCCGAGAGAAAGAACTGCATCCTCACTTAATTCATGCGAAGCTCCTCTCTGGTGGCCCTGTTTGCGTGCGGATCAACTTGCAGCTGCTTCTTCTTCTCTCTCTAAGTTGGTGCTAGGGCGATCCTCTACGCTGTTCGGTTCTACCAGTTGAAGCTTTTGTGGGTTGGTTTGGGAGGCGATGGTTTTTCCTTAGCTTTGTTGTGTTTGTGCGACAGAGCTGGTTAGGGTGGATCAGAGTTGGCTAGTTGGTTTTTAGCTCTAGTGTTGTTGTCGCTAGGCGTGACTCTATTGCGGCTTCCCTCCCGCTGGGGTTTCTTCCTTTTTAGGCTGTATCTTTTTATTTTACCTGTTTTCTCTTACTTTATCAATGCAAAGGGCAGTCCTCCTGCCTCTTCATTCAAAAAAAAAAAGAGAAAAGATTTAAAGCATGAATGTGAGAATTATCACAAGGATGCCACAATGAAGCAAAGACAAATGTGGATACAGACGATCGTATTACTTAGCATGTTGTCGCATATGCCACGAGACAAATGAGGTTATCACTTATATCAATATTTTCCTTACAAAATAAGCAACATTTTCCTTACACAATCAGAAATGAGCTATAAAGCACTTTGTCTTGCCTACAAATAAGGGCGGAAGCCCCTCTTCTTCTTATAGTCTGCTAGTACACCCTTGTCCTTTCACGCTACAATCTCAATCTATCTATAAAAAAACTGATCTATTTAGATCTGTTCAGACCTCAGGCTAGGCTGGGTCTGAGAAAAATTCAGCCTTGAATGTGCAGGCCCAAGCCCCGGCTCGAAACCTATGTTTCCCATAAAATATTATTATTTCAATTCTTTTTTTGTAATAAATATTTAATTCATTTTGATAATTAAAAAATATTATTATTATTGTCATTGTTGGACTTTTCTGGGCTTCGTGCCGAAAATCAAGGCCCGAGCCCGAAAAAATCGGGCCAGGTCACTAGATCGGGTTCGGGCCAGATCACCAGGTCGGCCCGCCCATGAACAGGTCTAGATCTATTAAGGAAAATCATAATCGACGCCACCGCTGCCTCCACCTCCTTAAGACCTCACTAGATAGGTTTTGTGCGCTACGCTGTGCGTGAAGAGAGTTGCGTATGGAGGACAATGGATCATTTCAGTTTGCACATGTATGAACATGACATTATGTAACTTTGCAGCCAAACAAGCCATGTGATTATACAAACCAGGTGGTCGTTTGGCTCATTCAACATTTATTTCTATTTCTTTAAGCGCATAACAAATGAAATAACAGAAATTGAAAGTATGACATCCATACTGACAAAACCTGGCATAGAGACAGTTGGGCATGTTTCAGAGCACTACAAACTTGATACAGGTTTGCACATTTAAGTTAGTTAGATCAATATCCATAAGGAAAGTCTTTATAAAAGCATCAGCATCCATGTATACAATAGAGTACACAGATGACTTTCTAGGTACTACAATTACAAATGGTAGAGCTTCTAACCAGAGTATGCAAGCGTACAAACTCTGGGATCAACGAAGCATGGAAGCGGACCTGGTCAAGATCCATATATAGAGTGAAAGACTATACATTACAAGGTAGCTATTAGAAATAGCACAACTTGACGTTCTAGCAT
This sequence comes from Phyllostachys edulis, assembly GCA_036346405.1. NCBI lineage: Eukaryota > Viridiplantae > Streptophyta > Magnoliopsida > Poales > Poaceae > Phyllostachys > Phyllostachys edulis. Next base: position 47,138,343 of record CM070558.1, read on the forward strand.
GCCACATAATTTGCTTTCACAGCAAAAGCCGCAATAACCAAGAAGTTCTGACGACGACAAGGGGAGGCATGGTGTGAGGACCCCATAATTGAATCCGTTTCAAGTTAAGAGATTACACTAGAGGCATAGCTCATAACAAGAAACGAGCCCGATTTTAAGTCACCGGATATGTGTCTCGCATTAGCTCCCAAGATCAATAGCTAATACGCACATAACCTGAACAACATTGTACACAGTCATACACAATTCCTACATTATTAAAATGTGATTTACATGACTAGGACTTAGATACATAAGTTACAAAAGTGATAAACATAAAAGTACGCAGCGAAAAAACAAATATAATACACCAAAAGTTCCATCCAAGTGTGCCCAAAACCCGAAGGCAACTGAGTGGAGGTAGAAACAACATCATTTGTTAGTGTCACCGTATTCGGCGCTAACGGATGGATCATAATCGTATTCTTCCTCACCTGCAACAAGTGGTTAATCTGATTGAGTACAAAAGGTACTCGCAAGTCTTACACAAACTAATAAAAGAAAGCGTATGATAGAGCCTATCCAAAAGATATGAGAATATACATGTTAGTGGCTGTTCAAAGGAAGGTTGTATTGGCATAAGTTTTGCATAAAGCGACAAGTTTTATTCCTACACAATCTAATTTACAAAAGCCTTTTAGGAACCAAAATTTGGACACAAGGAAACAAATAACATTAACATAATCACAATTCAAAATAGGTCAAAGTGGCCGTCCACTTTGATAAACTAACACGCATGAACAACCACTCATGCCGATCCCAAGTTGTACCCAAGTCAAATTTTATTTCAGAGTCTAACGATGATGTCTATCACAACCAAGTATTGTCCATAACCGGGGACACGGCTATTCAAATAGATTGAAAACCCTGCAGAGGTGTACATCTTTACCCACACGACTCGACTAGCCCGTAAGCCTCCGGATAATGACATACTTCCATTGGTATGTCGGCCGGGTAGATCGAGATTTGGTACTTTTTAGCAAGAACATCTTATTGAGTTGAAACACCCATACGAGACGAGATCCCGCTTAGTTAGAACCTGCTAAGCGAGGCACGCAAGTTGTGTTGAGAATGTCGACCCAATGAACAGAAATTTCAACCTGTGCTCACTCGCACATATTAAATTGCAATCGGATCCCTATGAACATATGATCAAGCACATATGTCCTCACACCACCTGTGTTTCAGCCTAATAAAATCCTCCCCTTACTTGACCAAGCCGGCCCCAATCTAGCGTGTGGCAGTACGAGTAGTTCTTGGTATGACAGCCCAAAGTTTGGTCCTTGGTGATTTGGACAAGACTACCATAATACCCAATTCTTGTGCACAAAGGCACCCTCACTATCAATCACCTGTACAGATCTAAATCATGTTTTAATAGACAAATTCTTGACTCAAACCTCAAATTCCAAGATTTGACAAAGAAACAAGAGTGAAATTGGTTCAGTGTTTCCCACGATTGACAAGCTAGCCCCATCAATCGAACTATCGTAACTACTGACCTGTATGGCTAAGCTTTTACATAAAGAATAAATATACCAACACATAATATCTAACTTAAGCATAACTGTATGGAATAATTAAGGGTAAGCCACCATGATTAGGACATAGCTAAGTAGACTCACAAATTACTGATACACCAAAATGGCATGCTCGCAATTATCATTGCATTTCAAAATACTAAATTAACCAAAACTAGGATTAAAATGATGCAAGATGATGCTTGAATTGTTGATATTCCACTTGATCCACCTCCGGATTTTCAGGTATAATATCACTCGCATCAGGCAACTTAGAATCTAAAAATAATAATAGCAAATAAACTTCGAGAAAATCTCAAAATGCCAAAATACTATAAAAAGTGCATGAAAGATTTACAGTAGTGAAGTTTTGATTTTAAGTGAATTAATATGAAAATGTTAGTTTATTTGGAGTTCACATGAACTTTCTTTGAGTTTTGTAAGGTTAAAGTCCCTAATGTACAATTAATTTAATTATCAAATTTTTCTGTAACAGAGACATGTTTCAAAGTTATTCCATATTAAATTTCATTAAAAATTAAAACTAACAAAATTTATTTCACTTGATTTGAAGTTAAAATGAATTACTTATGAATTTTTGAAGTTTAAACCATTTTCAGTGTGAAAGTAATTCATTTCGGGATTGAAAAACGTAACCAATACTTTTCATACCTAACCGGATCTAACCCCAATCTCTTACGAGCGGGACCCAGGATCAAGGGTTGACCCAGTCACTTTGACCCAGCCCCAGCCGATATGACGTCGAAAACGTATCCTATGAAATACGTCTTCCGATTTCAAAAAACATACTCTCGATTTAAGCGTGTAAGAAATATGTTTTCCTTAATAGAAAACGCACTAATCCACTTTACTCAAACACTTAACAAGTCATATGGGCCCACACGTCAGCGATACAATCTAATGATTATGCGAACTTAAATGATGCTTAAGCTCTAATCTGACAACGATTAGGGTTAACCATCCGTTCTGATCTTTGATGCGGATTTACGACAACGAGCGTCGTCACCGCGAGCTTGACCGACGGGCTTCATTGGCGCTGTGGTTCACTACGCGTGTTTTAAGACCCAAAATGGATTCACAATAACCTTGTTGTCCTAGTGGTGGCCGGATTTTGGCCGGCGGTGAGCTCTAGCGGTGACGCGACATGGAGATGCGGCGGCGCAAGCACGACACAAGTGAACTCATCGGCTCGATGGCACATTAAGCAAATAAATGCATGCTTATGCTCCTATGAGGTATGAAGAAGCTACGTGAGTCAAAGAGATGACCAAGGATATGCGAACGAGCTCCGGCGACGGTTGACCAATGGTGATAATAAGAGTTCCACGTGGATACAACAACCTGAGCAAAATGAACACAAAAGAGTGATCGAGATGGCTCAGGTGCACCTAGGAGATGCTACCACCAAAAGGAATTGATGATTGACTCATCAGGCCAGAGATGAGGACGAAAGAGCCAAAGTTGACCAGAGTTGGACAAAATCCAAATTCTGAAGGTCCCTATGAATGAAACACAACATAGATTGAGGGGATTTACTTATCATACCCTAGAACATGATATGATGTGCATAAGAAACAAAAGAGAACACTGGAGACCAATATGGCACGATGACGACCCTCAGAGTGCGCTCTAGAGACAGGAATGGCACAAAGGTGCTCCGGGAGGTACGAGCAATGAAAAAGCTTCTAGTTAGCTGGAATGGAGATGTCATGCACCGGATAGAAGAGTGATGAAGAGCTGAGAAGTTTGCCTCAGCGAGTAGGAAGATATGATTGAGTTCAGTAAAGCGGCCGAAAGGATCATGTGGTGATTGAGGCGCTTCCACGATGGGGAACAACTACGGCGTTGCTTCGTGGCATCACTAGATAGGATGACTACGGCGGTGGCGAAGTAGGGTTAGCTTCCATGGACAGAATCACACAGGAGAGCGCCACCTTACGCTCAATGCGCTCAGAGCTGGCGCGGCGAAGCGGTGAAGACAGAGCTGACAATGGGACCGGGCTGTCAGTGGGTGACGCGAAGCGATGTGGTCAGAGTTCAAGTGTGGCTCGGTGAGCGGGTGCGATCTAGCCCAGTCCATTGGTTCGAGTCGGAACAATTGAAAAGAATTTGGGCTAAGTCTGATCAGTTGACTGAATAGAATTCAAATTCCTCTGGTTTGACTAATGAGTTAAAAATAGAAAATAAATTTATAAAAATCTAAAAATTTTCAGGGAGGTTACTAGGATGATATAGATCCCATATAAATTTTAAAAACATACTGTTCACAATTTAAACACTTAATTTAAAATCCTTAACTGAATAAGTTTAAATAATGAACAAGGATTTTTCTTAGGGTCAAACTGATCTCTAAAAATTTGATAAAAAATATATTTATTCATGATAAGTATTCTAGTATTTTATTAAAATAGTTTCTAGAGTTATTTACAAGCATTAACTTAAATTTTCTTTTGGAGTTTCACTTCAAGTTTCAAATTTGACTTGGATTTGAGATTTTCAAATGCAACTATTTGTGCACATGTTCCAAAATGTCATGTATGCTCATGAGATGCATATAATTACCATTTATCTAAAATGAGGCTGTTACAAACCTCCCCCCCCCCTTAAGTGAATCTCGTCCCGAGATTCCAGTAGTTTAGAAATTGGGACATGATGCTACTAAACAGTTCTTTTAAAGAAAAACAACATATGTTGTCTTGATTTCCTTCAAAGATAAAAAAAAGATCTTAACAAGCAATATGGTGTTGTTATTACATCTTCCTTTCCATTGCTTTGTTTAACCTTTCCTTTCTTGATTCGAAGGCACTTAAAACATATGGAAGATGTAGGGATGCTCAATCCTCATTTGATCATCACGCTCCCAAGTGGCTTCCTCTTCTGAATGGTTACTCCAGTGAATCTTCAAAAACTTGATGGTGTGATTCCTTGTCTTGCGTTCCATTTCACCAAGAATACCCACCGGATGCTCTTGGTAGGAAAGATCGAGTTGTAGATCAAAGTTTTTGTACGCGGTCACTTCAGTAGAAACATGAAGACATTTCTTCAGTTGTGAGACATGAAAGGTATCATGTACCACTGAGAGAGAGATGTGTAACTCTAGTTGATATGCCACAGTTCCTCATTTTGTAAGGATTTGGAAAGGTCCGATATAGCGAGGTGCTAACTTTCCCTTCACTTGGAATTGATGGGTGCCCTTCATCGGTGTGACTTTAAGGTAAACATGATCGTCTACCTCAAAGTTCAACTCATGACGACCATGGTCGGTATAGCTCTTTTGACGAGACTGCACTATTCATAATCGATCTCGGATCAACCGAACTTGCTCTTCGGCATCTACCACCAAGTCTGGTCCATAGAATGGTCTTTCCCCGGACTCAGACCAGTTCAAAAGTGTTCTACAAGCTCTTTCATACAATGCTTCAAAATGTGACATTTGTATGCTGGATTGGAAGCTATTGTTGTAGGAGAATTCTGCATATGGTAAGCATTTCTCCCAATTCTTGTTACAGGACAGCACATGGGCTCGGAGAAGATCTTCCAAATTTTGGTTCACCCTTTCGGTTTGACCTCCGGTTTGTGGGTGATATGCAGTGCTAAAAGAGAGCTCGGTCCCCATTATTTGGTGTAGACATTTCCAGAAGTATAATGTGAACTGAGGGCCATGATCAGAAACAATGACCTTGGTACACCGTGGAGACAAACAATTCTGGAAATATATAACTCTGCTAACTTACTACCAGTGAAGGTGGTTTTGACAGGAATGAAATGAGCAACCTTTGTCAATCGATCCACGATCATCTATATGGAATCAGATCCATTTTGAGTCTTTGGAAAACCGGTGATAAAGTCCATACCAACTTCTTCCCATTTCCACTTAGGTACAAGCAATGGTCGGAGTGTACTCGCTGGCTTCAAGTGTTCAGTTTTGACTCTTTGGCAAATATCACATTCAACAACATACTGTGCGATTTGTCATTTCATACGGCTCCACCAGAGCCTCTTCTTTAGATCTTGGTACATCTTGGTGCTCCTAGGATGTATGGAAAATTGAGAATTACGAGCTTCTTTAAGAATTAATTCTTTTAACATGCGATTGAATGGCACTACCAAACGGTTTCTGAACCATAAGATACCTTGCACATCTTCAACGAAACATTTGGCCTTGCCTTGTTTCATATCCTCCCAGATTCGGGCCACATCGAAATCATTTTTCTGACCCTCCTTGATCTGGTCTTCTAGTGTGAATTTCACCTCTAAGGCAGCGATAAATCCTTCTACAACCATCTCAAGATTCAGGTGATGAAAATCAGCACACAAGCCCTTCAAAGTGGGTGTTACCAACAAGCAGTTGCATTGAGACTTTCTACTCAATGCGTCGGCCACTACATTGGCTTTCCCTGAGTGGTAATGGAGTCCCATATCATAGTCCTTGATCAGTTCATGCCATCTTCTTTGTCTCAAGTTCAGATCAGCTTGAGTGAAAATGTATTTCAAGCTCTTGTGATCAGTATAGATCTCACAACGATTACCGATGAGGTAATATCGCCAAATCTTTAGAGCATGGACTACTGCTGCCAATTCCAAGTCATGTGTAGGATAATTCACCTCATGAGGCCTCAACTGTCTCGATGCATACGCTACAACTCGGCCTTCTTGCATGAGAACACAACCGAGTCCATGGTGAGATGCATCGCAATAAATGTCGAAGCTCTTGTGAATATCTGGTAGAGTGAGTACTGGAGCTTTGCTCAGGAGTTCTCTCAACATCTGAAAACTTTCTTCACACTCAGCTGACCATTCGAACTTTTTTTCCTTCTTTAATAATTGGGTCATTGGCCTTACAATTTTGGAGAAATTTCCAATGAACCTACGGTAATATCCCGCAAGTCCGAGAAAACTTCGAACGTCGGTGACGCTCTTAGGCTGACCCCAATTTAGTACATCTTGTACCTTACTTGGGTCAACAGCGACACCACCTTCAGATAGCACATGACCCAAAAAGCTAACTTTCTTGAGACAGAACTCGCACTTGCTGAATTTTGCATAATGTTGATGCTTGCGTAGTGTTTTCAACAGAAGCCTCAAGTGCTTCTCATGCTCTTCATTGGATTTGGAGTAGATGAGGATGGCATCAATAAACACGACAACAAACTCGTCCAAATACTCCATGAACACTGAATTCATGAGGTTCATGAAATATGCCAGTGCATTGGTCAAGCCAAAGGACATGACAGTGTACTCGTACAAACCGTAACGAGTAGAGAATGATGTCATAGGAATGTCCTCAGTTCTGACCTTGATCTGATGATAGCCTGATCGCAAATCAATCTTGGAGAATACTTGGGTTCCAGTCAGTTGGTCAAACAGATCATCAATACGGGGAAGGGGATATTTGTTCTTGACAATGACTTCATTTAGCGGACGGTAGTCCACACACATCCACAAAGTCTTGTCTTTCTTCTTGACAAAGATTGTCGGGCATCCCTAAGGCGAGGAGCTCAGTCGGATAAATCCCTTGTCCAGCAATTTCCTAAGTTGTTTCTTCATTTCTACCAACTCATTGGGAGGCATCCGATATGGTCACTTTGATATATGTGCGGTACAGGGTGCTAGCTCGATTACGAACTCCACTTCACGATATGGGGGCATGCTTGGAACTTCTTTGAGAAAGACATATGGATACTCACAAACTACTAGTACCATCTCCAATGTAGGGGAGGTACCAATTTTCAAAGCATACAGATGTGACCCAACAGTCTTAGAATCGAAAACAACTTGTTTGCCGTTTTCACTTGTAACAGAAATGGACCGCTGAGTATAATTAATTTGCTCCTGATTCTTGGATAGCTAATGCATTCCCAAGATGACATCCAAACCTTCTGAATCTACCACCATCAAATTTGCTAAAAATTCTATCCCCTGAATCTCGACCTTTACGTTCCGACAAATTTGATTGGTTTGAAAAACCAATCCCGGTGACTGAATAAGGTATGGTGGCTAAAGGGTATGCATATTTAATTGATGATGAACAGCAAAATGCCTCTTGACAAAAGAATGGGATGCTCTGGAATCAAATAAAATAGTAGTTGGGCTGAAATTAACAAGAAGCATACAAAGGACAATGTCAGGTGCATCAATCGCCTCTTTGACGGTGATTTGATTCACTCGACATCGTGCCTAAGTTGGATCAGGCTTGACAGGCAGCTTCGGAGGTGGTGCTGGATGCACAGGTGCTGCAGATGGTCGGACAGGAGGCAAACCACGTGCTTTTGCCAAACACTGATTTGCATAGTGTCCGAGACGTCCGCAATGATAACAGATCACACCTGGCTAGACGTTGCTAATATTAGTGGCTGATTTCCACCAACTCTCGACTGCCAGTTAAGTGGTAGAGGACGAGGTGCAAATATGGGTGGCCTTGGTGGAGTTGGAGCTTGAACTCGAGGAGGATGGGGCGCCACATCGCGATCTCGTAAAACCACTACCGGTGAAATCAAGACGACCCTCTTTCGTTTATGCGCCTCCTCCGGTTGTCTTTCTTTGTTGCCTTCGACTATAATAGCCTTGTTGACCAGATGCTGAAATTTATGGAAATCATGAACTACAAGTGCCAGTTGCAGTTCCTCTGTGAGTCCATTCATGAAGCGACTCCGACGACGAAGATTAATGGCAACATCATCTGGAGCGTAACGAGCCAAGAAGTTAAACTCATGAAAATACCCCGTCACGCTCTTTTGCCCTTGCTTAAGAGCGAGAAATTGTTGCTGTTTGATCATCATGACTCCTTCCAAAATGTGAGCTTCGCAGAAGGCTTCCTTGAACTCGTCCCAAGTCGGGACGTGTTCGGCAAGCTGAATAGCATAAAAATTGTCCCACCATGCACTTTCTGCGCCATCCAGTTGATAACTGGCAAAGTGGATTTTTTCCATTTTAGAGCATTGGGCAATCAGCATCTTCTTCTCGATGGCCCTGAGCCAGTCTTCTGCCTCCATAGGGTCTTCGGAACTGGGGAACACCGGTGGATTGGTCCGCTAAAATTCAACGAGCCCTCCCGGTACGCAATGAACTCCTGCCCTGCTAGATGATCCTAGAGCCATGGAAGTGTTGCGTGCAATTTGTTTCAAGATACAAGTTTGGTCCGTGCGGTTACACTCTATCTGAGCAAGAACCTCAGCCATTGTGGGTGGCGAAGGAAGCTCTTCTTCTTGCCGACCACCATGATAATCATGGCGACTGGAAGGCTCCGTACATTCTCCTCGTGTGTAAAGATCATGGATAGTAGCGAAGCGGGATCCCGCGTGTGGTGATCCCTCTCCCTGCTGAGCTCGGGAACGAGTGGTAGCTCCTGTCATACTGTTGCCACACAAATTGTTAGCAGTTCAACAAGGATACACCTGAACAAGCATGAATTAAAGTTCTTGGACAGCAAGCTTAATGTACTAAATTTAGCATGCATAATGATATGAAATGCACAAAAATTAACACCAAAAGAGGATACAAAGGCACTTAGGCCAGTACAAGATCCATTAAAACAAGCCGTAAGGTTTCGGCACGGTTACATCCATATACACCTGTAGACGAAATGGCAACCACCCGAAACAAAAGTCTTACAACATAACACACATAATTATACAAATGCTATCCTATTACATTTATTTAGGGATAGCTACTAGTTGGTTACAACTCTATGCAGCAAGTCCTCAACATCCATACCCTAGACAAAGTTATCCCGGTTAAAGTTCACCAGAAACTCATCTAACAGATGAGCCCTAGGTGATCCCGAGTCTATTGGGCCAATGGATTGATGAGGCGCCTCGGAGATCCTAACAAGGGGATGTGACCTCCAGGGGGTGCAGGCCTCTTTGCGCGAGGAAAACCCGCCGACATCTAGGCTTGGCGGCGTGGTCCATAAATGGGTACTAGCCCCGCCACTTCCGAAAGTCAAAACTCTGGTGGTGCAGCAGCAGCTGGGAAGGACTCATTGTCACCAAAAAGCATGTTGCGAGGAACGCGATTCATGCTGACTCCGATCCTGAGGTACTCCTGGGCTTCCCTAAGACGACGTCGGGTTTCCCACAAGTCGTACACGTTGCAATGATGAATTTGGTCCATGATATGAACCAATCTCGCTAACTGACGTACTTGTGGATCCTCTCCATACTGGATCTCATCAAAAGTGTTCACCTCCGCGCTAGGACCTTGTTTCAAGAAATGGTCGTAGAGTGGCTGAGACAATTCCGTCAGATCATGACGAAGATGGCTCATAGCCCCACTGGCCGCTTCCTAAATGACCATGGCTTCGGAGGTGCCATGCACTTAGATACAATATGGAGTGCTTCCTATCACCTGTCTTGCAATGTTGTTGATTACGGCTTGATACTCCTCCATTCCAGGTCCTCTATCCTGCCGGTAGATGGCATACTCCAGTTGGTAAGTGAAATTAGCTCGCCACATTATATCCCATAGCAACGCCGGGTATCCATCCACTTCCTCAGCACAGGTCTCCTTAACCAAAAACCAGCTGCTCATCTAAACACAAGAGGACAAGGTAAGTGAGCAAATTAGTTTGTAAATCCAACTGAAGTTGGGGGTAAGAAAGGATACTAAAATGGATAAGAAAGAAAAGACTTCCATATCTTAAAGTTTCTGAAATTATTTTACTATTTAGAAAATAATTCCACAGAAGACTAACTAATGCTAACGACCATGCTATTTCAAACCTATAGTCAGTATGGCTCTGATACCAACGCTGTGAGAACCCCAAAATTGAATCTGTTTCAAGTTAAGAGATTACACCAAAGGCATACTCCTAACAGGAAACGAGCCCGATTTCAAGTCCCCACATATGTGTCTCGCATGAGCTCCCAAGATCAATGGCTAATACACATATATCCTGAACAACATTGTACACAGTCATACAAAATTCCTACATTATTAAAAGGTGATTTACATGACTATGACTTAGATACATAAGTTACACAAGTGATAAACATAAAAGTACGCAGTGGAAAAACAAATATAATACACCAAAAGTTCCATCCAAGTGAACCCAAAACCCGAAGGCAACTGAGTGGAGGTAGAAACAACATCATTCGTCAGCGTCGCCATATTCGGCACTAACGGATGGATCGTAAGTGTATTCTTCCTCACCTGCAACAAGTGGTTAATCTGATTGAGTACAAAAGGTACTCGCAAGTCTTACACAAACTAATAAAAGAAAGTGTATGATAGAGCCTATCCAAAGGATATGAGAATATACATGTTAGAGGCTATTCAAAGGAAGACTGTATTGGCATAAGTTTTGTATAAAGCGACAAGTTTTATTCCTACACAATCTAATTTACAAAAGCCTTTTAGGAACCAAAATTTGGACACAAAAAACAAATAACATTGACATAATCATGATTCAAAATAGGTCAAAGTGGCTGTCCACTTTGATAAACTAACACGCATGAACAACCATTCATGCCAATACCAAGTTGTACCCATGTCAAATTTTATTTCAGAGTTTAACGATGATGTCTATCAAAACCAAGTATTGTCTATAATCGAGGACATGGCTATACGAATAGATTAAAACCCTGCAAGGGTGTACATCTTTACCCACAAGACTCAACCAGCCCGTAAGCCTCCGGATAATGACACACTTCATTTGGTATGTCGGCCGGGTAGATCGAGATTTGGCACTTTTTAGCAAGAACATATTATTTAGTTGAAACACCCATGCGAGATAAAATCTCACTTACTACAAACTACTGATAGAACATGCTAAGCGAGGCACACAAGTTGTGTTGGGAATGCCGACCCAATGAATAGAATTTTAAACATGTGCTCACTCGCACATATTGAATTACAATTGGATCCCTATGAACATATGATCAAACACATATGTCCTCACACCACCTGTGTTTCTACCCAATAAAATCCTCCCCTTACTTGACCAAGCTGGCCCCAATCCAGCGTGTGAAAGTACGAGTAGTTCTTGGTATGACAGCCCAAAGTTCGGTCCTTGGTGATCCGAACAAGACTACCACAATACCCAATTCTCATGCACGAAGGCACCCTCATTATCAATCACCTGTCTAGATCTAAATTATGTTTTAATAGACAAATTCTTGACTCAAACCTCAGATTGTAAGATCTGACAAAGAAACAAAATTAAAATTAGATCAGTGTTTCCCACGATTGACAGGCTAACCCCATCAATCAAACTACCGTAACTACTGACCTGTATGGCTAAGCATTTACATAAAGAAAAAATATACCACACATGATATCTAACTTAAGCATAACTGTATGGAATAATTAAGGGTAAGCCACCATGATTAGGACATAGCAAACTAGACTCACAAATTATTGATACACCAAAATAGCATGCTCGCAATTATCATGGCATTTCAAAATACTAAATTAACCAAAACTAGGATCAAAATGATGCAAGATGATGCTTGCCTTGTTGATATTCCACTAGTTCCACCTCCGGATTTTCCGGTATAATATCACTCGCGTCAGGCAACTCAGAATCTAAAAATAATAATAGCAAATAAACACTGAGAAAATGTCAAAATGCTAAAAAATGCATGAAAGACTTACAGTAGTGAAGTTTTGATTTTAAGTGAATTAATATTAAAATTTTAGTTTATTTGGAGTTCATATGAATTTTATAAGGTTAAAGTCCCTAATGTACAATTAATTTAATTATCAAATTTTTCTATAGCAGAGACATGTTTCAAAGTTATTCCAGATTAAATTTCAGTAAAAATTAAAACTAACAAAATTATTTCACTTGATTTGAAGTTAAAATGAATTACTTATGAATTTTTTATGTTTAAACCATTTTCAATGTGAAAGTATTTCATTTCGGGATTTAAAAACGAAACCAATACTTTTCATACCTAACCGGATCTAACCCCGATAAACTATTTAGGGACCCGAGGTCAAGGGTTGACCACTACTTTGACCAAATTTCACCGATGTGACATCGAAAATGTATTGTCGGTGTTTTAGAACCGAACTTACGTAAAGATTATTTGATTCGGGGGTTCCTCTAGGCTCAAAATTATACAGAGATGGAGACACGGGGATTTTTATACAGATTCGGGCCTTCTCCTAGGAGAATAACAACCCTACTCCTGTGTGTATGTATTGAGTATATTTGGATTACAAGATGGAATCGAGATACTAGAGTATTGTCCTTCTAATCTTCTTTGCCTCCCCCTATCCGATGATCCTGCCTTTTATATTGTCCCCTGCTTGCCAAGGATCTTTAATATAAAGGTCATATTAACGCACCAGATCGTGGAGCCGTTATCGGAGGTCATTATGGAAGTTGTAACGTTCCCACGTTGCCAGGCAATTATCACCATAACAAAGAGTTAAGTCGTGCTGTTATTTTAGGGAATAACAGCGTAATTAATTGCTCATATCCTTGGATACGGTACATGAGATTCCCTAATCGACTAGGCCCACATGTCTGTGAGTCTTGTCGACTGAGGACTGGTCATAGAAGAGCTTACGACCAGGTGGTGGTCATAGGAGAGCCTACAACCACAGATCGATCGTAGTAGAGCTTACGATCACGGGATAGTCGTAGAAGGGCTTACAACTATGGGGTAGTCGTAGGAAGACCCACGACTATAGGGTGGTCATAGGAGAACTTACGACTTCCAGCTTCTCCCTTATGAATATTAAGGGGCATACTCAAGAGTTATATGACGTCATTATTATCCATAACATGAATTATAGAAATATAATAAAATAAGGATTGTTATATCCTCGCTGCCTAGCCCCCAAATTTTGCGAAAATAACTTACTTGGAAAGGAGGCGAGATGGTCTTACGACCAGTAAGTGGTTTTAGGGAAATGGTCGAAGGAAGAACTCTTCGACTGGTGTTTCATTTGACCAGAAATTTACTTGGTCAAGAAAGTTGTGAAATAATCTTGCGACTTACAAGGTGGTCGTGGAGATCTAACGATCACCGAGTGGTCGCAGATCGCTGGTCGAAGCGAGATCTTTCCAATCATTGCTATGTTTTGACCAGAAAAGGACTTGGTCAAGGAGGTTATTTCACTTGAGGTATAAAAACAGACCTAACTTCCTCGAGCAGACAAATTTAAGAGTCCCAATCGACTGTTGGAGCAGTTCCCGAAGCGTTCGCAACCGTTAGGGTAGCCACGTCTTTTGGACTTCGGGTATGTGGTTATAAATCTTCACCATGGGTGAGGATAAGGTCCTTTACCTTCCCCCAAATTGTTCTTGTTGTTCAAACTCCCGAGTTCTCCGCCGTCGACCAAATCAAGCTTTCTTCTTCAATCTTTCCACATCCAAATCTTCGACTTTTGGGAGAAATGGCCGGAACCGCTTCCCAGTGGGCCGAATCAGAGATGGATGCGACCAGAATCCAGGCTTTGGTCGACTCCAAGAAGATTCCAAAGATGGAATTCGTACGGTATATTGAGGTTGTCAGGCAGCATTGGCGGTCAGAGGAGATTGGGCAAATCCCCATCTTCCAAGCATTCTGTGGGTGTGGTCTTCGATTACCCGCTCATCCTTTTCTCACATTGGTACTCGAATATTTCCAAGTGGAGTTGGTGAACCTTGTCCCCAATTCTATCACAATGTTGGGGGTGTTCGTGTAACTGTGTGAGGCCTACCTGGAGATTCCGACTGATCTGGAGTTGTTTCGGTATTACTACGGAATGACACGATTAAGCGGAATCGCCGGTAGTTGTAGTCTGAAGCTCCACGACGGGAAGTCGAGGGAATACATTAAGATGTTTACCCGGTCGTCGTAGCCGGGGTGGAAGAAGAGGTGGTTCTATTGGGAGATCACCAACGAGGACAGCCTCTCTTTCGCCAGGAAGCCTGCCGAGAAGGTTCCTGCTTGGGATTCAATTCCCAAGGATCTTGGCCGGATTGCCCCTTTCATTCAAGCTATTGCAGACTTAAAGGAAGAGGGGCTTACCAGATGGCACGTGATGAAGGATTTTATCACGCGCCGCATCAGCCCTCTGAAGAAGAGGGCTCATCAGATATGGAGGTACTCGGGCCCGACAGACCCGACAAGGGACTACGCGGAGGATAAGTAAACCTTGAGCTTTAGCCTTCTTTCTGTTAGTTTTAAATTAGGCTTACTGAAGGTTCTCTTATCCCTGCAGACCTCTCACTAGAGGAGATTGACACTCGGGTCAAGCTCATCTGTGAGAATACCCCAGCCCATGTTGTGGCGCCCCCAATTCTGGCTGACTTGTCTCCAGAGGACAAGGTGGAGCACCTAAAGGTAATCAAGAGTCGATTTCGTCTTTAGGACTTTGTAGTCATAGAAGAACTTATGACCGGTAATCGATCATAGGAAGGCTTACGATCGTGTTCTCGTCAGAGAAAAAGTTACGACCAGGGGGTTGTCGAGAAAGGCTTATGACATGGTGATAGTTGTAGAAGAACTTACAACAGCTTTGTAATATCTCTCTCTGATTTAGCGCAGAAGTAGGCAAGGAGGACCGTCTGAACAACGAAGAAGTCGAACCGATGGTTGAGCAGCGGCCAGAGAGTAGTTTGTTTCTCCCCCGGCTAAGAGACGCCGGCTTGTTAAAGCCGCCGACAAGGGAGGCTCGAGCTCGAGCCCTGCTGTTGGGCAAGCAGATGCTCCTCAGACCAGGGAAGGAGGCTCACACAAGCTGTTGATGAGGGCGGTGTAAGCTCGAGCTCCGCTACTCCGTCTGCACCTTTGGCTAATCTTGTTGCGGAAATAATTGCTGCAAAGGAAGTAATCGCGGCAGGAATAGCTGAAGTATTCAAACCCAGGGCCCCCAAGACCAAGTTACCCTTCTATTATGACAGTAAAACCTTCGCAGTTTCTGCCTCTTGTGGCTTTATCAAGCGATTAGAAAAGGAGAACTGAAGAGTTTCATGTCTTTTGTGAAGGAGATTGTTGCCAAAGAAGCGTTCGCTGGCCGAGGACAAGGTTGCATTGTTGAGGTGGTCGAGGCAGGTCTCGGCCAACCAGAGAGCCAAGAGGCTCAAGGAGCAATGGTGCTCGAGCAAGCTCCACGATCAGACGTGGTCGTGACTGTTCCTCAACTTGAGTTTCGACCCGACGTGGTTGAGAAAAAGTCGAAGAAACCTTCCTTAGGGAGGGTTGATTCCAAACTTAAGATCAAATCTAACACTCGGAGGTACGTAAAAGAGACAAAAGTGTAAGAACAACATTTACCTTTTGCTTTTTACCACTTGATCATGTTTTCCCTTTTTATGATCTTAGCTTGGCTCCTTTTATCATTGGCGACATTCTCGTTAAGGAATCCACTACGCTTTCTTGGCAGCGAAGAACAAGCGATGTGATGGTCGAAGATCGCCCACCATCCGAAAGGATCAAGATGCCATTGTAGCTGGCTTGGCTACGACTATTGGAGCGGTCGTAGGGCCAGAAGCGGCTAGGACCATGGGGGTGGTAGTAGAGTCAAAGGCAGCTGCGACCGCAGGAGTGGTCGTAGAGACCGAGGTAGGCGACGCCTGACATCATGGAGGCATCGAGCGTCGTCTTTGCCGAAAGGAGGTTGTCGTGGACGTTCCCCCAGGCCCTCAAGGAGGAGCTGGCGCTACTGAATCAGAGGAGGAATACGCCGACTTTGCCTTTGACTTTTTCAGGCCGTCTTCCATTGTGGGATCTTCTGATCTTAGACCTCGTGCCCGTGTCCCTCACCCTAAGGATATTCCCGACAGAGGGGATGTCTTTGATGACGCGCGTCTCGAAAAGGTGTGGTGGAACCGAGTCCAAGAGGTTGATGAACTGAGGAACCCCACAAGGGTAGTGTCTTCGTTTGCATAGAGAGCAATGAATGTAAGTACCTGTTGATTGGTATTTGCACTCATATTGTTTCTCGCTTCTAACTGTTTTTTCTTTTATGCAGAGAGCATTGGAACAAATTGTTACTGTTGTTGAATACAACAGGCAACTTGTCCAATTGTGACAGAAAAAAGTGGAACTCTGCGAGCAGGCAGAGAAGTGGTAAGTAACTGTTTTTCGTAGCCTTTTATGTTTCGACTACTTACGTAGTACTTGCGGGGGTTTATCATAGAAGATCTTACGACTTGATACTGGTCGTAGGAGGACTTACGATCAAGGTATTGTCGTAGAAAAACTTACGACAAGGAACTAGTCGCAGAAGAACTTACGACCAGGTTCTTTACTAACGTCTACCCTTTCCCTTTGAAGGTTTAAGAGTGACGAGAAGACCTTAGCTGATTCTCTCGACTATGAAAGAGGCGAGACAAAGAAGCTAAGGGAGGAGTTTGAAGACCTCCGGAAGAAGCTTCAGGAGGCAAACTCTGCAAACCAAAAGTTGCAGGGACGACTAAGTGGTAAGTGTTGAACTTAAGACCGCCTTCGACCTCCTTTTCTTTTTCTGAATCTCATTCTCTTTCAGATAAAGACCAAGAGGTCCAGACATGGGAGCAACGTTACCTTAAGGACACTGCCGTCCACGCTGAAGAAGTCAAGAAGTTAGATTCTCAACTAGTTGGTAAGCAAATCTTTACCTGTAATTGGTTGTGTTTTCCTCTCGAGGTCATTTTATTTGACTGACCTTATTCTTTTCAAAACAAGTAGTACAAATAAAATGACTTCGCGAGGCTTCAACTTGCAATCAGGAGGAAATGAAGGCTTTGAAGATCAATCTCCAAGAAAATATTTTACTCCTGAACAATGTACTTGGTGGGCTTCATGCAGAGGGGATTACTTCTCGTGACGACACGTTGTTTGCCCAATCGAGTGCCATTGGTGAACAAGTCGGAACTTTGCAAGAGTTGGTGACTACGCTGAGAGCTAACCAATTCGACTCGATAAAGGATGCGATCCAAAAGGAATAAGATTTGTCTTAGCAAAACTTAAATCTCATGATCCCACCCTTAATCAGAGTCTGTCATAGATGACTTCTTTATACTGAAGCAAAAGCGAGAGGCGATTATAGCGATAATGCAAACATCACCGAAGTTAGTCACGAAGGGTATGCAAATCGCCTCCTCACTTTGAGTAGTCTGTATGCGATTCCTCAGAAAGACAAAAATTTTGTTGATGTTGATATATAATCCTTCTTTCTTCCCGAAAATCATCTTGTCGAGCGCTTAGTAACTTATAAGATAATGAATGGAAAAAGAGCAAGACTAAGAATTGAAGTCAAGTTAATAACTTTATCCTAGCCCCGACTATTTGCTTGGTTTATTTAGATAAACCGAGTAAATAGTGTTTAATGGGTTTTACGAAAGAGAGAGGTTTAGCTAACTTGTAGTTTTTCGATCACGATAATCTTGCACCTTTGGTCAGAAGAGTAGGAACGAGTCGACACTAAGAAGGTCCTTCTAGTGGGCGTGACCACGTCTCAAGAGAGGAAAGGCTTCGACTAGTTGATGTTACCATCTCCGACCAGATTAATCAAATCAAGAACGGTCAACTTGAGTTAGATAAACATTTGGAGTTCCTTAAAAATTTGTCCAACTTATCTCAATGCACTCAAGATATTCGCCTGTAGCAAGAGTTAGAAATGTAATCGACGCTAGGAAGTTCCTTCTAGTGGGCAAGACCACGTGCGAGAGGAAAGTCCTGACTAGGTGTTGCAACTCCTCCCACCAGCTTAAAACAAACCGAGTTTATCGAAAGTAGTCGAGCAAATTTGGAAAGTGTACTCTTAATTTATTTTTCAAAAGATGGATGAAGAAATAAACTAAGGTACTAAGAGTTAGCTTGACATTATTTCAACCATGTTTCAAACCCAAGCTCTTTGTGTTGGTAAAAACAAACAAGTCGACTCTAGGAAGTTCCTTTTAGTGGGACCATGTGCGAGAGGAAAGGCTTCGACTAGGTGACGTTGCCATCCTTTCGACCAAAGGTAAAGATGAACTGGCATCTTGTGGTAGAATGTCTTACTGACCAGGCATTATCGTGGAAGAGTGCGACTTAGTAATCGGCTCGTCGGCGGACCTCGACTGTATGGTTGAAAAAAATTGTCAAAGCGCTACTCAAGTAATAAAGATAGAAAGAACCTAATGCTTTATTGAGCGGTTGGCCATTTACACGAGAATTTGCATAACAATGTCGATATTCCAAGAATTTGAGAGAATTTGGATGTCTTCCATTGCTAGTCGTACCAAACACAGTGTCGATAACCCGACCATTATGTAAGGACCTTCCCACTTGGGGGAAAGCTTGTTCGATTAGATTGGGATTGAATTTTCTCAATACCAAGTCACCTCTGACAAAGGTGCCCGAGGTTGGACCTTCGATCGTAGTATTTGCGTGAGGGCTTCTTTGGTAGACTATTTGAGCGGATTAAGGCCTGATTCCTCTTTTCTTCGAGTAGGTTAATGTCATCCGCTCAAAGTTGTTCTTGGGCTGAGTCATTGAAACTCTCGACCCTTGTAGACCTGATCTTTAGTTCTAGCGGAAGCATGGTTTCGGCACCAAAACTAGGGAAAAGGTGTTTCACCTGCTGAAACTAAGCGGTCGTCTTGAATCGCCCATATCTTGAGGTAATTCTTGTACCCGAGCCCCGAGCTTGACAAGCTGGTCGAAGACTCGAGTTTTAATCCTGCATTATTTGGCCATTCGCTCGTTCGACTGCCCCATTGCTTTGGGGATGGGCGATGAGGTGTAACAGAGCTTGGTACCCAACTCATCGCAAAATTCCTAAAATTTTACACTCAAAAATTGTTTACCATTATCTGTGATTATTCGACTTGGGATACCAAACCGAGTAATCACGCTTCTCATCATGAACTATTTTGTGGCTTCCGTTGTTATCGATCCATGAGTTCAGCTTGATCCATTTTGTGAGCGTATCAATAGCCACAAAAAGGAACTCGAAGCCTCCCAGAGCCCTTGGGAGCGGTCCTAGGATGTCGAGACCCAGTGCAAAAAGGCCAAGATAAAGGGATTGTTTGTAATGCTTGAAATTTGGTTGGTGTATTTGCTCGCTATAAGCGGCATTGTACATATTTTTTAACCAACTCCTTGGCATCTTAGAGGGCTGTTGGCCAGCAAAATCCTTGTCAAAAGGCTTTTCCGACCAACGTTCTGTAGGAAGCATGAGTTCCACAGATGCCCCCGTGTATGTCGTGAAGGAGGTTTAGTCTTTCTCTCTGCGGTATGCATCGCATGAGTACCCCTTGAGTACCTCGTTTATAGAGGACTCCTTCGACCAAAGTATACATTTTGGCCTTTCGGGGTAAACGATCTACTTCGAGATCGTCATCAGGTACATGTACAGAACCCGTATGAAGATACTTGTAGATGGGATCCATCCAAGTGTCGCTGCGTAATCTAGAGATGTTGTCTCAATAGGGGATGTCTACGGTGTGTCCACCGAGACTCGCGCTCGAGTTGCTCCAAGAAGACCCTTTTTGGCACTTGTGATCGGGAAGAAGCTATCCGAGCAAGCCGATGCTGAGGAAATTATCCTTCGAGGATAAATTGTACCTCAAAACCGAAAAATGCTTTTCAAGCTTTGAACCTCCGATAAATATCGAGACATGGTGGGATTAGAAACCTTGGTACTCTTTTCCGACTTGATTCACGACTAGTTGAGAGTCTCCTCTCACGCAGTAGTCGCCGAATCGAGAGTGCTTTTAGCTTCATTATCTTGGGCTAGTAAACCTTAAGTATTCTACCGCGTTGTTAGTGACCTAAAAGTTTAATCATATGGCATACTTTAAGGTCTCTCCGTTAGGAGATTCGAGACCACCCCAAAGAGCCACTTAAAGTAAGTGACCCGTCAAAATACATAAATCCACTTATCGTGTGTATCGTACTAGGGATCTGAGCAGGAGTTCAGATTTGTCCATTCGGCGACAAAGTCTGCCAAGATCGGGATTTAATAAATTTGTTGAGGATATGAAATGGAGGTCGAACTCCCAAGTTCTCTTGACCATTTAGACATGCGTCATTGCTTCCCTATTTTGGAGGATCACTCCTAAGGGAAACTCGAGGCGGCACAATTATCTTGTGCTTTGAAAATAATGCCTCAGCTTCCTCGAAGACATGAGGAGGGCATAGAGAAGGTTTTGGACACGAGGTAAGCTCCTTAGGTCGGTGCAAAAGATTCACTTCACGTAGTACTTAGGTCGTTGAGCGTTTTCACGTACTACAACTAATCTGCGCTCACTTCTTGGTGGCGTGGCAGCTAGATAAATTAAGAGTGTCTCTTCTGGTTTCAGGGAGACTAGAACAGGAGCACTCGTAAGATATCTCTTGGCATTCTCGAAGGCAGCGTTTGCCTCTTCCGACCACTCGAAACCCTCGTGCTTCCTTAGAAGTTTGAAGAAAGGTAGTCATTTTTTCCCCAGTCATGCTATGAAACAACTTAAATCCACCATACACCCTGTGAGCTTTTAGACTTCTTTCTTCGGGGTTGGAGGCGCATTTGAACAATGGCTTTTATCTTTTTGAGATTAGCTTGATCCCTCGTCACGGAGACTAGGAATCCAAGCAATTTTCGAAGAGACTCCAAACACACACTTCTCATGATTGAGTTTCAGCGGTGTTTTACGAGGTTGTCGAGCGTCTCTGCGTCGAAAAACATGATTAAGCCATTTGATGCTTTTTACGACTAGATCGTCAACATAGGCTTCCAAATTTCGGCCTAAATGAGGTGAAAAAAGTCGATTGCATCAAGCGTTGAAAAGAAGCGCCCGGTATTTTTTAGACCAAATGGCATTTTGACATAGCAAAATATATCAAATGGAGTAATAAATGTGGTCTTTTCTTCATCTTCTAGACACATATTAATCGATGGTAGCGAGAATATGCATCTAGAAAACTTAATATTTATGCAACAGCGATAGAGTTAACCAAGCTGATCGATACAAGGTAAAGGAAATCATCTTTTGGACAAGCTTTATTAAGATCGGTTGAAGTCTCACGCACATTACGCCACTTAGTTAGACTTCCTAACCATTACAGGTTGGCCAACCACTCGGTGATCGACTTCTCTTATAAAGCCTACTTTAAATAGCTTGTCCAATTCGACCTTATAGCATCTCGCCGATTAGGAGCAAATCTCCGTAATTTTGTTTTTCTGGGGTACTTTGTCGGTAGTAAAGCTAGCTTTGTGCTCAATCACTTCCCTAGGGACTCGGGCATGTTGGATGCTTGCCCGCGAAAACATCTACGTTTGCTCGGAGGAAAGTGATGAGGCGTCTTCCTTCTTAGGGTCGGAAGTAACCCGTCACGAATCGATCTTGAAGGTTCCTCCTAATCCGGAGAACTTCTTTGACTTGGTCGTTCGGCTTGGGCTAGACTTTTTAGGCTTCGACCTCTTGGTCAAACGCGCCTTTCTTCCCTGAGAGCTAGTATCCACCCACCATCTCGAGGGATCGACGGTCACATGCGTGTGCGCCATCTTCTTATCACAATGAATTGTGATTACTCCTTTGGGACCTAGCATCTTAAGACATTGATACCCATAATAAGTTGACATTAAGAATTTTGCCAAAGCTGGTCGTCCGAATATATAGCGTTATATGTCGACGAAATCCATCACATCAAGGAGATTTTCTCCATCCTCAAATTACTTGGTGAACCAAATGTTAAAGGAAGAGAAACTTGACCAATGGGTTTGGCCAAGACCACAGTACAATACCATGAAATGAATATCTTACCGGCCTTACCTTGGTCCTAGGTACTTGCATTTAGTTTGGTGCTAACGTGAACAGTATCGTTTAACGAGCTACCACCATCAATCAACACTTGATTTACTCAACAGTTGTTGATGGTGGGTTTGACACGATCGAAAAACGACTGTGTCGGGTTGAAGGATCGGGCGATCACCCTTCTCTAAAGAGATGGTGACTTTCGACCACCTCTGCATTTTATTGACAAGAGGAGAGTCAATAGAGTTTACCTCGCGTTCGGCGCTTTAAATTTACGTCGCCTTGACTTCGTGACGCGATGATCCTCCAAAGATGTGTTCGATGGTGTGCTCGGGATCTTGAAATGGCATGTCCTCGTTGTCATCCGACCTGTACGACCAATCCGCTTGCCCTACTTCTTCGAGGGTAGGAAGTGGCCCTTCTTGGTTGTAATAGTCTTCGAGCTTTTCTTGGAAAACTTCGAAGTCGCGGAGGTCATGCCCTTCCTTTTTGTGGAAAGGGCACCACCTAGGCTTATCATTCTTCCGCTCGGTAGCTTACCTTTGCCTCTATCGAGGTATTGCTTGTCGATTCATGCTCCTTATCGCCATTTAACCAAGATCTCCTTAGAAGCATTGGCTTGAGGCTTTTGTCCCTTTGCCTTTTCTTGGATTTCTTGGCCTTCTTATCCTTCTTTTGCTACCTTAGCCGAGTCTCCGAGGGTGTTAGTCATCTCGATCGATGATTTTGGTCCACTCAATCCGCTTCGTCGAGTAGCGTCATCGATCGACCATCTCGAATAGTTCATCTACGATAGAATCGGAGGTTCAAAGCGATGTCCTCCATGATCTTTCGCTCTGAGACTCCCTACTTGAAGGCTCGATATGAGACGCCGTCGAAACCTCGTGAATATAATTGTGAACTGGATCAAACGCTCGATGAATTGGCGTAGTGTTTCGTGATCGCTTTTGTCGCATCTGTGTAGGTCGCCCTCCTTTCGGGGTGATGGTAGGTGCTCGAAATTAGCCACAACAAATCACGTAGATGTTGCCACGAGTAGATCGACTCGACTAGTTGGTTTAATAACCACGATCGAGCAAACCCTTCGAGCACGATCGGGAAGGTAATTCACCATGACGCTCTCCTCCTCCCCGCTTTCGGACAATGGTTGTGTAGATCTCAAGGAATTCGATGGGATTTTGAGACCCATCAAATTTCTCCATGTTCCCTTGTCGAAATCAAGAAGCGGCTAGTGAGCGCTTTCGGTCAGCGAGAATGCCGCGACATCCAGTAATCACGCCATGCGCCTCCTTTGTAGAAAAGAGGGGTTGACGTGCGCCAGTGACCGTACTCAACGATATCCAAAGAAGGTGAATCTGACTTATAGCAAGTATCGATCCCACGATGGTAATATTCCTCGATCTTATCTCGCTATTGCAAACCTCTCTCGTCGAGTGATGAATGATCACCTCTCCTAGGAGCTTTATGATCGTTAGGCATTCAAGGAACTCTTTTCTCGGATTGGGAGGCGACACACCTTGCGGTGATCTCCATGCGGCGAGTTATTCGATTGATTTGAAGTCGATGGAGTCATACTACCACGACTCTGAATGACACCCGTGGGTCGCTTCGAGCTTGTTTCATCGTGACTCTGCTGCCTTCGTGCGATCTCTTGGCGAAGAGGTCGTGAGCCAAGTGCTTTCGAGCATGTTCTCGAGATGGGTTCTCGGGCGGTCATTGATATGTTTGAAGTTCCCGAGCTTCTAAGCGGTATTGAGCGCGCTGTGCCATTTCTCTAAGCTGCGGACTCGTTTTCATCGGTTTATTTCGAATCATTCATACATGATCCTTGAACTTGCCTTAATGGAGTGCGATGATCTCGAGAATTTCCCGTACGCTCATCAGAGTATTGACTCTGGTTGTCGTCGATGGTGTCTTTGTCATTGCCACGAGCGGTCGTAGGGTGTGATCTTCGGGAGCATCGTAGGCCTCGCCTCTAGGAGAGAGTTATTACTACCCGAGGTGAGGACGAAGACCTCCGCTGATGATCTCCACTTGCGCTAGAGGCCTCCTCGCTTGAGGAGTCGTCGAATGACACCATCTGGCGACTTGGAGTAAACCCCTCTAGGAAGGGAAATTTCGGGTTATAACCATCTCTGTTGGCAAGTGAGTCCTGCGTTGGGATGGTCGAACTCGCAGGAAGAATATGTTCGATCGCATTCTTGGCTAGGCTAACCGGAGAGATAGAATCACCAGATGTTGATGAAAATCTGGAATTACGACTTCCAGGAGTTGTCACGCCAGGTCAGACTGTCTTAGGCGGACTTAGACATTTGGAGAGGGAACCCTCACCGTGTCGTGAGTCTGCATTGGGACAGCCCTCATTGTGGTCGGATTGACCCTTGTCCTATGAGGAAGCTGGTTCCCCATCTGGACGTATAGTTGTGGGGGATAAGGATCCCTCCTCAACTCCATCGATGGTAAAGTCTCCTAGAGAAAGATCTTCGGAGGCGACATCACCATCGGATGATGCATCGCTCAGCTCATAGTCAAAACCGGCATCCATGTCGATATTTGCATAATCGGCCAAGTCGAACCAGTTCTCCTCATTCCACTCTCCTGCCATGAGAGCATGAGAATCGGAAAGACAAAGGAAAGGCGATGACTCAAAAGATCCCGCACGGCGCCACGCTAACGGTGTTTTAGAACCGAACTTACGTGAAAGATTATTTGATTCGGGGGTTCCTCTAGGCTCAAAATCATATAGAGATGGAGACACGGGATTTTTATATGGTCGGGCCTTCCTCCTAGGAGAATAATAACCTACTCCGGTGTGTATGTATTGAGTATACCGGATTACAAGATGGAATCGAGACTAGAGTATTGTCCTTCTAATCTTCTTTTGCCTCCCCCTCTCTCTCGATGATCCTTGCCTTTTATAATCGCCCCGGTGTACCATTGATCTTCAAGATAAAGGTCACATTAACGCACTGCATCGTGGAGCCATTACTAGGAGGTCATTATGGGAGTTGTAACGCTCCCCACGCTTGTCGTGCAATTATCACCATAACAGAGAGTTAAGTCGCTTTGTTATTTTAGGAAATAACAACAGAATTGATTGCTCATATCCTGGATACGGTACATGAGATTCCCTCGATTGACTAGGCCCACATCTCCGTGAGTCTTGTCGACCGAGGTCCGGTCATAGAAGAGCTTACGACGACAAATGGTGGTCGAGGAAATCCTACAACCACATATCGATCGTAGTAGAGCTTACGATCACGGATAGTCGATAAGGGCTTACGACTATGGGGTACACTACACCATGACATAGAATTAAGGGCAATTAACTCCGCAAAAAATAGGATGAGTGGCAAAATATGTGCGGGCAATGTCCAAGAGATTATGGTCCTATTATCCACGAATAATTAGTGTCTAGAACAAATTATCTGCTGGAATGTTTTTTATTAGCTACAATATATCTGCCTCTAAAAAATCAATCAGTCAACCTAATCACGAAAAATAATAGGCGGAAATGAAAAATTAATCGCCTTAAAACCGAACTGCTCGACTCAGATTCACGGGCAAAAGTTTAGGCGCCAAGGTGAAAATGAGCTTGGGCAACTCCACCTTATCTCCTCCAAAGCCCTCCTCGCTCGCTCCTCCGGCCCGCCTCCTCCGACGGCCGCCTCCCTGCCTCCTCAAGCCAGCGGCCCATCCTCCCCACGCCTCCCCTCCCGACGGGGCCTTCCACCAGCCCTCCTCGCCTCTCTCCTCCTCCCTCCCTCATATTGTTGTGTTGTTTTTTTTAACAGCCTCCAACCCAGTCCACACGCAAGAATGTGAGGGCACAACCCAGCAGGCATCCTGTCGCCCCGCCTTTCCCAACCCTAACCCACACGAGATCTAATCCCGCCAACCTCGCCAACCCTAGCTTCCCACCCCGAGGTGCGATCGGCGCGTCCTCCCACCGCTCAATGCGGGCGGGTTGGGTAGGGAAGGGTAGGAGGATCCCATGGTCCCTCGGGGACGAGGTCCATGGAGGTGGATCAACCATGGCCGGCAAGTGAGGCGGGAAGCGGCCGGCCATGAGACCGCTGATGGGAGGAGGAGGCGCCGAGGCGCAACACCGAGCTAAACTACGCGTTTACCTCGCCTTGCCCTCACTGCAAGAAGGTATACTACCATCTCGATTGGACCCTTCCTCTCTTTCTCCTGCAAGCTAGTTTGGTTTTTAGGGTTGGTGTTTTCTTGCGATTGGAGGTTAGATTTTTGTTTGGGACTAATTTGGTTTGGGAATCGAATTGGGGTAGGATTCCTCGAGCTTACAGTACTAGAGGAATTTCACAGACAAGATCGAATTTTTCAGACGGTTCTTCCCGCATCCACGTTGTTTGTGGCGAGAACACAATAATATAGGATCATATCATGTTGTGATTGAGCGCTTTCAAGATATTTTATTCCTCGGTGCAAGCTTGTGAGTTTTAGGTTTGCAATGCTAGGGCTAGGCAAGTTGTGATCCGATTTGCTTGCTTAATTAAAATTGTGATAGTAGGCTTATAGGAATTGAAACTCCGAGAATGAAAAACGCATTTATCGTGAAATATGTCCCCAACACCTAAGCTATGCTGATTATATGCCTTTTAGTTGTGGGGGAGAACGAGCGACAAGAAATCTAGTGTCTGTTTTTCACCGGATGCCAAATTTGCAAAGCTATTTACCATTCTGGTTCTTATGGAAGATTACTTGATAGGAGTTTGTTATTTCTCACTGGGGATGCTTGCTTGTTGCAAAATTTAATTTGCTCCTAGTTTTTTTTTTTGAAAAACATGTTATCCAATATCAAATTAAACCAAAAACTATTCTGATAAACTATTGTTATATGCAAAAAGTGTACACTTGCTTTGTAACAATCCAAATCAAGTATGTATGCATGTTTATCAATATTTAGATGAGGTAGTCTCAATTTTTTAATATATGTGCTTTTAGCCTTTGTTGTACAATTCCAACACGCACGACTCTGCATGCCTAGTCTACCTTCCAAGCTCAGACTTCTTCTACATTACTGCTCATGCATTTGTTGTCTTGTTTCATTCAAAGGCTCTACTACGTGGGATCTTAATGTATTGTGTCCACCTAGGACTTTCCTTTGTTTTCTACCTTTGAACACCCTATGTGGTGTATATGCTTCCATGAGCTTAGGTTTCTTGCCACCAAACACATATTTGACTGGCTTGACTCTCACTTTGCTATTCATTTTCTTAATTGTCCCACTTTGTTGGCTTCATTTTCTATAGCGATATATTGTTAGTCTTAATCTCATTATCAACACTATCCGAATCGCATACATTGTTCATCATAGACCGTGATTTCTTATTTATCATGCATATTTTTCTCATTAGTTTTGTAGTTTTATTAATTTCAATGTAATCTTTTCACCGACCATACTTCTTTATTACTTCTATCAGGAATGAATGTGATTTAAATCCACAAGATGAGGGTGCGGATGAACCCTAGAGAGCTGTTGGTACTTGGTTAAATGGCAATTGTTTGAATCCAAAATGTTCATTTCACCATCCCGATACTCTTTGTCCCTTCCATTTTATCGCTTATTTACTATGAATTTTATGTCAAAATCGCTAGCCAGCGCCATTGATAAATATTAAATTAAGCTGTTATGTCTTTATTGCTCATCGAAACTAACAAGACATGCTCATAGAACGTGAAGGCCCAAGACAAAGAGGTGCCTTGAGGATATTAATAGCTTTATCCGGCAAATCATCCTAAAGAATGTGGCATCATATATTGCCTTTCGAGAATGGATCAGGAAAAAGTGTTTGCCGAAAACTAAGGGTTATTTCTTGAGACTTTAAACTGTTCAGGCCTGCTTTTTTATTTAATCATTTAATCTTGTTCACTGGAGTTAATTCTTCCATACGCAAGCCAGCTTTTGGAGAAGGAACATTCTGCATGTCATGCATTGCTTCGTGATGACAAGGTTTCATGGAGAAGCTCTTTCTTAATAATATATTAGCAATATATAAAACCTGTTGACATAATATCTATGCAATCTTGCAGTGTTGAGGATCTCTAGAATGTATAGGTTGACATAAGCGCCTTCATTCCTATCTTCTTTGTAAAATGGAACAAATGTGCGGTGCAAGGTGTTCAAGGTTTGCCATTGTGGTGCGAGAATTCTTCTATGATAAATCGTCATTTGTTCAAGGGTTATAAGGGTTTGAATAAGAGGAGAAGATCAAACAAATTCTCGCCGTAGTAGCCTCATCTGAATTTAGTTTTTTTCAACTGTGATCAATGAAGTGGGAGCTCTAGTTCTTCGTTGAGCAAATATCTTATTTTAGGATACATTTTTGCAGAAGCATAACCATGATACAAATGCCCCGAAGTTTAGATAACTAGCTTCCCATCATTGACCTAATTTAAATTTTCTCAATTGTTCATGCGATTACTTTAAGATGCACGTCAGATCACCTTTGTGTAAATTTGTTGTCCCCGTATTGAAAGTCCGGTTATGCTTCCTCCCTTTGTTTAAGTGCTAGTCTTCTTGTATATCGCCTTATCGCTTATCGCTGGTTTATAAATTTCGACCCGCTATTTCACATGAATTGCTTCGTGAGTAGTCTCCTATTGTTCCTTCCAAATAAATATAAAAATTTATTTCATGATCACCACCATATTTTTGACATTGACGCAGTGTGCTTTATCTATACTTATTCTTGCTACTTATCCCTTTATGACATACCTATCCGAGCCAAACTTTTTTCGCTTCTTTATTCAAGCACCATGACAAAAGTGTTCTTGCAAAGAAGCATTCCTAAGCTCTCGCTTTCTAAAAGTTTGAACTACTATATATTATCTCACCACCATTTGTATGCTAATGGATGGGATTAAGTTCATATATATCTCTTTACCAAAACAATCCCTACTTTTTGCTCTTTTTGAGCTCATGTGTTGATCAATAGTCAAGGTAGAGACGTAATGATCTATCACATCAAGAACTAGGAAGATCTAACTCATCTAGAATATAACAAATTCAACAATAATCGCTTGACACTGCTTCGGGAAGACACAGCCTGGGCCCTTTTGTAGAGTATCATTTTCTAGGAGTTAGAGCGACATAATAGAGAAAAAAATAGAGGTTTACTATACTTTTACTAGTATCCAAGTCTATCTAATCTTTTTCTTTTACAAACCTCAGTAGATTACTATCAACACAGAATTTCCTTCTTCGTAACAATGTTGTGGTATGTATAAAATCAACTGAACTTGTTATGATAGTGTGTTTACTTAACTAAAATAAAACTATGTAATGCTTCTGAAATTCAATACTAGCGCCAAGAACAAAGAGGCATCAGAATGGTATATCAACAACCGCCATGTCATTTTTTTTCGCGATTGTTCCAAGAGGGGGGAGGTGTTTTGTGAGTACCTCCTTTTACCATTTCTTTCTTTTTTTCGAACACAATGCATGAGTGAAACATCATGGTAATCGACACGGATTCACAATTTTCTATGCCTAATGTTATCAACACATACCGATCAACGCAGATTCTCATGGGCACAAAACGCCAAGATGCCACCTTCTTCCTGTAACTCCATCAAGCGCCGAGGCGCGGCTGCCGACCTTTGCTCTCCTTCTCGAGGACGAGCGACGCCGCAAGTAAGGGGAGAGGGAAGACGGGCGGCCGGGCAAGGAGCGGATGGGGTGGAGGGGTGAGCAAGAAGGGCCTCGACCAAGGTCATGGATCCTTTGCCGCCCAAGCCCAAGCCTAACGAGATCGACGAGGAGTCGCAGGTCATCTGGGAGGTCCTCCGCATCAAGGACCTCCTCTGCACAAGGAAGACCACGATGGACTCTCTGTCTTCGGTTCTTCTATTGCTAAAGTTGTCATTTGTCAACTCAAGGGAGTACTTAACATTGATCCGAACTAAAATTGTGTTGTTAGAAATGATTGCTACTTGCTCGAGTCAGCCGAGGAGGCCGTAGCTTGATGCAATTGTCCATCTCCACGTTGAAGGTATTGATTACACCGACATAATTGCTCAGTCAATATCGAGGAGGCCGCAGCTGATGCAATTGTCCATCTCCACGCTGAAGGTATTGATTGGATAGTCCATATGAGCCATATGAGCCTCGTAATTTCCGCACAAATGGCGCCTGGTTTTGTTTCGTAGAGTGGATATCAAGCTTGAGAGTTCAACCATCACTCCGCATCGTAAAATTTGTGGATTTCGTGACAAGGTAAAATTTAGATACAGCTATCCATATATATATATTTCACAAAGACTTGAACAGAGGCACATTCTTTTACTTCACAAAGATGCATATGAAACTACATAAGTCTGCATTTTTCAGATGCAAGAATACATGAATGGAAACTTGGCTTCCATAATATAAAAGCAACCGAACTTATCTAATGTTTGCTTTTTATCGATTGTCGATTGGGATATGCAAATGATGAATATCTTTCGAAGAACTACGACTTGCTCTTGCCATATTCAACCCGTAAGGTTGGCTTGAGATAACGATCCTTTTGTTGCAGATTGTTGTCACGACACAATTTCTCTCGTTTCATTGCTATTCCTATAGTTATAATCACTAAGATTATTTTCGTAGCATACAAGACAGCTTACCAATTTGCATATAGTGTCTTCCTCAAATTTGGAATAGATATGTCGATGATTTTGGCGCTACTAATTTGAATATATACTTAGAGTTATTGTTGCTAGGACATGGAGACACCGTTGTTGAAACCATCCTTGTTTATTTTATAGTATAGCATATCTCATTAACCTGCATTAAAAGATAGACTACCAATGTTGACTAAACTAATCAAGAAGTCCTTGCTAAATACTTCAAGTTAATACTTTGCTAAAAATAATTGCCATTCCATATTTTGCGTGTTACTGCTCATGTCTAGGGTAAAATGGAGTGCTATGAATGTCAACCAAAGCCCTGCACTAAAATCATATCATGTCTGCACAATTACAAGCACTCCATCAAAGGTTCCTTTTATCACTCTTGTTGCCCCATTTCTTCATTTTGCCTTTCTATTTCTTTTTTTTATTTTTTCTAAGTCGCATTTCTTATCATGTTTGTGTTTCCGCTCTTGTATTTCTCGCCAAAACTAACTTTCTACTCCTCGCAGCTTTTGTTGGTTTAGATTATTTGTAAGATGCAATTTTTTGTTAAATATGGCAAGGGGTATTTATTATGTAGTTAGTATTCTTTATGTATTCATGGCCTCATGCCTGCTGCTTATATATGAAAAGATGCTTGTTTACTCCATCCTCCATCTTTGTTTACTACTCAAATTTCGATGGAACTCGCAAGAAATTTCACTCCAAATATTACTCGAACCAATTTACTTTCGAATCGTTTCTTTCATGTTGTTGTTCTATTACTTTTTTTAAGAAATTGTTCTATTACTTTTAAAGTAGACTATATTCATGTCACAGAAATATTCTCGGCTTCACTCATGTCCAAATTTCTTCTATTTCAAAGGTAATGAATTTGTTAGCAGAGATATATTCACAACCTTAAATGGTCTCAAGATGCTTGGCACGACAAACCTTTAGGAGAAAGTGAAGAATTTGATCTAAACAAAGCAACTCTGATTGTTGAAATAGATTGGTGTTATCATATTATGATAAGGATACTTAGTCAAGCATCGCTCGACTACAAGATTTTGGTATGTAAAATAGATTGGTGTTATCATATTATGATAAGGATACTTGGAGATCTCAATGCACTTTTTATTGACTTTACTTAATTTATTCATTTGTTAGAGCTCCAACATACAGCTATATCCCTAAACATCAATGTACATCTTTCTGCATTTCTTTACACTAACCGTAGGCATTTCCTACAAATATTATAGCTTATTTCCTCTTGATTGCTCACTTTAAGCAGCTCGTGTATGCTTGAAAGAGTATGGATGGCTAGGCAAATTGCTAGCATTTGATATTGCTATTAGTGCTTGATAAGCCATGGAGTCGCTTATGGTTAAATGGTGCAAAGACAATTGAGGGTATTAATCGCCGCAATACGCCAACTCACCGGGAAAATCGATAATCAAGGGCGCTTTAACTGGCCGAAAAAATTATCTAGGGCACTTAATCGCCGGGAAAAACTTATCTAGGCACTTAATCACCGGAAAACATGCAATCGAGGGTGTTAATCGCCGGAAAACATGCAATTGAGGGCAGTTAATCACCGCAATACATATAATCGCCGGAAAACTTCTAATCGCGGGAAACTCTAATCGCCGGAAAACGACTTTTCTAGGGGCTAATCGCCGAAAAATCATTCGCCGAAAAGTTTTTCCAAAGACTTTATCGGCAGTATTAAGTGCCGGAATACACATTCTCTAGATAAATTGCCGGAAAAGCTGCATTTTCGACGCTTGCATTGCCCTTAATACTATGCCATATGGTAGTGGTAGTCGAGGAAGACCCACGACTACTGTGGTGATCGAGGAGAACTTCCGACTTCCAAATTTTCTCCTTATGAATATTAAGGGTATACTCAAGAGTTATATGACGCCATTATTATCCATAATATGAATTATAGATATATAATAAAATAAGGATTGTTATATCCTCGCCACAAAGCTTGACTCAATCCTCACTACAACCTTTCCTTTAACACGTAAAATAATCCTTTGACTACAACAATTCTTTGCCATCACTTAACAAGATAACTCCTTAAGGCCAAACCACAAGAACCACTTAAGATCCAATAAAATCTTTCAACACATCATTTTGCTCGTAATACTCACCACTATTGATAAATCATGAGATCTAAATGATCTCAACCGCAAAACTCAAACATTATCATTTACGGGATATTACTTAAAAGCAAGCAAATTATTCTCCCTTAAAAGAATCAATATAATAATTCTTTTGATTGCAACCTCACGCTGCCAACTCGTAAAAAATAGCCTTTAAGATTAAATCACATGAATCTCTTAAGAACAAATAGAACATTCAAATACATCATTTTGTTTAAAATAATTTCAGCTACCACATAATTCATGAGCTCCAAAAGATCATAAAGCACAACTTGAAATTTTATTTAAGCGTGGTATCACCATGTATGCTCAAATTACTTCAAAAATTAACATCAATCTCACATTCGATAATTTTAATAACATCGATATCATACATTAGTACCAAGAATCAACAAACTTTACTACCCTATCCTAAAACTTTCTAAAAGAAACACAAGCCACAAGGTTCGAACAAATTTATTTTAACAAGATCATACTATGTAATAGCAATTTCACAAGGCACGCTTATCAAAGACCACTTACTAAATTCATCTACTCAAATGTTGGTGTTGCTCAACACCAACTTCAACTCTCATTATCAATTGATGATTGTATTAATCATATGTGTAAATATGGTGCTAATTCTATTTGTAATCACAACCATTTATAAACATAGATTCAACATTTCCTTATGTTCAAATCGATAAAAATATAATTAAAGATTTACTAACATAATTTCTATAAAACAAGGCTTCACGAGTCGATACACCAACATCCATCCGGTCCTTTATGCGTGTTTCAACAATTTTAGCATGTTAGGAATTAGGTAAATCTAGCATTTATGTAAGATCATCAAGTAGATATTCACAAGATAGTTTCATATCAATATTCACTCTTCTTAGTAACCTCATGATTCTAAGTAGGAAAAAATATATTCTAAATCACAACTCGCCATACGCATACATTGCAAGGCAACAATAAATTAACCACTTACGCTACCAAGGACATCAATTAAGATTAATTATGCATCACGCCAATGACCCAACTTGACGCCATATACGCTGTCAATTATCTTCTTTACTTATAACTTCTCACTTAACACCACAAAACTTTACAAAGGGTTTTGACACTTTCTTTTTCCAAGAAAAGGTTCTAAACTTCGACACTCCAACTACTCCAAAAGAAATAAGTAGAGTCAAAACTTTCTTCAATGAAGTTTGTAAAAAAAAATAATTTCCATTATCCAAAATACCAAACGGATAGTCGGGTCACATTTTTCAACAAGAAAGGTAGGACTCTCATGAAAAGAACAATCTTATCAATAACAATGTTTACAAGTAGCAAAGATAACTCATCAATAAAAGACAACAATTGCTCGACTTAACCATGGCAGATAATGCAAAAAGAGCTTTGACGCCTCTCATAGAAGAGAAGTATTAAACTTCATACTCAGAAGTTCCCGAAAGAATACATTGGGGCCAAAGCTTCCCTAAGTTCAAGAACATGCAAAATAAAGCTTCCATTAACCAAAGTACCAAGCGATTAAACGAAGTCATGTTTCCCATATGTTTCCCAACAAGAAGGACAGAACTTCCAAATAAAATGTCAATCATAGAAATCAACTACGCTTATAAGCAAAGAATACAACTCGTCATTCGGACAACAAATGTTGCTTTAAGAAACCAATAAAGACCGATGAACTCCCCTCAACTACAATGAACCACTAATCCAAGAAAACTCCTCCACCACATCTGAACAAGAATATCCATTCTCAGAACACCCAAATTTCAACATGAGCCTGGAATGCTACTAAAATAACAGAGTAACAATTTAAACTAAGACATTTTACTAAAATTCAGCAGAACCTCCCTTGTATAGTTAACCATACCGGAGGTTCGAACATATATTAATAACATGATCAATTAATTCAAACATCCAATTTAAATAATAATCACAAAAACTTCCATAAGACGCTAATCAACTCTATTACAAAGCAACAGATGCATAAGACATAATCAATAGGAATCATCTTGGCAGTTTGCTCAATTATTAACTCATAATCCAATTTTAATAAGTCATGAATGGTTCGTGGTGGTGTGCATGAGATCTTATGACTATCCCCTCCCATGCATGACATTCGCGTAAGAGATACCTAAAAAAATTACAAACAACAGCAAGAGTGAGTCCAAGACTCAGTAAAGTACAATTAATAAGACAATATCATACACAACTATAATCATCATCATCCAACCACAATTCTTTATAATAAACCAGTTCACATGCTCATGCAATGCAAATGCACAAATGCATCTTTTCTTTTCTCTTTGCATATACCGGTAGCATGCGGAGTACGATCCGTCGATGCATACCCATGTATGTGCCTCTAGCATGTGGATCATAAGCCCACACTCCACGAGTATGGGGACCTCAAGCCCATCTAATACATGACGAGGACCTCAATCAATCAATGCTTGGTCACCACGTGACCAAGCCTCAAATATGATAACATGATGCATATGAATCAATTCTTTTATCCAACATAAACATGTATTAGCCGCCAAAGAGAACATACATGAATAAAGAGCATACTCATACTTCTATCATTCATGAACAAAGAACATACACATCATTCTAGCATCCATGAGTAGAGAATATACACATAATACCAAAGAAACATGAACAATCAACCTTAATTATTCTTTCACTAATCAGTAAATGCCTCAACCGTGTGAAGATGGAAGATCCCAAGATAACAAATCTGGACTAAACATTGCTAGAAACAAATATATAACTCACTACGCCTCTAGCGCAACCCAAAACTCCAAATCCCATGACATCGATCCGCTCCTCACAGCATGCCTTCTTCTAAAATTCATAACTTTTGTCCAGAGATCCAAAAGGGGTGTTCTTTGATTTTTATGGAAAGCTTATTAATTTATCTACATAAACCTAGTTGGTGAGCTTTCCAGATTCAGCAATCTTCTATCCTTACCAAACAGTTTAATACAACAACCAAATCAGTCAGGTTGCAGGATAGCGAGACTAAAACTAACGTATCTTTCAAGACAATTATCCAAAATTTACATTCTCTAGCGCTCTGAAAACCTTATAAAATACCTACAACTTTTGTTTTGGTGAGATCTTCTACATAATTCATTAAATATTTACTAATGACCGATTAACATTAACTATTAGAATTATGATAGAACCACGTAACAATGACGCTATTTAAAATCATATCTCCTGATCCGCTCATCCAAACAACCTGATCCAAGAACCTACGGAAAGCTACTAACACTATCTACAACTCTCTAGGAGATGGCAGAACGGATTTTGTAGCTAACAGCCCTAAATCGATGAACACTACAAACCGCCGTAATACCGATCTAATACCGACATTGCTAAAATACATGAATTCACGACTAAACAAACGTGATCGGGTTACCCTTGGAGAAACTGTTGTTGAACACGAGAAACACCACGCCATCCCCTCTTCCCCTACCTTCTCTTTCTCCCTTCTTCTTCTTTCTTCCTTCTGGCCTTAAAGCACACAAGAACAAGATAGCAAAGAAGGGCTAAGGGCGGATAGGTATCGAGAGCGGGCGTAATCTGTAGCATTGTGCTACAATACATGTTAGGGTTTGCCCTCCTTTTGTTGGTGGCTGGTTCCATGGGCCATGGGCCAAAAGGGTTGATTTTTCCCTCGCTTGACTTTGGGTTGGTAGCCCATTCCCTAAATTCTGAATTTTTCCGTCTTTTCATTCCCTTAATTTCTTTTCTAATCTTATTGCACTCACTAATGATAATTAGGTATTATACATTCCAAACTCGAGGAAGGCAATAATCTTCCCAAAGAAACTCATACTCAACACTGAACTAGTTGACTCGAGGTAGACACTCCATTATTCTCATACCCCAAACAAAGGGTGCAACCTAGCAACCCAAGGCTACAACTACTAACTAAACCTCTCGCCATTTACTATCATCACACATAATAATCATGTAGGCAAATCATACGATTCGCACTCCATTTCATATCAAGAATGGTCAATCCGACACAACGTAAACGTAAATACAATGATTGACCCATCTCCATCTTATTGTGCATAGTGTGTCAATTTAATTATTCAATTACCACGGACCTAAAGCCCGCTCGACATACTAACGGTAACACCCTAGCCCAACATAGAGCCTAGGATGCTACTAAACTACTCTCATCGAACCATTTTCTTCCAACTTCTTAACAATTTTCAGCAAAACAAATAACCAATATAAAGAATGACATCGTCAAAAATAATTAATCTAAGCATAGATCTTTCCCATTATCATCCAAACTCAAATCAACAATCTATGCTACACAATGGGAGCAAATATTTAACAATTAAATGTAAAGCGTTATGAATCCTCGTAATCATTTAAGATGTAAGTCTAATCCAATCAATCAAGTTATTCAATCCAATGTAATCAATTGAACCAAAGAATCGAGGTTTAAAAGCTTAAACAGCTTCATCCATGAACACAAGGGAATCAACCACCACGAAGGATGGACATAGTCCAACTAAAAGATTTATCATGAACGTGAAGTTTAGTTAAATGAACTAATTTAATTGCCATGGATAGTGTAAGTGTGAGGTGCATCAAGACTACTCCTTCCTATACATGTCACCGCCGAGAGGTACCTAGAAAGAACAACACAACAAGTGTGAGTCCACGACTCAAAGCAAGTACAATGTAATAACATGGAAATATTGGACATAACATTCACAATGTTCAATACTTAATGTAGAATGGCGTAATTCTTATGCAAGAATGAAATGTATGCTCTTCTCTTCTGTTTATACCAGTATAGTCAGTGAACACCCATCGGTGTTCACGCATGCCTGCATTATCCAAAATGCGGGGATCCAAGGCCTATTTGAAGAAACATTCAGAACAGGGATCCAAATTGCCTATATTGGAATGATGGGTCTTACTTGCCCATATTGGAATGATGGGACTTTACTCCCCACTCCCATGGGTGAATCATGAACGAATGAATGAATACATTGATATGAAAGAAATCATTCAAGAAGCATGGATTAACATCCATGGAAAGAAACAAGAATTATTGGAATTTACTCAATTGTCCATAGAATTTAATCATATCGCGGCATCAAGCACTACGAACAAATAACACCAATACAATCCACATTATACTTGCCTCAACCACAAGA
Organism: Phyllostachys edulis; assembly: GCA_036346405.1. Taxonomy (NCBI): domain Eukaryota; kingdom Viridiplantae; phylum Streptophyta; class Magnoliopsida; order Poales; family Poaceae; genus Phyllostachys; species Phyllostachys edulis. Next base: position 47,176,549 of record CM070558.1, read on the forward strand.
TTTTAAGACGATGACAGAATGGCTCTAACCCCGGTTCTCACTACCACCGACAACCATAAAGTGCTCAGCATAGAAATGGAACAAAATGAAATCAATCATTCTAATCGCAACTTGAAATTTAATCAATACACTCTCAAATCCCAATCTGTCCAAACCAACAGCTATCAAAGCAAAATCCATAACTTTTGAGTCAAAACACCAAAAGTCATGAATCCAACTTTCCTGAACCTAAACAGGCATAGGTACAACTTCTTAGGTGACCGAAAGATCAAATTGACCCATCTAAGCCTTTTTGTTTTAACCCCAAGATCGCTCTGTCATCTTCTAGATTATCGACTTAGGAGTTTTGTAACTTTTATTTGGTACATCTAATCTCACTGTTCTAAGACTTTCTGGAAACTACAGGAAACCAGATTTTTCAATAAATTTATCACATTTATTCTCACTATGCAATAAAGGATGCAAACAGCTAACTAATTCTCTTCTCATCCACAACAGAAAGACAGATTACAGCATTAACTTCTAAAATTCATATCTTTCGTTTTAAATGTCCAAAAATTATGAACTTTACCTTCCTGAAATCATCATAAAAATATCTACATATCTCATGCAGATCACACGACCCAATTCGTCCATCTCAAACCCCTAATTCACATAATTAAACTCATGCCCGAATCTAGAGACTGAATAAGCACCTCGACTTGTAAAATTCATAACTAATTCATCGTTCATCCAAAAATTATGAACTAATACTTTATGGAAAGCCCACACGAAACTCTACATATTTCCAGGAGACCCTAAACACTGAATCTGCCTAGAACTAACCTAAATCCGCGTGTCAACAAAACAGCAGAACTAATCGATCTACAACAGCATGCACAAAATAGCTATTGACGATGAATCACAAAAGAAATATCTACTAAAACTAATGGGGAATATGAAATTACCCACAAAATCCCGCTGGACTTCACTGGAGATCCCCTATGAAGAAATCCTCCTTCTTCGCCCCTTCCTTTCACCTTCGACGAACACCACCACGGCCTCCTTCTTCCGCAACCTTGACAAGAATGAGGAAGCACCACCAATGGAGGGGAGGTGCTGGATCTTGATGGACAGGAGGGGAGGTGGCGCCCTAGAGGGAGAAAGGGTCGCAGCTCAAGGGAGGAGGTGGAGGCGCCTAGAAGGGGAGAGGAGGAGACCGACTAGGGTTTTGGGGGTGGTAATGGCGCCTCTTCCTGCCAGCCAAGTATGGGCCTCCTAGGCCAAGGCCTGTGGCCTGTGTTGGCACACAAACGCGAAAAACCCCTTTCTAAAAAGTTTATTCTCTCTTTTATGGCTTTCTTCCTTGGTAAATAATCGTAGTATTACACTCTACTACTACTTCTTCGCCTTCCGCTGTGTTCTTTATTGTTGGCTTGTAAGCCTTTCTTGTAATAAACTCTTACATTTATTAATAAAATTATGTGATTGATGGATGTTACCATATTTGTTTATCATCAGAACTACCCATCGAACATGGGACTAGTTCGAAATACACGAGGATTTGGGGTGTTACTCCTGTGTCCGACACTAAACCATAAATAAACTAAGGGATCCTAGAGGATTTCATATCGCACCCTTGGAGTTCACGATGAAGATCACAAAACCCATGAGATCCTCCACCTCTCTTCTCTTCCTTCTCCTTCCTTCCTTTCTCTCCTCCTTGTCGATCCTTGTCGGTCTTCCTTCCTAGCCGCCCAGCCAGGTAGCACCACTGCACCCGCCACGGCAAGAGCTACCGGGAGGTGGAGGCGAAGGGTAGGGGTGGCGAGGAGGGGCGACATGGAGAGGAGGGCTACAGAAGTGGCACTTGGAGAGGAGGGTCGCAGGGAGGCGCAAGGAGAGGGCTAGGGTTTGTCGCCCCACTTTCTTAAGCTTCAGCTACCCTTGGGCCGAAAGCCCATGGCCTAAGTTCTCTAACTTTAGCAAAAACACCATTTTAAACCCTCTAAATCCTTCTCTAATACAATTTCTCTCTTAAAATGATTCTCGATATTATAGGATGACAACAACAGAGACACGATTAATGCATGAAGTCATTAAGCCCTAGTTCTAGTGATTTCTTCCCTATTGTAAAGTATAGTCGATATATCAACACAGAAGTAGGGTTATTATTGGGTTATTATTCTCTAAGTAGAAGGTCCGAACCTGTATAAAATGCCTGGGTCTTTTTCTGTGTGGTCTAACTTAAGGAAAGTCCCTAGTAATCATTCGTAAGATCGACACTCTACCATCGACAAACCTGCTAGGGTTTTTATTCCATGCATTACTTGATGAAATTATTGGTAATTATGGTTTAAATTGATAGTGAGAATGGTTTAGGTGACATTCTAGGCATGTTGGTTGGGCGAGGGTGTTACATATACAAACGATGAAAGAGAACACAATTCCTTAGGAATGAGTATCATTTCTTTTTGAGTAAATTTCGCTGGACCATGTAATCTTACCATGGTTTCACTTTGCACCACCCTTAACAAATCTTTTCACTTTGCACCACCTCTTCTTACTTTTTTGTTTAATTTTGCACCACGGAATATCTCACAAGGAGAGGGAAACATGGGAGACGTGGCAGGAGCTTGTCGGCAATGAGGCATGGCCAACGAGGTGGTGGCGACAACCCAAAAATGGTGAGAACGAGCTTTTGGCATCATCGCTGTTGCTATGGCCACCACCAATAATGCTCTGCTATTCTTCTCCGCTTTCGATCCATTTCCTAGCTTCATCTACCTCCTCTCTCTCCATCATGTGCCTCATTGCCACCTCCCGTACACTGCTCATAGGCGAGCACCAAAAAGGTGGTCAAACTCTACCCTAGTGCAAAGTGCAACAAATGGTAAAAGGAGGTGCAAAGTGAAAAGTTTTGCTTTTGATGGTGCAAAGTGAAAGATTTGCTTTTGATGGTGCTAGTGAAACTTATTAGAATTGGGTCCATATGTGTAAAGGCTCATTTATTCTTGAAATTCCAAAGCATACATGGTTTAGTACCATATATCCTAGCCAAGTGGTCGAGAGCAATTTATAAGGTGGAGTCCTTGTCATCTCTTGTTGCATGTGACACGTGATATGGGATGACATTAGAAGGACTACAAATAAAGTCACACACACACACACACACACACACACACACACGCACATCGACGTCAAGACGCGCTAGATATTCCAAGTGGGCAATTGCATGACTTGTGACTTGATGACGCCATGACCGCGGAACGTGTCGTGAATTCAATTACCTTTCTTTTGTCGACCATGCATTCTCACTCTGGTCAAAATAATATGGTCGCCATAGACTAGTGTGGTCGGCTGCATCGACCGCAGTGATCTAAATAAAGTGGTCAAAACCATAGACTAGTGTGTGGTCGTGACTCGCTGGTTGGATCTATAGACCGGCTAGAATGAAATACATCGTCAAGTCAGAGACCAGTTGATTGAAGTCAGAGACCAAAGGTGTAATCGTGATGTATTAAACACCGCTAATGACCATTAATTAGTCCTAAATTAACAACTACCAGAGTTTATTATGACAGCTATTAGAGAGTAATTGTCTCGACTTTTAAAAGGATCCGGAGACGCCCATACCAAAGTTGTGTTTTTACTTCCTTTTCCATTCTTTCTTTCTCTCGCTCAACTGCGGCCGAGGGTTGTGCCGTTTAACCAAATCGCCCCTTCTCGACGCACCACGGAAGAAGAGCGGATATCTCGAACCATTGTCGCAGAGTTCACCTCCACAGGCGGCAATAAGGTTTCGGCAATAGAATCGCGGCGACCGCCGATGCACTTCATCATCTACGACCGCTATGCTTCCTATTCTTCATCAAGCCTAATCAGAATTGGTCATATGCACTGCATCATCGTGTTATAATCCTATTATTGTGTATACTAAGAAGTGCGCAGCAAAGGCGTGGTCGTTAGTATCGCTATATGTATCTCTAGTTTTATATGATCTTTGCATTATACTAAAATCTAGAATTAAAATATTATCTACGCTTTCCAACAAAACTATGGTAAGATTATACGGTAAAAGTGAAATTTACTTAATGCTTTTCCGATGGTTTTCCTCTCCAATCCAAGGGCCTTAATTTCTCCATCCTATTGAAGTTTGCCATTTCTGACGCTTGACCGACTTTGGACACATCATAATGTAGGTTTGATTCCCAGATGTACTACGACTACGAGGTGTGTACTAGTCGCCTACCATACATAGTCTATTCTGGCGATGAAAAGTAAACACGACCTTTTTCAAATTTGTCACATCTCATAGTAGAGAATGCTTTGTCCAGGGACCAGTTTTTTTATTTTAATTAAACTAATTCTCGTACTCCGAACCTACTTTTATGGTGAAGGGGAAAATAAGAACATAAGCAAAAACAGAGACCCTACTTTTATGATTGTGTCATCTCATCGATGGTTAGCATGAAACATAGGCATGCGTGCATTTGCCCGTCATATATACCACTTTATTCTCCATTGCGGAAATATGTTTGAATCTTCTAGTTATATTTTCCTAATTCCAAATCGATCGTCGCTATGGGGCAAAGTTATTATTTTCATTAAAATAGATTAATTTGTGCAGAAGGTGTTCAAGAAGGAAAAAATCTCTCCGGTGTACGTTGTAAACTGTAACATGTGTTAGTGTTCACTAAAGGACATATCCATGTACACGCACCGATTGCTATAGCCAACAATGGCCAATATTGTTGAAACAACACTAGATGCACAGTATTATAAGGGACAGCTCGATCGTACAGTATTATTTGTATCATTAACAATTCGTGTGGAGAGTACTTTTCATCATCTACAGCACATGACTTTATGATGAATAAACTCATATTTACTCCTTTGTCTTCCAAACGAAAAACTTTGTTCCTTGAGTAGTAAACCAGCGTCACACGTGTACTGTGCTTGAAAAGTTCTGTAAGCCCCTGTGTAGTTTATCCAAAAGTTAATTACATCTTCTGAAATATCAACGTATTTTCGAGAATAAACTGAAACATCAACGCCATGCAGTGATCCGAGCATCATGGGAACTCAATGTTTAACACAGAGCTATAGGTTCTCACCACCATTTGCCTGAGCCGCTTCTCGTAAGGGTCTCGCGACAGGTGGTTTTCTTCTTTAACGCGGACGGAGAGGGTTAAATCCGGACATTAAAAAAAAACAGTACTAGAAACTGTTAACTACGTCCAGCTAGAAGAACAAGGGTTTTATTTGCATGGTTTTACCAGATGCATTCCACACCCATCCCAAAGCTAGCTAGTAGGAAATGGAAATTGAAATAGGTATCCATTTATAGCGTTGGTCAATGCGTATTTTAATCCCTAATCAATCTGTAATCATGCCGAAATAACAGCATCACAAGTAAGTCAGCTGCAAGCCGGTACATACGCGCGCAGGCCAGAGTAGGCCATAAAGCGCCCTGCCTGCAGCAGGAAACGAAGCCCGTGTCTAATAAAAGCTTACGCGTCAAACTCGACCACACCGCTCTCTGCAGCCCTGTCCCTCCTGGCTAGCTAGCTGCAGGCTACAGCAAGCTACTGCGCCTCTGAAAAGGGCCCTTCCATGCTGCCTCTCCGCCGTCCCAAGTCTACAGACGAGCTCAGCTTCAACGCTTCAGCGTCCTCTCATTAGTGTACGTAGAGTTCTCTTGCTCCTCTGATTCTCACTATAAATACAAGCATCCAGCCATTGGGCCTTCTCCTACCACACTGTTTAGTTCCTAGCTACTCATCCCCACTGACCAACTTGCTTCGTCTCTTCTCTCATTCTGTCTGCTCCTGCATAAACGAAATGGAGGTAGGTTGAGTGATGAGTAACAATACAAAGTTACTACTGCTAGTTAGTTTACCAAGCTAACGTACTATGTTTTGGTTTCTTTCGCAGAAGGCGAGGAGGCGGCACGTGCCGGCGTTCGGGGGGTGGAACTACTACTACCACTACGACGAGCCGGAGGCCTGCAACGACGTCTGGTTCAAGAACTCGCCGCCCCCGCGCAGGCCGGTGCCCAAGAAGGTGAGCAGGCCGGGGCGCGGGATAGCTCCGGAGAACGCGCTGTACGACGGTGGCAAGGGAGGCAGCATGCGGGGCGTGAGGGGCCTCGGACGCCGGCGGTGTGTTGCGCACGCCGGCGAAGGGCGCCTGTAGGGCGGTTCGGCCCGTCGACGAGGACCTATACCAGGTGCCACCGCCGGATTTCGTCTCCCACCGGCCCAGACGGGTACGCACGGACAGAAGGGCGCGAAACTTTAGTTATAGTGTACTCCTGTATATATATACATATTAATGAACGGAGTGTTCTTGTTCTAATGTTTTTGTGCAGAAGAGGGCGGTGAGGAGCCTGTGGATGGGATGCTTGGGCCTCAACTGCGTCGCCTGAGACGAACCAAGCTAGCTTCTGGAGTAGTGCCTCTCTATCCCTGCCAGTGTGTGTGTGTGTGTGTGTGTTAGCTCTGTCTGGCCTCTGGCTCTGCTGCAGTGTTATGCTCGTGTAGAAGCAGTACTATCGTTTCTATGTTTTTTTTTTGTAATGTGAGTGAGAGATCGAATGCAACATCTTGTGATAGTACATTAGTACTTTGATTTAACAAGTCCAGCTTACCCTTCTGATCAATTTTGACTGGCTTACAAATTCTCGGTGAAATTGGTTTTGTTGCAAAATGCTTAGATCATGGAGAATGTTGCCATCCGTGTTTCGTGTCAAGTCGCTATCAAACAACTCTTCCGAGTACTGGCCACACATGAATGCTATGTGACGTGCTTTAAATTCCTCCTTTGAACGATGTTTACCGTTCATGACATGGCTTTTCCTGAACCCTGTAACCCTGCAGATGTGTATGACATGTCTTTTCCTTTGTTTTGGCTTTTTCTCTGGCTCCTGGTATTCAGACGAAATATTGATTTGAAGTAACCTTGTTCTGGTATTCGTAGCAATGCCGACAGTGGGTCCAACGGCATGCCTCAACAGATCGTTAAGCTGCGCGTGTGTACTAAATTTTTGTAACACTTCTGTAAATATAAGTTTGGTTGAGCAGATACTTCAAAAGATCTTCTGTGTTTGCTTGGCAGCTCAGACTCTGTATTTTGCTGCTCCTTTATATCAATGAATTAATCGGCAGAGCTTTTGTCTTAGTTTTAGTTTTGTCTTGTCATCGCAAAGTTTTAGTATCTTGCGTGTTCGAATAGAACGTCAAAAACAAAAACAAAAATTCCTTGCAAAAAATATTTTGGTGCCATATAAGAAAATCACACTTAATTAGCAGCATTAGTGACCTCCGACAAGTCGAACTGGCAGGCCTGTTAATCTAATGGCTCTCCTAGATAGAAGGAGCCGGCCTGTTTGTCAGTGGAAAGCAGCTTTGGGGCCACGTGTTACCATGTTGGAAGCATTTGCATTTTGCACAGAAGGGAAACATTTCTCCAGTGAGACAACAAAAAAATCGAAAAATTCAGTGGCGCATACAAGGAATTAATCCTAATACTAAATGTGAAACGCTACTAAAAAGAAGAAATGCCCGAATTCATATCGATCTGTTTGAGTAAAAAACTTATTACATGTTTTTTTGAAAGACAACACGAATGCCCCAAAAGGCCATCATACTAAAGGAAAAGATGTATATTAATCCCTAAACTACCCTGCTGGTCGTCTAACTTACGCCCTAAAAATACACCAGCTTTGACGGATGGAGACTACTTGGTAGTTCAAAGTTGAACCGGGATGATCAGAATAGTTCGTAGTAATGAACACTTTTTGTCCGAATTTTTGCTAAAAAATCATTATTTTATTCCAAATACAAGAATATACCTGTTTTTTTTTTACTGTAAAATAATACTGTCATTGCACGGTTGGACGACTTAGACCTAGTCACCCAATCATTAGGCGATCGTCCAGTTAATTTCCAACCGTAGAGCGCACATGGCGAAGTCGCTTCATTGCGGAATGACTTCCGATAGTCGCTAATGGTTAGGCGACTACGTAACTTATCGCTCAATGGCTGGGCGATTTTATGTAATAACATTATTATTTTATTGATCCGATGCAAATAATTGTGGGAGAATAAATGACAATTTTTTATATAATACATTTAGCAAATCTTATTTGTAGGTTGTTAATTTTTTCGGAAATAAAAGGATGGTGACAAGGTTGGTTGGTCTATTTGTGATTTTCAGTAAAATCTCAAGGGTACGTAAATCTGTAGACTCGCAATAACATTTTATGATTGTCGATGTTGTTGGGAAAGCGTAAATTTCATTTAATTTTGTGAGGACGATTGAGGTAACAATGAGTTGTAAGTAGGAAGGTAAGTGATAATGTGATGTACCTGTGAATTCATACACGTTGGAACACTACTAAGGTAAGTTATATCACAATGCACGAGGGAATGCATACACAACCATGTCATAGTAACTACGTAAATACGCACACAACGGATACAAATAAACAAAGCACAATCAAGACTCCCCATCGACACCCACGGCACCACCCACAAGACATCATGTCGCCGTCCACGCCCCACCCCCCGGCTTGTGTTCGCTTGCACTTACCGCTTGACTTCATCACACGGTGCGTGCTGGCCTCGACAGGAGAGAGCGGCCAGAACCCCATCTTGATTGTGGTCCCAAGGGCGGCGGGGGGTCGACCCACTCTGCTTATGCGCCCACTAGGGCACCACCGAGTCAGGATTCTAAAAGAACATCGACGGGTGCAGCTCAGTGCTCTCGACTTTCTCGGTTTTCGCAAGTAGACACCCACATCCTCGCGGGAAGTCCTCGGCAGGAGATTCGAACTCCGACGGGACGCAGAACTCTACAGACAAATATTGTTTATTCTGCAATATATCGACGCGAACAAACTCAAGAGAGGAAACGCACCTCTGCGTGGTCCATGGCATGCATCCAAGTGTCGTGAGCACTGCACTCCACCGCCTCGAACAGTCGTAGGGTCTAGGAACGATGGCGGGGGTGGCGTGTAGCGGGTGTGCCCACGCCGCACCCTTCGCCTAGCCCTAGCCGGAGGCGGGGCACGGCACGTGCCCACGCCGACCCTCCCACTGCCCGCCTGGTGGCAGTGAGGGGCACGGCCCACACCGACCCTCCGCCCAGCCTCCGGGCCACGGGTGGGTAACATGGATCGGTCTGCCTCCCGATGGATCGGCAGGACATGTCGCCTCTGCACGCGCCGACGTACACCTCCCGGACCGCCCTCGCAAAGACGTGAGGGCCACGACACGCCTTGTCCCATCAGAGACCCGACGGCAAGCTGCATGTAATATCCCGCTTAAAAATAAAAGAAATAAGTGATTAGTACTGAATTTAAAAAGAATTAGAATATAAAAATTCAGAATTTGGAAGGAGTATTAGAATTGGCTTTGCCATAGCTTTTGGCCCAAGTGGGAACCGCTTAAGAGGGTAGGGGCATTAAACCCAGCACTATAGCACTGGTATCTGAGCGCCACCACTGTAGCATCGTGGGTACTGTAGCACAATGAGTATCAGAAGCATCGCTCCTCCACCGTGCCGCCAAGAAGAGGAAGGAAGAAGGAAAGAAAAGAAGGAGGAGGAGAAGGATTTCACGGGATTTCACGATCGCTCAGTGTTCTTCGAGGGTAACGATCTGAAAACTTCTAACTGCCCCTAAATTTAGTCGTTGTTCTTTCGGTAGATCGCTTGTGCAATGGGAAGATCGATTGCTATTCTGTCCAGATTCGTCAGGTTTAGGACAGAACGTTGCGGGATGATTAGGGATATGTAATCTCCGAATTAGAGTTTGGTGTAATTATATAAAATGTAGATTCTCGCGTTAGCTTTCTAGAAAGGTCTGGATCATTAAAATCGGAGTAGCGAACAAAAAGTTATGGTCTCTGGAAGTCCGCTGTCCAGATTCTAGACGAAGTTGGCAGACTTCGTGTAGTTAGGTCGATTTCGTGTAGAAATTGGTAAAATTAAATATTTATGTCAACTTGAATATTGTAGGAAATCTTGTGTAGTTTCCAGAACTTATATTATTCATATATGTTCAAGTTGTATAATTAAAGATATAAAATTGTGAAACGGACTGTTCTGACAGAATCTGGAACGGTCTTCGGGTAAAGGAACGGAATAGAAAACGGTAGAATCAGATTTTCTTCATAACTAGGAAATTGTAGGTTGTTTTGTGAGGATTCCATAAAGTCTTGGATGGCTGAATTTAGAGTTCGGATGAGTAAGATATGACCGTTTTACTACTGGGACAGCGGGTAGTGTGTTCGGTAGTTTCATGTTAAAAGGGTTGGTTTAGGCGTAGGCATGCGATGACGGTTAGAGTAAGGTGTTGGTGTTGTAATGTGAAGGTTTTGAGATATGTTTTGAAATTGTTGTCCAGTGGGGTCTCGTATGCATTGTCGCCGCTTTAGCTCTCCAAAGTCACAAGGAAAAGAGGCAAGTGCATGGTAGCCGGTGTTCATTGGTTGATCACTGTATGCTTTACCATTTATTACCATTATATTGCTGTGCTTTTACTTATTTAATTGCAAGTAATGTTAATGGTCATTATTTATTCCTTATGGTTGGATATGACATTGTTGGACAATGGTAATGTTGAGAAACTGTGAATAATTGTGCATTCATAAGCATCATTGCATCCGAAGGTGATCATGTTGATCACAACTCCACGGGAGTGGAGGAGGTCCCCGATCCTTGAGGAGGACGGGCTTGAGAGTGTGTCATCGACGGGTGAACACTCATGCTATACCCATATCATGCAAAAGAAGTGCATGTGGACATGTAGTATAGAAATGCATGGAATGAAAGGAAGTTGATGATTGTGTATGTGAATAAAGAAAGAGAATTGAATGATTGAGCATGAGAATAAAGAAAAGTGAACAATTGATGTTAATGATGATATTGTGTATCTGTTGTTTAAGCAATGTTCATTGTTTATTCTTTGTACTTCTTTGAGTCGTGGACTCACCCTTGCTCTAATGTTGTTTTAGGTGATCATTGACGACGCTTCACTTGGGAAGGGTACTTTACATACACTCACTTTCCATGAGAACCTTTACTATGTAGTGATGAATTATTCCTTTAGGACTTGATGGTGTTGAATAACCTTAGATGATAGGTTGGAGTTGAATATTCTTTCAATAGACTTTATTCATTTGGTTTCGTTGTTCGTGAATTATTATCTTGCTATACTTCCTAGAGATCAATTGTCTATTAATTGTTATATCTTTATACTTGTTTACATGTGACCCATGGAAAGGTTTTATTGTTGAGATGCTTGCTGTAATTTACTATAAAATGATGTTAGAATTGATAGTTAGTGTAGTTAGTGGCATTCGGGCTCGTGTCGGGCCGGTTGTTCTGATTGGTATCGAGCGGGCTTTAGGTCCGTGGTTAATAGATTAAGAGCTTAGGTAAATTAAAATTGCTAAAATTCGTTTTAGGACTAGTAAAATTAACTAAAATTTGCTAATAGTTAATTAGCTTAAAATTTGACACACTAGTGCACAGTAGGATGGGAATGGGACGAGTATTGCTCTTACGCTTTCGATGTGTTATTATACTGATATATGAGTTGATATTGGTTCTTTGAACCTATTGTGTGTTGTTGATTGTGGTTGATAGCTATAACGAGAGGTAGATATTGTGGTTGTGTCCATAGGCGTGGCCAGGTTGTACCACCATTTGTGTTATGGGAAAAGTGAAGTGTTTACTCCGGGTAATTTAGTTACAAATGTTGGGGATGAGTTTCTTTAAAAAGTTGTTGTTTTATTTGAGTTTGTATTTGATTATTATGATTACAGCCGCTTGTGGTTGATGAACTTTCTTTGGATAGTGGTTACATTACAGCTGATGGGTTTCAATTGGTCTGTATTTGTTTTATTGAGCAATTATTGTCTTTTCTCCTTTGTTGAGCTATTCTTGCTACTTGTAATTGTTGACATTGGCAATATTGTTCTTTTCATGAGAGTTCTACCTTCTTGTTGGCAAACATGACCCGTTCATTCGCTTGGTGTTTTAGATAATGGAAAGTATCTTTTACAAACTTCATTGAAGGAAGTTTTGACTCTACGCATTTCTTTTGGAGTAGTTGGAATGTTGAAGTTTAGTGCATCTTCTTTGATAAAGAAAGTATCAAAAGTCTTTTATAATGTTTTGTTGTGTTAAGTGAGAGGTTTGAAGCATAGAAGATAAATTGATAATGTATGAGTTATCAAGTTGGGTCTATAGCGTGGTGCATACTCGATCTTAACCGAGATCCTTGGGAGTGAAGTTGATAAATTTGATGTTGTCTTGGAGTAGTTACATGATGAACTGTGATTAAGAGTATGTCCGTACCTACTAGGAATCCGGGAGCTATTAAGAAATGTGGGACATTGATGAACTGGTCTGATCATTAAGATTGTTTAATTTGGTAAACTTCTTGGATAAATTGGATTAATGGGTCTCAATGGATTAATCTAACCGTTTGGGATGGTTAAGTTAAGAGGTGTTGGATTATTGCCTTAATGGATATTAATCTTGGAGTAATCTTTTTTGTGGATACTTAGTGATCATATATAGTTGCTAGATTTACAAATTCCTTAGTATGATTAGTATGATTAATTGTTGAAATTGTGTACAAAAGATCGGGGGGATTGAATATTGATGGATCTAGAATTTATGGGAGGATTTTCGAATAGTTATTCTAGCTAGAATGATTGGACGAATTTGGTTGTAGTGTCGTGGAGACTTTTGATTGATGGGAGGATACGATTTTGGAAGTTTTATTGGGATTTTGCACCAAAAATCTAAACATGAGGAGGAACAATTGAATATGTGTTTGTAAATATTCATGTGATTTGCAAAGGAAGTAGATAGCAACTAGATTTCATGATGAAGCCGATTGATAACAACGATCGTTGAGTGCAATTAACGTATGTTGAAGTTTGGTGTTGAGCATCACTAAGAGTTGAAATGATGAGATTTAATAGGTGGCTTATGTTTATATAATTGTGGAATTGTCGGATGATAGCATGTGCTTGATGAAAGGGTTTTGGTAGAACCTTTTAAATTTGTGTAGTAGATCACCTCTAGAATAAAGTGGTTGTCGTAGTGAGGTTGTAAAGTTTTGGTGGACTCTCAATTTGAGAATGGGATGATAAAGTAGTATGGAACAATTTGGTGAGTTTCTAGAGAGCTTTATAGTGGAAGAGTAGACTATGATGATTCTTGTTAAGAGTGTCTTGTTCTTGATGTTAATAAGGTTGTGCGCAATGGATTGTGGCTTGTGAGGGTGGTGTTGATTCTTATAGAAAGAGAGTAAATTTGATCGTCTTTCATGGTATCACTCAAATGAAATGTTTGAGTTTTGCATTCGTGATCTTTTGGAGTTCACAATTTATGTGGTATTTGAAATTTGTGGAGAAAGCGGCGTGGTCGAAAGTTCTATTGGTTCTTAAGTGATTAATGTGATTTAGTCTTAAAAGCTCTTCTTGTTTGAGGTGGCAAAGTGATGTTGTAATAAAAAAAAATGTTTTCTTTGTTAAAGGGAAGAGTGTAGTAGAAGTATTTGATGTTGGAGTTAAGTTTTGTAACTTGCAACTTATTAAAGTTCGTTTAACTTTTACGTCGTTGTAAACTAAGAGTTTCTCGAGTTTCTAAAGTAATATTTTATTCTTATTGGTTGAGATTTGATATTCTCTTCTTGTGGGACTTGTGCCCTCAACTGTGGTCTCCTCTTTTGCTTTTCTGAAATCATTGCTATTTGACTATTTCTCTTGGTCTTATGTTTACTGCGAAAGGTAAACGTTATTATGTGTGCTGAAAATTATTTTTATTTGCCTCTTCTTTTGAAAAAGGAATAATCGATTTGTTTTACAAAACCTTATATAGTATATAGTGACAACTGGTTAGTAGTGCTCAAGTATATGATGTTGTGAGAATTTGTGTTGCAAGTTAATTGAGGAGCTTTGGAGGATGAATTGATTTAGTGATATAAATCTGTAAAGAATTGGATCTAAAAGGAATGATGGTCATTGGGGCAAAACTGATTATGTTGTTACAACTAGTAGAACCTATAGTGAATTGTAATCAAATAGCCTTTGTTCATATTGGTGGAATATTGGAATTATCAAAAGTTTGAATATTGGTTAATTAGTTAAGGTATTGCGAATGAGTATATTGTGGTTGTGTAGGTGGCCTAATGATGTGGTTTAGTGAGGGTCCAAGATTGATGAAGTAAGTTAATTGTTTTGGGCAGTTAATTGATTAGTGATGATTGTTAATTTCTTGATCGGGATATTGTTTGGATTGTGGGAATTGTAGTCGCGAATATGAGGATTTCCTTATCAATTATACTAAAAGTTCATTATAGGAGTCTTGGATGTTGAAATTGGGCTTGTGTTTTATGCTAGAATCTTGGTTATCCAATGATTATGTGTATAAGTAGTAGAATAAAAGTGGGTTCCGAATAGTGTGATAATCATTTGTAGAATCCTTTGGTTGCAGTAAATGAGTGTGTGTGCTTTGAATTTCAAGTTGATTATCCTCAAAGGATTGAGTTGATGTGATTGTGGGTGAAATATATATTGAGGTGCACTGGAAATTATTTGTCAAAGTAATTCCTTTGGTAGAGGAGTGGACTAGAGTATCTTTTTGGTGGATTAGTGAAGCCCTCTAAATGAGTGCGTTGTTACTTTCAGGTTGAGTATTGCTTTGAGTTTGTCGGTTAAGAGGAAGAAGTTAGTGTGATGATTTGGAAACCCATGATTTGAGAAAGGTTTATTTCCTAAAGAAAAGTTGAGAAAGGAATGCTTTCTCGGGTAGTGAAATGCTCTCTTGATTCTTATTTGAGTTGTGTGTTTATGACGGAGGTCATGTGCGATTTGATTGGCTTTATGTTGGTATGGTGGTTTTTTTTCCGGTTCAGGAAAATAAAAGAAGTGTTTGATTTGGGCATTCGAGTGATTTTCGCCTTTGGCTTTATGTGGTGTTTATTTGTGAACTGGTTACTTGGAAAGAGAAAAAGATTTCTTGATGAGTCTTTGATTTTGGATTGGAGTCTTTTGGAGGGAAGAGGTTAATGAGTTAGCTACGATGGGAATACTTCGTTTTTCAGTTGGGTTCTTGTCTAAGAGGGTTGGTTTGAGGCAAGTTGTTTGTGCATCTGTTGTTAAATAAGATGCTTCTCATAAGGTGAAGTGATTGATTTAGAAAAGGAAGCGAGTTCCATGTGTCTTGTGCAAGTGGTGTGGTTTGGTACCAAAGGGATAGTTGGCCCAAGGTACATCGGTTTGTTTCGAAAGTTGCGGAGATTTTGGAAGGTAGCGTATCACTAGGACCGTCTCGAGTCTAGGCATAGGGTACACCTAGCGTTTTGTATAACCCGGTGTCAAGGGAGTAGTTGAGAGATCTGGAGGTGAGGTTTTATTAGACCCGTACCTTGAGTCATGTCCGTTGAGTGTACTGAAAAGGTCGAGACAAGTGATGAGGTGTAAGAGGTTGGTATCCATCAAGGTGATGTGGTCTCATAAGTCCGAGGGGAGCGACTTAGGAGTAGGAATCACGTATGTGTGAGCAGAATCGAGTTGTTCACTTCGGTATGTGTTAATTGTGATTAATTTCATTTGTAATGTTCTTGCGAATAGAGCGACAAGTGGAATTCGAATTGAATTCTGTTTAAGGGGGTAGAATGTAATATCCCGTTTAAAAATAAAAAGAAATAAGTGATTAGTACTGAATTTAAATAGAATTAGAACATAAAAAATTCAGAATTTGGGAGGAGTATTAGAATTCGGGCCTTCGGCCCATAGCTTTTTGGCCCAAGTGGGAAACCGCTTAAGAGGGTGGGGGCTGTAAACCCTAACACTGTAGCACCGGTCACTGTAGCGCCGCCCCTGTAGCATCGTGAGTACTGTAGCACACCGGTTACTGTAGCATCCCCTCCCCTCCACTGCTGCCGGCCAAGAAGAGGAAGGAAGAAGGGAAGAAAAGAAGGGAGGAGGAGAAGAATTTCACGGGATTTCACGATCGGCTCCGTGTTCTTCGAGGGTAACGATCTGAAAACTTCTAGATGCCCCTAAATTTAGTCTTTGTTCTTTCGGTAGATCGTTTGGGCAATGGAAAGATCGATTTCTATTCTGTCCAGATTCGTCAGGTTTAGGACAGAACGTTGCGGGGATGATTAGGGATATGTAATCTCTGAATTAGAGTTTGGTGTAATTATATAAAATGTAGATTATCGCGTTAGCTTTCCAGAAAGGTCTGGATCATTAAAATCGGAGTAGCGAGCAAAAAGTTATGGCCTCTGGAAGACCGCTGTCCAGATTCTAGACGAAGTTGGCTGACTTCGTGTAGTTAGGTCGATTTCGTGTAGAAATTGGTAAAATTAAATATTTGTGTCAACTTGAATATTGTAGGAAATCTTGTGTAGTTTCCAGAACTTATATTATTCATATATGTTCAAGTTGTATAATTAAAGATATAAAATTGTGAAACGGACTGTTCCGACAGAATCTGGAATGGCCTTCGGGTAAAGGAACGGAAAAGAAAACGGTAGAATCAGATTTTCTTTATAACTAGGAAATTGTAGGTTGTTTTGTGAGGATTCCAGAAAGTCTTGGATGGCTGAATTTAGAGTTCGGATGAGTAAGATATGACCGTTTTACTACTGGGACAGCAGGTAGTGTGTCCGGTAGTTTCATGTTAAAAAGGGTTGGTTTGGCGTAGTCATGCGATGACGGTTAGAGTAAGGTGTTGGTGTTGTAATGTGAAGGTTTTGAGATATGTTTTGAAATTGTTGTCGAGGGTGGGGTCTCGTATGCATTATCGCCGTTTAGCTCTCGGTGTCACAAGGAAAAGAGGCAAGTGCATGGTAGCCGTGTTCATTGGTTGATCACTGTATGCTTTACCATTTATTACCATTATATTGCTATGCTTTTACTTATTTAATTGCAAGTAATGTTAATGGTCATTATTTATTCCTTATGGTTGGATATGACATTGTTGGACAATGGTAATGTTGAAAGCTGTGAATAATTGTGCATTCATAAGCATCATTGCATCGAAAGGTGATCATGTTGATCACAACTCCACGGAGTGGAGGAGGTCCCCGATCCTTGAGGAGGGCGGGCTTGAGAGTGTGTCATCGACGGGTGAACACTCATGCTATACCGGTATCATAAAAAAGTGCATGTGGACATGTAGTATAGAAATGCATGGAATGAAAGGAAGTTGATGATTGTGTATGTGAATAAAGAAAGAGAATTGAATGATTGAGCATGAGAATAAAGAAAAGTGAACAATTGATGTTAATGATGATATTGTGTCTGTTGTTTAAGCAATGTTCATTGTTTATTCTTGTACTTGCTGGTCGTGGACTCACCCTTGCTCTAATGTTGTTTTTAGGTGATCGTTGTGGCGCTTCACTTGGGAAGGGTACCTTGCATACACTCACTTTCCATGAGAACCTTTACTATGTAGTGACGAATTATATTTAGAACTTGATGGTGTTGAATAACCTTAGATGATAGGTTGGAGTTGAATATTCTTTCAATAGACTTTATTCATTTGGTTTCGTTGTTCGTGAATTATTATCTTGCTATGCTTCCTAGAGATCAATTGTCTATTAATTGTTATATCTTTATACTTGTTTACATGTGACCCATGGAAAGGTTTTATTGTTGAGATGCTTGCTGTAATTTACTATAAAATGATGTTAGAATTGATAGTTAGTGTAGTTAGTGGCATTACGGGCTCAGTATCGGGCGGGAATTATTCTGATGTGACACGCTAGAGTCTTTGTCTTCTGATAATTAGGGTGCTAGGGTTTAGTTCCCTCCCACATGGGCCCAAGAGCTATGGGCCAAGGCAGAGTTCTAAAACTCCTCCAAAATTCTGAATTTTCCTTTTCTAATTACTCTTAATTTTAGAACTAGTCACTTATATGTTTTATATTTGAGCGGGATATTACATTCTACCCCTTTAAGCAAATTCGACCCGAATTCTACTTGTCGTTCTATTACAAGAATACTACAACAAAATTAATCACATTCAACACGTGCATAATGTGAACAACCTTGGATTTTGGTCACGCATGCGAGATTTTTAACTCCTAAATCGCTTCCCTCTAGGACATATCGACCACCTCACCTTGAAGGATATCAACATCTTACACCTCAACACTCGTCTTGACCTTCTGAGTTCTCTCAACACACAACACTCAAAAATAAGGTCCCACTCGTTGGCTAATAGCTTTCGAAATCCCAAGCTTGATTGCTCGGTACTCATTGACACAGAACATACAGGGCGATGCATACATCACGTATGGGCCCAAGATGGTCAAAGTGATCGCTCACTTCCTAATCCCCGCAACAGTCGAAAACAAGTCAATGTACCTGTAACATCCTGATTTTCCAAATCCTTTTAGATTTGTAAAATAAAATAAAACTATTTTGTTTTGATGAGAATTCATAGTTGGTTCATTGGAGAGGATTAAGTTTCATGTTGTCACCCCTTCTGTAAGTTGGCCAGTTCTCCCCTCAGTCTCTCTTTTGTGTTATGTTCGGTTTAGACTTTCTCTGTGGCCTGGACCTCCCCAGTGGTCCTTGAAGTTGGACCTCCGCTAGGGGCTCAGACCTTTTCTCAATTGGACGTGTCTTCATGTCCAGACCTTTCTCCTTGAGCTAGATCTCTTTGGATCTCTTTGTTGGCTTGAATCTCTTTGGTTCAGACCTCCTCCTTAGGTCTCGACCTCCTCTTGGTTAAGGCGTGTCTATATGTTTAGGCCTCCCTTCGACTTCAAGTCCTTTGGACCTCCCCATCCATTGGACCTCCTTGCTTAACTTAGGAACTCCTGACCTCCAAAGATCTCCTCCCGAACCCCTAGGACCTCCTATATTGAGATCCTCACCGCCAGGACCTCCCATTGTGGAGATCCTAGCGATTAGGACCTCCCCTGGTCGACTTAGTTCTTTAGACCTCCTCTCAAGACCTCCTTGAGCCCGTGGAACCACCCTTCGTGAGGGCCTAACTGATAGGACCTCCCCGTGGGTGAGATCCTACCAGTCAGGACCTCCTTTTTGCAAGGATGCCCTCAGCCAGGACCTCCCCTGATGGGATCTTGGTTGTTAGAACCTCTTGTCGCGTAGACCTCCTCCATGTGTGTCTGGACCTCCCCATGTCCAGACCTCCTCTGTAAATCTGGACCGTTAAGACCTCCCCATGAGATCTTAACAGCCCAGACCTCCTCTTTGAACATCTGGACCGTTAAGACCTCCCCATAGGAGATCTTAGCAATCAGTTTCTCCTAGTTAGCGGACTGATCGTTAGGACCTCCCTTTGGAGATCCTAACCGTTCAGACCTCCCGTCTGGATTTGATCCTACGGCTCTAGACCTCCCTAGCGGGTGAGGTTCCCCTCTTACCACACGGACCTCCCCGTTAGCACTCAATCTTGGCCGTTGGACCTCCTCTTTGGAGATCCAACTGTCAGGACCTCCCCCTTTGACCCAACTGTCTCTAGATTTGACTAGTCCCACCTGCCAGGCTTACCTATTTTATGTTTCCCCGCCACACTAGTACCATGAGCATTTAATGCATGTATTGTCGCATTAAATGCAGCCAAGCCAGTGGCTATTTCTATTGTATGGGGTCGTTCAGGGCACTATTGGTGTCCTTTCTAGTCTCCTCATTAACGATTACCCTATGTCCTTTATTATTTTTCCTTGACACTCCGTACCTTTTGCCCATCTCACATGCTCACCAAATCATGTACGCATTGAGTGGTCTTTTCACTTCCTTTGACTATAACTAGTCCCGGGAGCCCTCCATTGCCACCTTTTTCACACACTCGACACTTTGGCTCACACTCAGTGGCTTCCTGGTGAGTCCTTGCTGCCAAGAACATCGCCAGGAGCACCTTCCCTCATCACTTTTCACCATTGGAGGCTCGATAGGAGCTTGGGCTTGACCTCAACCGCCCAGATTGCCTTCGACCTCCCCTTCAACTCGTCACCTCTTCCCTGTTCTTTGGTAAGCCTCCTTGTGCTTGATCTGTTCTTGTTCTTTTCGCATACAATAAGAGGTTATGTCCCTTCGGGACCTCTTCTCTTGGGTTTCTCGGTGGAACTCTGTGGCTACCTCGAAGATCACCTCTCTGGACTCTGCGCAAGTATCATCATCTTGGTCTTTTGCTAAAGCCGCCCTCTGGTCTTCCGTGAGAACCTTCCTCATTGGACCTCTCCCGATGAAGTTGGGGCCTCTCCCAAGAACCTATTTTGAGTATGAGATGTTTACATTGGTTGAGTTTTGGAGTTTCTTTTGAAGTTCCTTTGGCTCTTTATTTGGAGTTTGGTTTGAGTTGTCTCCTTTTCTCCGTATAGATCGTGAGGACAACGAGGCCTTGATTGCCTTGAAGAAGACTCTCAAGGCGATGAGCAAGGCAAGTCATGCTCTTGAACATATTGCACCCATTATTTCAATTTATTATGTTACATTTCAAAGGATAATGCATGCCTATTTCTACCAAGATATTTTAATACTGTCTTTAAACACATAGCTATGCCTAATTCCTTCATATGGCCAACGACATTGAACCCAATCTGTTGTCACCTTAGACAAAACTGGATTGTACATTAGTGTGAACCGAAGCAATTGTGAAACCACATGCTTAGTCTTGCTTAGACAAAAATACTTGATTTGGGAAATCTCTACCTTCATGACCAACTATTGTTTAAAATGTTTTGACCATGGCATGGGGATGTCATGGGGGTATGAAAATATTGCTGGGGAAGCAAAGAAAATGGAAATTGATTTAGACTTGGGCGAATTGGTTTGCTTGGTTGGTGCAAGGTTTATGCACGGACTCTATCTTGGCTAAGGTGGAGGTCCATGGGTTTGTGTTTGTCGCCCAAGTCAGTTGAGGACCGGTCTTTGAGCCGCCAATGCTAGGCCTATGATGGGCTATGCCAAAATCGTGCAACCACGTGTCTCGAGTATGGGGTGTGGGACCTAGCTAAGTAATTTGCGGAACTTCCACATGATTGATCCAATTGGAGGAGTGGGAGGTCTTCTATGGCCAAAATGGTCTTTTATGACCTATGTTCCCCTTGGTGCAAGAGAGGCCCAGATCTGTGAGTGAATCCAAAGGATCTGAAACCTTAGCAAGGAGAGGCATAGTGGGACAATGCATTTCAAAGGCTTTGTCATGAACTCTAGACCTCTTACCTTTGGTAGTGAGAGGTGGCATCGACGGATCTTGGATAAACTAGAGGATCATGTCATGTGGGTAAAGTGCACATCCTCGATCAGTGTAAATCTATTGAATAGCCGTGTCATGGTCATGGACATCTTTGACCCACTCGAGTTAGATGTTGAATTTGGGTTTCTAAAATGTTTAATGAACTGTTTTGGGATTTCTATCCCATGGGCTTTGGGCGAGGAGCCTTGTGACGGAGGTATCCTTCACCAACTTGTTGATGAATGTTATCTAACGAAAATCAAGTTTGAAAAATGAATTTTAGCTATTAAAAATCTGCCTTGGAACTTAATATTTGTAATTGAAAGAAACTTGGCTTTATGCAAATCAACCATATTATGCCTTCTTTTGTATATCCATATATGCATGTCATTTTGTTATTCCACGGGTGTGACTTGCGAAACCGCGATGGTAGTGCTCACTCTTGCTCAATGCAAACATTATCGAGGAAGACAATAGCGGTGAAGAAGAGGACGGGGCACGAGTAGGTTGTGCCCTCCACCATTTTTCTTGTGGTATAGTGGATGGACGTTTGTTTCCGCTCTTTTGTAAGCTTGCTTTTGGCCCAAGGCCACCTTTTGTAAACAACTCCTTTGTTATGTTGTAAATAAAGTTTATGTCGTGGATGTTACCATTCTTGTATGTTGTGAAGAGCTAGCTTGAGATCCTTGGGACTAGCTCGAGTTCACTTCAGGGATTATGGGGTGATCTCTCGGGTCCCACGACCTCCTCGAGTCAGTCCTTTGACCTCTCTTGGCGGGTCGTGGCGGCGGGACCTCCCGGCGATTCCCGCTTCCCTCGGTGGTACCCTCGAGTGGTCCTGCGGGAGACTCGATTGGTACCCTAGGGGCAGATCCTACCCGAGCCTCGGGAGGTGCTCACGGACCTCTGGGAGGTCCTAAGGACGTCCTAGGAGATCTGGGAGGACCTCTCGGGTGCCCTAGGGTTGGAGTGCCACAAGAGTGGTATAAGAGCCATTTGTTGCAGTGCAACCTAATAGGCTGGCCATAGAACTTCAAAGCTTATTTTGTATAAACAAGAAGAATAAAATGTTCTTTCTTATCTGGGTCATCTCTCTACTCTTACCTCCTTTGTGGTACTCATCCGTACCTTAAACCAAATCTTACCTGGTCTCTTTCTTTGCATTGATTTGCAATATTAAATGGACCTCCTTACCTTGTGAAATTCTATTAGAGGTCTTCCGAGTTAGGCTTGGTGCTTAGACCTCCCTCAAAGTGGTAAGACACCAGTAGAACGATGGTTATTTATAACAGTTTCTGAAGAAGTTCTTTCTGCTGTTTTCTTTGCATTGGATCTCCTTGTTGAGTTGGTGGTTTTGGTTAGTCTCCCTTAGCTTCTTTTTCTTTTCTTTCCTCAGACTCTGGAGTCTAGAAAAATGGTGACCACCAGGAACGGCAGTGGAAGTTCGAGCAATCAGAATAGGCAAGCTGAAGGAGAATCAAGAACCCGACTCGGTGGAGTAACCAAAATAGAGGTGTCGAGGCGTGGCGAGGACCCAACCTCACAGCCGCCACCTCCTCCAGTTGATGGTCTTAGTTGGGCCCAAATAATGGCCAATCAAGCTCAGCTTATAAGCTTGCTGTCTCAGTCTATTGCCAATACCCAATCGCTATAAGGCTGCGGCAGCCAACCTCAAGCTCGAGTTCCACCTCCTCCAAGGTCTAGCATTGCAGAAATTTGAAATTGCGCCCCAACGTTTTCAGCTGACCACGAGCCAATAGAGGCGATGATTGGCTCGGGGCGTTGGGCGGGAATTGGACATGGTGCGATTGCAGAGATCATGAGAGAGTTCTTTTGCTTCTCACCGACTTAGTGGACCAACCGAGTGGTGGGATAACTTTAGTCAATCTCATCTTGATGCGAGGCCATCACATGGGATGAGTTTATCACGAGCTTTTAAATCGTGCCCATATTCCATCTGGTGTGATCTCTTTAAAAAGAATGAATTCCACACCTTAAAGCAAGGCAACCGTCTTTGTGAATGAGTATTTGCATAAGTTTAATCAATTGGCAAGATATGCTCCGGAGATGTTGCCACGGATGAAAGTAAGCAAGAGCACTTTTGGAGGGGCTTAATGATGAAATTTCAGTCCACCTTGTTTCTCAAGAGCATTCGATTTTCATCAACTTGTAAGCAAGGCCATTCGGCGGAAAGTAAGCTCAACAGATGGAAGGCGAAAAAAGAAAGAAATCGGCACTGAGGTTTGACTCGGGGGTTTTCCTAAATCTAAGACCTCCCGGCCTCGGTCCTCCCATCATAAGGTCTCACGGACCTCTTCGCAAAGACCTCCGGCCAGATGCAACACTCAAGCAAATCAAGCCACCATAAGACCTCCTTTGGAAGTCGGTCTCACAGAAGCCATCTCGACCTTTATTCTTTGGAGTGACTTGTTTCTTTTGTAATGAGGTGGGGCACTATGCTAGTAGGTGCCCAAAGAAGCAGCAAGCACCTGCCCTAGCTCGATCTGGTCAAGGTGTCTCAGTCCAGGGTAGCGCCTCAAGTGTGAAGCCAAAGGCGCATCTCACAAAGGGCCGGGTCACTCATGTCACGGCTGAAGAAGCTCAAGCAGCACCTGATGTAGTACTGGGTACGTTCCTTGTCAACTCTATACCAGCATTGGTTTTATTTGATTCGGGAGCTTCCCATTCTTTTGTTTCAAGCAAGTTTGTGGGGAAGTATGGGTTATCTATAGTCCCTCTAGTTAACTCTATGATAATTCATGCTCCGGGCCTGGATATGAGGACTAATACCCTCTGCTGAGCCTTACCTTAGAGATTTCGGAGTACCTTTTCATGCAGTTTAATAGTTTTGCAATCTCAAGGTTTGGATGTGATTCTTGGAATGGATTGGTTAGCCGAGGAATAAAGTGCGAATAGATTGTGCTACCCAGTCCATATCACTTATTAATGACCGGGGTACAAGTGGAATATAAGTCCAAGACCTCCCTAGAGCAAAACCCATTACGACGGTGTGAAAGAAGTGAAGATAGAAGACCTCCCGATGGTCGGTGAGTACTTAGATGTGTTCCTGAAGAGCTACGGTATGCCACGGATAGGGATATATCATTCCTAATTGACTTAGTCACAGGGATTGCACTCATATCAAAAAGGCCATACAGGGATGCTGTAAATGAATTGGTAGAGTTAAAAAGCGAGATCAAAAGAACGAAGAACAAAGGATTTATTAGACCAAGTTCTTCACCATGGGGAGCACTGTGCTATTTGTCAAAAAAAGAAAGATAGCTTGAGAATGTGTGTAGACTATAGATCACTCAATGAGGTCACCATTAAAACAAATATCCCCTGCCAAGGATAGATGACCTCTTTGACCAACTAAAAGGAGCAAGTGTGTTCTCTAAAATTGATCTAAGGTCTGGGTATCATCAATTGAAGATTAGGGCAGAAGACATTCCCAAAACTGCCTTTACCACAAGGTATGGACTATATGAGTTCACTGTAATGTCTTTTGGATTGACAAATGCACCAGCCTATTTCATGAGTATGATGAACAAAGTGTTCATGGACCTCCTAGACAAATTTGTAGTAGTGTTTATTGATGACATCCTCATCTACTCCAAGAATGAAAAAGAACATGAAGACCATCTCGAACTATTTTGGGAAGACTTAGAAGCGTGACTCTATGCAAAATGTAGTAAGTGTGAATTTTGGCTAAATCGGTGGCCTTTCTTGGTCACATCATTTGACCAAGGGGTGGTGTAGACTCTTCAAAAGTGGAAGCGTGTTAGAATGAAAACCTCCCAAGGCGATGGTAGTAAGAAGTTTTCTTGGACTAGTGGGCTATTATAGAAGATTTATTGAAGGTTTTTCCAAGATTGCTAAACCTCTCACCCACTCTTGAAAAAGGGCGAAATTTGAATGGACTAAAGTCTGTGAGCAAAGCTTTCAAGAGTGAAGAAAAGACTTGTCCTGACCCGATCCTAGTCTGCCGGACATCCATAGAGACTTTGAGGTATTTTGTGATGCATCTCATCAAGGTCTTGGGTGTGTGCTTATGCAAAATGGAAGGGTAGTAGCATATGCATCTCGGCAATTTGAGACCTCATGAAGAACTACCCAACACATGATCTAGAATTGGCGCTATTGTACATGCTTTGAAAATCTGGCGACACTACCTTATTAGTAATCATTGTGAGATATACACAGACCACAAAAGTTTGAAATATATCTTTACACAACGAGCTTAATTTGAGGCAAAGGAGATGGTTGGAATTAATTAAAGACTATGACCTTGGGATTCATTATCACCTAGGCAAAGCCAATGTAGTGGCGAGATGCCTTGGCGAAAAGGTTATTGCAATACCTTGTTGGTTCAAGAACAACAACCAAAGCTATATGAAGAGTTAAAGTACCTCAACTTGGAAATTGTAAAGCAAGGATGTGTGAACACCTTAGAGGTGCATCCAACCATTACGGAC